>JAJIBD010002184.1:0-22500 GCA_021461705.1 Cryptotis parvus | reverse complement strand
CTATCCACTCTGACAATTCCTACACCCCATCAAAAATTAAGAAAATAAAAAGGAAGACGCTATTAAATAAATGCAGATCCGGAGATTTATAGACGCCATTACAAATACATGTTACATTAGTTTGGGGGATTCAGGACACGCAAGGGTAATCTGGCTTTCGGGGGCAGGTGACAACAGGCGGAGTTGGGTCCCCTTATCTTCCAGGCCACAGAACAAACAGCATGCTCAGGCCGCTGGAATGTTTGAGGCAGAACATTGTACCAAGCGACTAAGCATTCCCGTTCACCCACCTGCTCTCCGACCTGATCCACTGTCTTTTCGGAAGTCTGTTTTTGTTTATTTCGGGGGTGTGTGTGCGTGTGTGTGCGGCGTGTGTGTGTGTTCAGGTTTTTGGGGCCACACCTTTCAGTGCTCAGGGGCTACACCTGACTCTGTGCTCAGGACTGACCCCTGCTGGTCCTCAGGGGACTGTATGTGGTGCCTGGAATGGAAGCAGAGTTGGCCATATGGAAGATCTCACCTTAACCACTGCACTGTACTGCCTCTTGAAGCAGCACCTCATTTGACCATCAAAATAGCATTAAATCCTTTGTCCTCATACTTGAATGAACTCGTAAAATACATTACATGATACTGGCTTCATCGTGTGTTAAAATGCAGCTATTTGTGTTGTTTAGCCTCTCAAAGCCATAATTTGAAAAGACAGTAGCCTATTACGTTATAGATAACAGAAAGAGAAGGCTGCACACAGCTATCAAGCATTTCTTTGCTTCCCCTTTCCTTCCTCCCCTATCTTTTGGCATTACCTGGCTCTGCTCAGAGGTTGCTCCTCCAAGTCCTTGGGGACGGCTAGGATGATTCTGGGCTCAACTACATCTCTTGTGCCTGGTCTTTAGGCCCTTCTTTAGGCACTATTTGATTTTTTTTTTGCTTTTTGGGTTACATCCGGCAATGTTCAGGGGTTACACCAGGCTCTGTACTCAGGAATTACTCCTGGCGGTGCTCAGGGGACCATATGGGATGCCAGGGATTGAATCCAGGTCAGCTGAGTGCAAGGCAAACACCCTACCCATCTACTATCACTGCAGCCTTGTTGGAATCTTTTCTAAAGTTTTAAAATTTGGCACTCTTGCCAGGGGAGAGGTTTTTTTTTTTTTCCTTTAGTAGAAAGTGGTGATCTGGAGTCGAGTGACGATACAGTGGGTAGCGTGTTTGCGAAGCACTCAGTTGACCTGAGTTCAATTCCTGGCACCCCATACAGTCCTCAAAAGCACAAGGAATGTTCCCTCAATGCAGCCAGAAGTAAGTCCTGATTACTACCATGTATGAAAAAATGGTGATCGAGATACTGCTATATTCCCAAGATAAATGTCTTACAAGTCTCATCCTCCCTGCTAGCCCAGAGATTTAGCTCAACGGACAAGCGTACATGCTTTGCACATGCTCCCCAGGACAACCCCTATACCCGGAAGCAGTTCCCCAGGACAACCCCTTACCCGGGAGCAGCCCCAGGACAACCCCCCAAGCGGTAGCTCCTGATACCTGCCAGATGTGTCCTCTCTTCCCCCAAGTACTGGAAGGGAGATAGTACACGGTATAAGGAGACTGCTTTGTATGTGTTTAACCCAAATTTGATGACTGTAGTTGAATATGTGTCTATTTGGGGACCAGGGGGATAATTCAGTGGGTATTGTGCACGACTTGGATGAGATCAACCAGATTCAACATACCATGTGGTCTTCCAAGCACCACCGGGAGTGATCCCTAAGAACAGAGCCAGAGTAATCCCTAAGCACCTCTCGGTGTGGCCCAAGACCAAAAACAGAATAAATACCTATTTCATCTTGACATGAGAAGGTGATCACTCACTCCAGTTCGAATCTATTTGCTTATTTAGAAGTTTTTGGCCATACCTGGAAGGGCTCAGGACTTACTCCTGACTCTGCACTCAGGGGTCACTTTTGACAGGACTCAAGAGACCTACATGGTGCCTGGGATCTAACCAGGATTAGCTGCCTATAAGTCAAGAGCCTTGCCTAGTGTACTGTTTCTCTAGCCTCCAATTTAAATCTACTCAAGGGCCCCAGAGATCGTATAAGGGATATTGTCTGCCTTGCGTCATTTGACCTTAGTTCATCATCTGGCCTCAGAGAACAGACAGGGGAATGCCAGCAAAGAGTCAGAAGTGTCCCTTGGACACCTCTGGGGGTGCCCTCCTCCTCTCCCCCAATCTACTCAAGTCTCTCGCCTTTAATTTTAAAAATGTGTTGCACACAATGTGTAAAAGAAGAGAGAGAGATACAGAGACAGAGACAGAGATAGAGACAGAGAGAGGGAGAAAGAGAGGAAAATAAAAGGTGTCTGCTGTAGAGGCAGGCTGGGGGTGGATGGGAGGAATGTGGGGACATTGATGGTGGGAATGGGGCACTGGTGGAGGGATGGGTGCTGGAACAATGGATGACTGAGAACCAATTATGAACACTTTTGTAATTGTACATCTCATGGTGGTATGATAAAAAAATTTTTTAAAAAAGTGTTGCGCAACATCTTTTTACCATTATCTGAATGCATTGATACAATAGTAATAGAATCCCATAGTCTGTAAGTACAATTATTAAATTAACTCTGGACAGCCAAAAATACTTTCTACTTTCACTATTTATGACATGTAAATTCAACACAACAATCCTAAACTGAAAATCAGTTTTTCACTGATCAGGCCAGAGAGACAGTAATACCTGCCGAGTGCATACTCTGCAGGTAGGAGACCTGGGATTCAGAAGCCAGCACCCTCCAGAAGCCCTGAGCACTGAGCAAGGAGTAATTTTAGCACTACCAGAGGTGACCCCCAAAATAAAGCAAAATAGACCAGCAACGAAAAGCTTCACTAATGGAAGAATGACAATTAGAAAAAAAAGCTGAAGCTTTTCATGGTATTTTATGTTGTTGAAACAATTCATAAATAATGTTTGCAGCATTTGTGTATTTATTTATTTATTTATTTATTTATTTTTTATTATATTGCTTTTTGGGTCACACCCGGCGAAACTCAGGGGCTACTCCTGGCTCTGCACTCAGGAATTACTCCTGGCGGTGCTCAGGGGACCATATGGGATGCCGGGATCGAACCCAGGCCGACATGGGCCAGCCGTGTGCAAGGCAAACGCCCTACCTGCTTGGCTATCGCTCTGGCCCCATTTGTGTATTCATTAACAACATCATATTAACTGTCTGTGCAGTTTCAATTCCAACACAGACACACATTTAAACTTTTAAACTTTCAAAAAGGTAATGCAGAAGATCAAGCCCTTGCTTTGCAGATGACTAATCCAAGTTAGATCCCTGTCACCATATGTATGACCCTGAGCACAGATATAGGAGCAAAAACCCTGTGTACTGCTGCATGGGGCCCTCTTCACTGAAAGAAAGAGGTGTAGTTGGTGGTGTTTTCCCTGAAGATAACTTTTAGGGGTATGGGGTCACACCTGGTAATGCTCAGGTGTTTATCCTGGTGCTGCACTCAGGAATTACTCTTGGCAGTGCTCAGGGGACCACATGGGATGCTGGGGATCGAACCTGGGTCAACAGCATGCAAAGTAAACAGCCCACCCACTGTACTATTGCTCTGGCCCCCTAAGATAACTTTGATATCAAGAATAATTGGGATGGGGCACACCCAAATAGACACTTACTAATATGTGATTAAAAACAAAACACTAATTAAAAACACGAAGACTTAGTTTATTTTAGTTTAGTTTAGTTTTTCTTTTTGGCCCACACCTGGCGACGCTCAGGAGATACTCCTGGCTTTGCACTCAGGAATTACTCCTGGCAGTGCTTGGGGGACCATATGGGATGTGGGGGATTGAACCCTGGTAGGCCGCATGCAAGGCAAACGCCCTACCCGCTGTGCTATCGCTCTGGCCCCAGACTTAGTTTTTATAAGAGAATTCATATGTGATGAATTTGATATATCATTTTTATAATTTTTATAATTATAGGTCAGATCTATGTTCAGCTCTTTTTATCCCCCAGTGCTGGGAGTTGAACCCAGGGCCTCACACATTTAAGATATTTCCACTGGCCCTTTCATGCCCAATTCTGAGACGCTGGGTGTAAAAGGAGGAAAAAGGCAGTGGAGGGGGCCGGAGTGACAGCACAGCCGGGGAGGGCATTTGCCTTACATGCGGATGACCCGGGCTCAATCCCGGCATCCCATATGGTCCCCTGAGCATCGCCAGGAGTAGTTCCTGAGTGAAGAGAGTCTGGAGGTAACCCCTGAACGTCACCGGGCGTGACCCTAAAAAGAAAAAAATAAAATAATAATCTCATTATTTAAGAAAAAAAAGGCAGTCAATAGCGGACAGGACTGCCGTTGAGATGGAGGCTTCTCTGGTGTGGTTGACTGCTGTTCTGTGGCCTAGATGCCAACGTACTTTGGTTTGTGTGTATTTTGATGGCCAATGAAAAGCCCCATTCATCCTGAAGTCAGGATAAGGTGAATTTATGCTGCCCAGGTCCCATCAGAGGTGCCATGCAAGGCAGCTCACAGCACCAACCTGCAGGTTTTCATGTTGGTGCCACGTACATTATTAGCAGTGTATGTGGAGAAATTGATGATATAGATGAAGCAAAGCCAGGAGGCCTTGTATGCAGCTGAACTGGGTTTGATCTCCAGTATCTCATGTGGTCCCCTGAGTACCGCCAGGAGTAATTACTGAGTGCAGAGCCAAGAGTTACCCCTAAACATTTCTGGATGTGACCCAAAAAGCAAAGAAAAAAGAAATTGATGTTATAGAATGCAACATGTTTTGAAGGCAGGTATGTACAGTGGTTAAGAGATAAGCTTTAAAGACAAGTAGACATGTGTTCAATTTCACCCCTCTTTATTGTGTGACCTTGGACTAAAAAATAATGTTTACTTACTACATTGGGATTATGTAAAACAAGAATAAATGAGGCTATGTAAAAGGTTAAAAAAAAGGGTAGTCAGTTTGGGATGCTTTTGCACTCTAAAATGTTATTACTAGAGGAGCACATTAAAAAGCTGCGCTTCAACCATGTACTGTGCTCACATGGACCCCAGCTGGGATTCTGGGCCTTGCTGCCTTTGCTTTCTTAAATATGCCTTAGACTGGAATGTTCTTCCTCATTACAGACAGTTCAGACCGACTTGATCATCTTCAGCGTGGCCTCCATCCCCCAAGTCTCCTTTCTTTCCACGACACCCTAGGAAGCTCCTGGCGGGACTGCAGGTCTAGATGGGCCTTGGAGAGCCCAGCCTGAAGGGCACAATTACACTCACTGGCTTCTGGGCAACTATTCATTTGCAATCCAATCTGCACTTAACAACCCTACAGCTACAAACAAACTTTGCGAAAGTTACATCACTGTCAACAAAGCCTCGGTTACTTAAATTATTATTATGCAACACTATCATTACTCACACTTCCACACGCAATTACGTCCCCAATTTGGCAAATACCACTAGAGCTTCCTTTCTGAAGAAATAAAAACCTACAATATGTCAATGCCACCTCTAAGAAATGGGAAAAGGTGCGTGTGGCCCCTCTGCCAGCTCAGAAAAGAATCGGTTCTGCTCTGCAAAGTGGGACACTAACTTCACCAAGTCCGCAGCCCAGACCTCCCCCACTTTAAGAATGGAAACTAGGGCCGGAGCGATAGCCCAGCGGGTAGGGCGTTTGCCTTGCACGCGGCTAGCCCATGCCGGCCCGGGTTCGATCCCCGGCATCCCATATGGTCCCCGAGCACCGCCAGGAGTAATTCCTGAGTGCAGAGCCAGGAGAAACCCCTGAGCATTGCCGGGTGTGACCCAAAAAAGGAAAAAAAAAAGGAAACTAAACTCTCCATCGGGTAGGGGTTCAGGCACTCAGCTAGAGAGAAGCAAAACAATAGTAAATACGTGAAAGTGAAATTCTGACCGTGCTTTTAACACTCTCTCTCTCTCCCCGCCCCCTCAGGCATCATCAGGTAGCTGTTAATTAACTTGTTAATTAGCCAGCTCCCTAAAAAGGGGGGTGTTGGGTAGTAAGAGTGGGGAGGTCTGTGGCATCGCAGATCCGGGGTCTGGCCAGCGGTTAGGATCCCCCCACCCCACTCCCAGCCGGTTCAGTGCAGCAAGGCGTGTCTGCTTCCAGCTGAACAGAAACCCATAAACATAAACCCAGCATTGTTCTGGACACACTTTTATTAACAATTTGGAGGCAGATTTAAAAAAAAATCGGCGTGTCAAAAGCAAAATAAAGTGACTGTCAGGAAGTAAAAAGCACGAGGACTAATGGCCGGCACCAGCGCCCCGGACCATTTTTCTCCCGCGGCTGTCGCAGAGCTGAGGGAGGGGTGGGGCGAGAGGGGAGGCAGGGGAGAGAAGGGAGGGAGGGGGCTGAAGGCACCGAGTCTCGCTCTGCAAAGGTCTCGCCTCTCTGGGCCTGGAGACACGGTGGGAGCCGTCTTCGTGTGCGTTGGAGAGTGTGGAAGGGAATAAAACAGGAATAGAATAAAATAGGAGATGGGTCCCTTGCTGCACCCACACCTGGAGGGGAGAGAGGGAGAGAGAGAGGGAGGAGAGAGAGAGGGGGAGAGGAGAGAGAGAGAGAGAGAGAGAGAGAGAGAGAGAGAGAGAGAGAGAGAGAGAGAGAGAGAGAGAGAGAGAGTTAAGAATCGCAGCTGCAAACCCAATCCACACGCCACTGCCTGGCTTCAGCAGTCAACTCGTCGGCATTGGACGAGTTGCACTGCCGGAGACGCGATCTGGGAGGGAGAAAAACATCAGTTGGTGCTCGCCCCCGCGCTGCCGCAGTGGCCACACAATTAGCGGCTCCGAGGACATTTTTTGCCGCAGTGCCCGAGCGCTCGTGTGAATAATGGAAACAGTGTGGAGACCATCAAGTTGATTTATCAAGCAAAATAAGTCACTGCATCAGTCCAGCGCCGGGTCCCCGTCACTTTAAATCACCACGGCGGGCACACACAGCTCCATAGGCGCCGGAATACGCAAGGTGCACGTGTGCGAGTGCGTGTGCGTGGGTGTGCGCGCGGGTGTGTGCGCGAGAGCGCGCGCACGTGCGTAGAGTCAGCGGAGCCCTTCCCGGGGGCTTCACGTACTGGCAGGGGGAAAGGGGAGCGAAAGAACCCATCGCTTCGGCGCCTCCCCCCAAAGCACCACCTTCGCAGTGTGGACAAGTGACTTGGAATGCAGCTTGGAGCAACATACAGTCGGAGCTCAACTAAACTGTGAGACCAGCACGGCCTGGAGCGCAGACTGCCAAGGCTGAACTCAGACCCTGTAAAGACTCCTCGCAGGCAGGACTAAAGGAAGTCCCCTTTTGAAAAGAAAGGCCATCTTGCCTTGGGTTCAGCTCTTAAAAGCAGTTTTTAAAAATGTAATCCCATGAAGGAGACAGTGACGGTAGTTTCTTGAGTGAACGTCTGGCAAGACGCGCGCGAGGAGTCATAAAAACACTCACCCCTTCGATCTTTTGGGGCAAAGGTTTGTGTGTGTGTGTGTGTGTGTGTGTGTGTGTGTGTGTGTGTACTTTTAGTCTAAGTACCTTGAACCAAGCTCTAAAGGTCACCTTGGTTTGGGGATAAAACTGAACAAGCCATTGTGGGTTTCAAATACTGGATGGGTTTCAGCCTGGACAGTTTTCTTTTTCTTTTCTTCTTCTTCTTTTTTTTTTTTTTTTTTTTTGGTGAGCTCCCTCATCTGTAAAATTACAGAGCAAATGATCCACTTTCTAAGGTCTGCTTTTTTTTTTCTCCTGTACTCAACGGCACGGTACCCCCATAATTCTCTCCAGGAGTGAATGACAGTGGGGGAGTTTCCAAGGTGGAGAGAAATAAAGGTCACGTGCTTCAGGTGGTTCCTTTAAACAGGACCGTGTTGAAAATGGTGAGTCTACCCCAAGTGAGAGAGCTGCATCTGCGGCAAGGCTCTGCAGAAGTATAGCAGGTAACTGCTCTTGGAGGCTGACCACGTGTCTGGGGCTATAAGTCAAGGGCCATGGGGAAGAAGCTTTTTCTGGGATCAGCCCAAAGGATCTGGGCATTGAGACCGGTTCAGTGTTTTTCTGTATTCACAGTATGGGTTGGAAAGGCATGAAATTTCTTGGATAATTTAGAGACAGGAACTTACTAGTGGGTAAAAAAGTCTTTCTGCTCCCGAATGCCTGTCTAGGAGGCCCAAATTCATGAGATTGATTGCTGCTATCTACTTTTTTTTTTTTTTTTTAGGAAACAACTCCAAGAAGGGCTTTGGTCAAGATCCACTGTTGTAGTGCTTGACCCGTCTCTTGTTTGTGTGGAGAGTGGGGAAGAGTCTGGGCTGATGCCCGAAGCGGCCCCTGGCTAGTTTTGAATGCACTAGATGACAAGATTAATTCGCAGATTATTGAGTTTGCCTCTGCCTCAGTTTCCTACATTCATGAACTGGGCATTGCGGCAGCAACTAGTTCCTAGGACTGTTGGGATGAAATGGATCATTCCAGTGCTGATGAGAGTTCCGCATGCAACCATGCAACCCATAGCCCCATAAATGTTGGGGATCTCTTACTATTCCTATGTAAACAGAGGGATCTTTGATTTCAACGTAGGCCTGTAAGCACTTTTAGTTTTTTAAATTTTATTGGCTTTTAAAAAAAATGATATCACCTAGAAACAAAGAACTATCTTTATGTGTACTATTTAGAACTAGACCAGAACATTCAGCCAAAACTCCATTCCCATACATGCAATAGTCAGGAAGCACGAGAATTCTCCACCTGACCAGATCAAGGCGCATACGTAATTAATATTGTCGCTGAATGTCTGCTTATTAATGTGGCCTACTAAGGGCTGAGCAAGGAAGCCCAGATACTCCTTGGGAGAAGTTCCCTGGGCATTCACTCCTGCTTCTTCCTCGTGATATTCACTTAATCACATCACTTGCTATCTTAGGCCTAGTCTCTGACATTGAACACCATGTCACAAAACATCCCTGCTCTCCAGGTGTGCTCCCTTTGTGGCCTAGTTCATTGAGAGAGAAGGGGAAAGTGACGCCTAGAATCTCTCTCTCTGCGTTCTCAAGGACCTGAGAGAGCAGGTTTGAACTCTGCATTAGGAAGGAAGGGTTTCAGCAGGCAACAGAAGGCAATTCTGTCCGGCTTTGCAATTCCGGCTTGGAGGCGAGCTGCAGTTAAGCTTTCTAGAGGAAGTGGAGATTAGGTGTTTGCAGGAATGGCAGGGTTAGGGGCACCACTTGCGGGGGGGAAAGAATGTGCCACTCACTTCTTTTTCTCCCGTGGTCTCTGAAGCTCCAATAGCCCCTCACCGATTGCTTCATAAGGGGTCGGCAGGCTCAGACTGGGTGGGGTGGGAGGTGGGCAACTCACATCAAGTTTAGGGGTCCCCTAGGTGCCGGGGCTTAGTCCTGTCACCCCTAAAAGACAGCTTACGGAGCCGCACGCCTGAAAAGTTCTTTCGTTCTCGGCGCGAGGCGCTCCTAGCTAGTCCGTCAACCTGATGAACGCAGTGTCTTAAGAAACTCAGTTACGGCAAGGAGCGCGCTGCCTTCTTTGCCTGCGCGGTTCCCCCACTGCTCTTGTTTGTGGGTGCAGGATGCGACCTTGGCAGGGGGGACCCCACCACCAGCACGCTCTCCGCATGCGCGCACCCTCCTGAAAGAGGCGCTGTCAGGTGCCAGAGAGGAAACCGCTTGCACCTCCTGATTTTACAGCAAACAAGACAAAATCCGGGGGTGCCAAAGGTGGAAGATCTGACGTTCTTTCCTCCGGGCCCACAGCCGGGGCACCCAGAAGCCGCAGTGCCCGGCCTCTGTGAGCTCCCCGACCTCTGCGTCCCGGGCAGAACGTCGCTCCGCCGGGTCGCCGGGTCACTGGTGGCCAGCGGACTTTCTCGGCTTCTGGGCTCCTGAGATTTTTTTTTTTTGGCGGGGGGAAGGAGTGTGCATCAGTTTAAATCCATCTTCCGAACACCCACTGCCCACGGGGTACCCCGCGCCCCCTTGCAGGTCCAGAGCACGGTACAGGGAGCGAGCCGGGCCAGGTCACAACAGCGCGGCGGCTGGAGAGCGGTGGGGCGCCGGGGCCGGGCGCCTCCCCTCTGGTCTCGGGGCTCACCCTGCGCCGCACCCCTTCCTCTGCCTGCCGCATCCCCGAGAAAGAGGGACGGCGCGAGCGCCCCTTACTTTCGGGGTGGAAGCTGAAGCCCGCGGGACTCCTGGGGCGGGTTATCCGGAAGCAGGTAGGAGAGCACCCCCAGATTCGCTTTCCGCTCGCCTGCACCCCTCCCTGGCCACCCGCGAGAAACTCTGCCTGGAAGGCCGGCGCTCCGGATCAGTTCGTAGCTTCACCTCCTCAACTACAGCGGTCTCCTCTCCCACGTCTAGTGTGCCGGCGAGCGCACAAGTTCAATGTGGTTGTTTTCTCTTCCCCTTTTGGAGGGAGTACTGTGTGGATTAAAAATCTCGGCCAGAAGAACCAAACCACAAAACCCAACCCCAAGCCCGCAGATTCCACGGGAGCGGACAGTGGAGTCCACCCAAAGCCCTCCTCCAGGCCAGACTTTGGCTCCATCGCTCCTGAACTTTCTGGGAAAGTTTCTTTCACGCTGGGGCTTAACTAGACTCCATTCATTGTCACCTCTTAAGTGTTTTCTTTTTTTTTTCAGAGGCAAGTATTCCTAAAAGCCATCTGCCACTGGTGCGTGGAAAAGCCAACGCCTGTGCAGAGAAGGGGCCGCAGAGAGGAAGGATACACTGGCTTTGGGGGTTCTGGGGACCGGGGCGGGTGTTCAGGGGGCTGCAGATTTTCAGGGCTTTTCACTCTGATGCTACAGACTTCTTTTGCTACTTTCCTCCAACGCCCAGATTTAAGCAGCCCGGCAGCCCCTTGCATCTGTGGGCCAGTTCTCACCAGTCTTGCCCCTGTGCTCCAGGTGCACAAGCTCCTGCTTCTTGGCTGGCTGTGCACGGCCCCAGGGGGCTAAGCCGGCGGCCAGTGCAGGTGAAGGATTGTGTGTTTGCATCCAGCTGCCCTTGCGAACTCCATCCCCACCCCAAGGCTAAGGGACTGGGCTCTAACCCAGCACTCCGTCCGCACCTCCAGAAACTTTCTCTGAAGCTCAAGCTCTCTCCCTCCCTCCCTCTCTCTCTCTTTCTCTCTCTCTCTGTCTCTCTCCTCTCTCTCTCTCTCTCTCTCTCTCTCTCTCTCTCCTTCCTTTGCTCTCAACATCTTTGTGTTCTGTACAATGAATTCACCAGAAAAGTTGCCGAGTTTGCTAGTTTTTTGACTTCTCTGGTCAAGAGAGCTTAAAGGGACAGATACCCTAGAACTCGGAGGGGTGGGGGCCAACTGTTTTGCCCAGAAAGTTCTATCCTTCCTTCAAATTTCTTCATAAGGATAAAGAACTGAATTTTGTGACCTGGAAAACATTCTAACATGAGAACTCCCAAGTCTTAACTCCACCCTCTGCAAACACAGATGTACACCCTAAAATACACCAGGCTATTGTGTGACACGTTCCCTAAAGGATTATTTTCCCATTCCAACTTTTGCAAAATTTCTTGCTCTTTACCCTGATAAATTGCACTTGCCCTTGTGAAACACAAGTTTGCCTTTGAGCCCTTGACAAGCGTTCAGCCGACCACAGGGAGTGTCCTAAAGGCTTTTCAGCTTCAGGAGGAAAAATAAAAACACCTCTTTTATTGTATGTACCACAGCCCTGGCTGTAGGTGAACAAGTTTGCAGGAAACTGACTCAGCTTCATTAGCAGGAGGATGGTTTTGTAGGTCAGTCCTTGTCCGCTGCAAGGCGGATCAGGGGCCCAGAGCCCTCCTTTGACGGAAGCCTCACTGGGTTCACCCCTGCCAAGTGTGGGGGCTGCGTGGATCTGCGGTGCTGCAAACCGGGCTTCGAGAGTGGGTGGACATTGTCTTTCTGTTAGGGTTACTTCATGAAGCAAGTCAGGAACTTCATAAAAGAAAACATTTTACGTCTCTCCCCCACACACACTTTAGGAAGTTTGGAGGCCAGGTGAGATGATATCCTGACTAAGTTAACGCCTGCACCAACCAATGCTTCCGCCAAGACAACACACTGAGATGCCTGAAAACTCCCCCTCTCTCTCTCTCCTCTCTCCTCTCTCCCTCTCCCCCCTTCTCTCTCCTCTCTATTGTTCTATTTCCTTTTCAGTGTTTCCTAATTCCCGAAGTCTAAGTGATTAAAACACCCCTCTCTGTAAACTTAAAAATAAAAAGTGGACGCTGAAGTTGAGACTTACTCTTGCAACTAAACTCAGGATTCTACCCAACTGGCCGCCACGGGCAGCCTGCGATCTCAGCGACCATTCTTAAAACTCAAGTTCTCCTTCAGGCCTTTGGGGAAGTGTAATAAATACCGATGGGCTAAACACCAAATCCTCAGATCTCACATATTTTACTTTCTCGGTCAAGAAAACGGCTAGAAACAGAAAAACCTTGAGCACTTTATTTTCTCGGGACTGTTTTCAGGACCTCTGTTTCTTCTTCGGCTCACGTGCGCGGCTCCGCACCCCACTCCCACCCCCAAGGTGTCCTCGGGTTCCCATTGTTCGGCTCCTCCCGGGAAGGCCTCGGCTCACCCACCACCTTCTCGAGGGCGGCGCCCCCCCGCCACACACCATTTCCCGTCTTTGCTCGGGGGGGGGGGGGGGCTCCTGTCCGACCACCTGAGAAACTGATCTTTTCCCCGAGCCCATCAGTTAGCCGAAGCCCAGCGGAGCGCGGGGAAGGACGAGCCTCAGGAAGGCGCTACTGAAGTCGGCTTAGCCCGCGCGGGCGTCGGGGACAGCGGCTCCCTGTGCGCCCGCAGAGCGGCCTTGACCCGCGGCGGCCCGGCCCGGCCCCGGCCCCCCAGACGGCCACCCGGGGCGCGCAGTCTCGGCGCCCGCTGCTGACGCCGTCAGGGGCCACTCCGGACGGGCCACCGCTGGACCTGGCCACTCTCCTGTCCTCTCGCGTGCTCCTGCATCTCACCGTCCCCCAGTGGGGTTGTTTCTTTTTGGGGTGTAGGGGACGGAAGGTGAGGGAGGTGCAGGAGGGACGTTCTCGTCCACTTCTTTAGCCCCCGGGTGGGAGGATTAAAACCCGGGACTTCATCTGGGCTGTGAAATCCGGGGCTCCTAGATGGGCCCAGGGGACGTGGAGACCCGGCGCGGATGGCGCGGCCCAGAGACCTCCGCACCCCTCCGTGCACTGCCGGGTGGGAGCGTTGAAGGCCTGGGGGCCCGGGGCCGGGGGCGCCGCACTCCCACCAAGGGGCCGGCGCTGTGCTGGGGCGACGATGCGGAGGCTCAGGCCGGGAAGGGAGCGCGGGGAGGGCCTTGCCGCGTGCGGGGACCCCCTTCTCCAGCCGGGCGCTCGGGGCTCCGCAGGTGCCCCCCCACCCCCCCCCTCCCCGGTCGGCCCCAGGGGAAACCGCCTTCCGGCCCAAGTGCAGCCCTTTGAGGCTTTGAACGAGGCCTTTCAGAAGCCTTTAAAGCTGCCCCGCCCAGTCCGCGCGGGGTCACCCCCTCCCCAGCAGCTGCGGGCCGCAGCGGGCCAGGGGGCGCGGAGGGCGCAGAAACGGGCTCGGCCTCCCGCGCCCACGAGGAAGCCGAGGCTAAACGCGCTGCCCGTGCGCCAAGCCCGGCGCGGGCGGAGAGGAGAGAGGCCGGGCGCGGGATCGGGGGGCTGCAGGCACTCGAGCAAGGCTCTTGGGCCGAACTCCAGCCAAGGCGCTATGGAGTTGGTGTTGCGGGGGAGCAGCTGGTGGCCCGCGTCGTCGCCCGCCGACTTCCCCGCGCGAGGCGGGGGCGCCACCTACAGGCGAGCTCCGGCTAATTAGCGGGGAGAGGGGGCGCGTGGGGGGCGTTTGGAGCAGAGCCACCTCTCAGCTCTGGGGGCCCAAACTTGAATTCCAGGGTCCTGCTGGTAGTGGCAGAAGCCCCGAGAGCAATGGGAATGAGAAGGAAAGACAGGGGAAGGGAAGGGCTTGGCGTACCAACCTGTTGGGGTTTGGGTTGGGGACGCACCAGAAAGCCTTAAGGGCTCATAGGGCCTCGGTGCTGAGTCTCCAAGCTCAGGGATCATTCCTAGGGGAGTCAGAAGACCTTTAGGGTGTCAGGGATCTCTGGGTGTGCCCCCCCGCCCCGTAAACCCCTGGGCTATATTATCTTTCCCTCTTGAAGCCTCCCACTTGACTGGTCTCTTGCACACTGTCCCCTAATGAAAGAGGCTGCGTGGCCTCCGGCTTGTTGCTTAATGCTCCGGAGCCTTCTTCTCTCCACCTTTTGAAAGAGGCACCACACCTTGTGTGAATTATCTGAGATGTTAGAGGTGGGGAATGATCTAGGGATTTGTATCTGTTTTTAATGACACTTTCTGATTACTAAGAAATATAAGTAGCGAGTCCTGGTTATCAATTTCTTGTTTCCTGGGTGATTAGTTTCTCCCTTAATGGTAGGGAATAGGTAGTTCACCTCTACGTCCTCCTCCTTAACTCTCTCCCACAGTGCTCAGGGCTAGCCAGAAGCTGCTCCACTTCTGGTGGTGCTGAGACCACCATGGAGTGCTAGGCTTGTGGAACCCAAGCCTGTGTCATGCAGAGTTTGAGCTCCACTCACCAAGTCATCGCTTGGCTGAAGAGCAGAGTTGGAGAAGAGGAGAGAGAGGGAATGAACAGAAAATGGAATGAAAGTAGAAAGTGCTATCTGCTATTCTCTTCAACTAACTCCTTTCTCAGAGACTCAAATATCTCCGAGATAACTTTATCATGAAGCCATTTGATTTTTTAGCACCTTCTCCCTCATTTTTAAGATGAGGAAATGGGGGGCCAGGGTGATAATACAGATTTGCCTTGCACGCGGCAGACCCAGTTTTGATCCTCGGCATCCCCATATGGTCCCCTGAGCACTGCCAGGACTAATTTCTGAGTGCAGAGCCAGGGGTAACTCCTTGAGCATTGCCAGGTGAGACCCCCCCAACCCCCATAAAGGGATGAAATGAAGGCCTGTGGGATGGGCCATAGTTGTTTCCACTATGATTTTCCCACTTGATTAATTGATTGCTTTTTGGGTCACGCCTGGCAATACTCAGAGGTTACTCCGGGTTCTGCACTCAGAATTATTCCTGGTGTTGCTGGGGATCATATGGGATGCCAGGGATTGAACCTGGGTTGGCTACGTGCAAGGTAACGCCCTCCCTGCTGGACTATCACTCCAGCCCCAGATTTTTCCACTTTAAATCATATTCTTAGTCTAGTGGGCATGGAGTAAGAGCTCAGAATACATTTTTGGCTTGAGTTTATTGATCACCTACTCTGTGATAGATGAGTGAACATTAGGGATTTCACAGAGAAGGTTTATGTTATTCTCCAACTCTTCTGTGAGGACTTCAAGTTCTCTTCACTAAAAGGAAAATGTGGGGGCCTGAGTGATAGTCCAGCAGGTCGGGCATTTGCCTTGATGTGGCTGACCTGGGTTTGATTCTCTGGCATCCCATATGGTCCCCCGAGCACCGTTAGGAGTAATTCCTGAGTGCAGAGCCAGGAATAACCCCTGAGAATTGCTGGGTGTGACCCAAAAAGAAAAGAAAGTTGGTTGGGGAGTCTCTGAGAGTCTCATAGGGAGGTGAATGTTCAGGCAAGAGAAGTAGGCACTGTGGCAATTTTACCTCCTGAAGGTGAGCTCAAGGATGGTATTTATGGCCTTAAGTCATGGTCAGTTATGACAATGTTTCCTCAGGAAATGGTGATGAAAAAAGAAGTGGGGGTAATACGGGGAGAAGCCAAAGCAAGAATTAGTTTATTACAATATTTCCTCAGGAAATGGTGCTGGAAGAAAGAAGCTGGAGTGACATGAGAGACGCCAAAGAAGGACTTGGTCTATGACTGCTAGAAACAGAAACATGGGGGCTGAAGCAGTCATGGGGCTTTTCATGGGGCCAATCTGGATTTTATCCCTGGGACCCCAGTGGTTCCCCAAGAACCTCTAGGAATGACCCCTGAGCACAGTCCAGGAGGTAAGCCCTGAGCGCCACTGGGCGTGGCTCAAAGACCAACACCTAAACTAGAAGAATAATTTATTAACTGCTGGAACAAAGCCAATTTCATAACAAGTACCAATCCACGGAAAAGTCTGATATACCAAAGTCACTGACATCCTGACGTCTGACCTGTGGGAACAGGACTTGGAGGATTTGCTTCTAAAACTTGTTTACAATAAGTATTTTGGGGGGGGGTCACACCCGGCCACGCTGAGGGGTTGCTCCTGGCTTTTCACTCAGGAATTACTCCTGGCGGTGCTCTGGGGACCAGATGGGATGCTGGGGATCATACCCGGGTTGGCCGCGTGCAAGGCAAGCGCCCTCCCCGCTGTGCTGTCACTCCGGCCCTACAATAAGTATTTTTTGTACAGGGACTCATTTTTTGGTGGGTCTGTGTCCATGTAATCATATGGAAACATTTTATGGTGAAAGGATTGGATTGTTCAGAGAGGAAAAAAAACAAGCTTCTTTGATGAGTTTTGCTTTTCCATTGTGTAACAACCACACTTTTAGTTCTCTCCCTCTGCCATGAACTTGAGTCCCTAGCAAAGGGGCCCGGTGCCCCTCCAGAATGTTCCTCTCTCACACCTGAGCGTACCCAATCACGGCTGTTGGGATGTGGCATTGCACACACGCATGAGTATCCATTGGTGTCTAGCTGTGACTCTTGCTCGCTCTTGCCAATGCCTCATCAAGTGCTTCGGACTCCTCATTCTCCCCAGATTCCCCCCGTGGAGAGAGGATTTCTAATATATAATAGACTTTCATTTGGAACCAGATACCACAGGAGACCCATTAGCAGGAAAGCCCCAAGTGTAGCTAACACTGTAAAGTTATGGAATTTAAGGTCAGATGGCTTTGGATTGTCACCTTATGGGGACCAGTTGGGAATGAGATAGGAGGCTCTGTAAAGAAACACCAGTTGAAACCAACACGTTTGTCGACTGTATTTGATGTGTTCTGCTCGGTTAGGGTGCTGGCAGAGATGCAGAGAAACAGACTTTATTCACTCTTGTAAATGAAGAAGTTCATTTCTAACTCCTTGGAAGGAGTCTCGTGGAGTTTATAGTCTACTCTAGGGAAGAAACTTCTCTCACACTCGCTAGTTTCATGCCTGAGTTCTGTTGCAATAAAGTGACAGGGTTAATGCGCAGAACACCATGTAGCCTAGTTTCAACATTGGGAAACACTGGGAAAATAATTCCCTGCTGGAATTATTAGTTGCCTCTTAGAATTCAATAAAATAAATAAATTAAAAACCTTTGGCCATTGGGGCGGGAGCGATAGTCCAGCGAGTAGGGTGTTGGCTTGCACGCAGCCAACCCGGGTTCGATCCCTGGCATCCCATATGGTCCCCTGAGCCAGGAGTTGTTCCTGAGTACAGAGCCAGGAGTAACCCCTGAGCATCGCGGGTGTGACCCAAAAAGCAAAAAACAAAAAAACAAACAAACAAACAAACAAACAAACAAAACCCTTTGGCCATTCCGAGGGGTTGTCAGGGCCCACTCCTGGCTATTACACTTGGGGATCACTCCCGGCAGGAGGCAGTGGTGGTGCTAGGGGTCTTTACCTGCTGTGCTGTCTCTCTGGTCCCCGAATCCTAGAAATTTACTGTTACATCATCTGCAAGTAGAACTAAATCTCTTAAGAGAATATTTTCAAATAGGTGGGAACTATAACTTGAGGCCTTATTTTATACAGCCACATTTTAGAAGAGAGAGCATTATGCTCTGTGCTCTGGAGCGACCTATTGTGATCCTCTGACATGTAATTGTGTTTCTGTGCCATGGAATCACATGTTGGTCAGTGTGTGTGTGGAGTCTGTACTTGGGAATCTTAGTTACTTCTTTTCCCAAATGGTAGGAGATATATCTATCCTATCTTCTCTACATCTTCTTCTATCTATCTCTTCTATCTCTATCTATCATCTATCTATCTATCTCTATCTATCTATCTATCCATATCTATCTATCTATCTATCTATCTATCTATCTATCTATCTATCTATCTATCTATCTATCTATCTATCTATCTATCTATCTATCTATCTATCTATCTATCTATCTATCTATCTATCTGATCCTCTGGGCGATGAGCCCAGAGCCACAGCAGAGCCTGGCAAGCTACCTGTGGTATATTCGATATGCCAAAAACACTAACAATAATGAACCTCATTCCCAACTAATGGAGACATTACTGGTGCCCCACTAGAGCAAATTGATGAACAATGGGAAGACAAGTGATACACTGAAAGGACAGAGTTGGTATTTTATCAATAGGCCACTTTGAAAATCCGGATCCTTTCCATGGCTTGCCTTGAATCAGAGACTGATTCACCCTTGAAACCACCCTTTTTTTTTTTTTTTTTTTGCTTCTTGAGTCACATCCAGCAAGGGATTACTCCTGGCTCTGCACTCAGCAATTACTTCTGCTGGGGGCATATGCGGGGAGGGGGGGGGGGGCAGATGGAATGCTGGAGATGAACCCGGTCTTGCTGTATGCAAGGCAAATGCCCTACCAGCTGGACTATCGGCTCCCCCCCCCCCCACTTCTGAATGTGGGCATCACCCAAAGTCGGTTGACCTTAGCAGCTGTTCTGTGTAGGCCCATTTCTGGGAAGCAGATCCTTAGGTAATGATTTAAAAAAAAAATCAGCAGCGAGGGTTGGGTTTATTTGGGACACTTCCTTGCTGCTGCTTCTGAACACAGGAAATTAACTTTTCAGGCAAAGACCCTGACGAGGCTTTTAAAATTGACCGCCACCTTTTTCCTGGCGTTAGATGGACCAATCAGATCTGTCCAAGCAGAGCTGTTCAGAAAAGTCAGCCCTCGGGTGCAGCATCATCTTTATGGAGTTAGACACTATGAAAGGTAGCAGGTAGCAAAGTGAGTCTCGGGCAGCAGTGCCGACTAACTCGCCAAGGCGGCAGGGTCGCGTGCTTCTTTGACGCCTCGCGGATGGCCTGCAGAAGCCCAAGGAGCAAGGGGGGCGGTTTTGAAGCAGCTGAAGGGGGAAGCAGGGCTATGTTGATATTGTCTGAGCTGGGGGAGCCTCTTTCAGCCTGCGTGACCCGCCTAACGTTGGGCAGAGGAGCAACATTCTTCATTACCATTGGTGGGAGTTAGGTCCAGGCCAATTGCGACCCCGACTCCGGCTTTGCCCACTTTCTCCACGCGGTTTCCCTCCAGCCTCCACCCCGGAGGCTCAACCTACCTCTTGTCCAATTTTCTAACACGAACGACGGGGGTTTTGCAGCTCTTTGAGTCTAATGAAGGGTTTGTTTCTTGTGCTGGGCGGAACAGAACCTGTGCCTTGTCGCCGAGTCGCCGGGATGCTCACAGACGCCCCCGCCCCACCCCCGCCCTCCTTTCAGCACCCCAGGCCCAGCGGGTGTGCGCGTGTGTGCCCGGGGCCACACTCCTCCGTGCGCCTGGAGGCGGTGCAGGAACCTGCAAACGCGGATCCAGCCTCAGCCACGCAGTCCCCCCCCCCCCCCAGTTCCTTCTCAGTCACACCCAGGCCTCGTCGCTGCCATCTCCTTCCTCCCCCCCTCAAGGAGAAAAGCTCAAGATTCGTCTCAGAGCCGCCACAAAGCCTCGCTTCCCTCTCGGAGCTGAACCCAACTCTCCCGGGCCCCGGGCTGTGCATTTGGGGGGGTCGCACAGTGGGGGGGGGCGAGGAGAGCTGGGCAGAGGGGCAAGGGGGTGCGGATGAACGTGTGCCAGGAAGCCCCGGCAGCTCTCTAGATTGGCGACTCCCAACTCTGCCCACTCGCGGCCCGTTGCAGGCTGCGTAGACACTTTGCACCCCTGCCCGGCGCCTCCCCGCAGCTGCTCGCTGGCCGGCCAGGGGCCCGCTGCGAGGATCGGCCCGATCCGGCGGCCGGCGGGCTCGGGGGGTCAGGGGTTCTCTTTGCTGCAGCCACCAGGACCCCACCTGCCGGGGGGCACCTCCAGGAGGGGACCCCGCAGACTCGGGAGCCGCCGCTCCGGGAGCGCTCGGGGGCGATGTCGCCCGCGCGCGTGTGTGTGCCCGGGGACCGAAACTGCCCCCCTTCGCCCGCGCCAGCCCCGTGACCCGCGCACAGCTGTCGCAGGGCCCGGCCCGGCCGCGGGTTCGAGCCCGAGCGCGTCTCGGTGCGCGGGGATCCCGGGAGCCGCCAGCAGAGGGCGCCGCCTCAATGCGCTACGGCCGGGACGGGGAGCGGGCGCGGCCGCGGGGCCCCGCTGGGGGTGGGGAGACGCCGGCGGCGCCCCCGCCGGGTTTTCTCCACCTTCTGTGCCAGCCCTGTGGGATTCAGAGCTCCCTGCAGCCAGGCCCCCGCCCTTCGGCGAGAAGGCCCCGCTCGCCTCCTGGCCTGCTTCGGGTCTGTTTTGCTGGAACCAAGCTTCCTCCGCAGCCCAAATGAGGAGGAGGAGGCACGGCCGAGCCAAGCCCCCGCCCCGACTGCTAAGCCGCACGTCTGCAGGCGTGTTCAATTGCAAACGACTAATTAATTTCCCAGCACTTGTGCAGACTACTTTAAAATGGAAAAACGAGAGGTCTTCGATGAAAATGAAGCTTGATAGTGTGCACCTGCCACTAACGTAGGGTGCACGGTAACTTCCCCTCATTAGAGAGATGACTTGGGTTGAGAACAAGTCGTATAGTGAAAATCACTTCAACACGTGCCCGTTCATATGCATAAACTCCTGTGTACCAGATGGCAAAATATAATGACATCTTAAACAGCTAATTGCATAAACCTTGTAATGCAGATAATTGCTGTACCAAAGTAGGAGTTAATAATTTCCCACTGTATTGCCTGGCTTCAGAGCAATCCTCAAGGAAAGTTGTGACAATTCTAACGCACTAAAGTTCACCAAGCGGTAATTAAAACTAGCACTTAAATCATTTGACTTTCAAACCTTTAATTATGATTCCGAAGAACAGCTCTGTGGAAACCCAGAACTTATGGAGAGTTACGTGATAGCATTTAATGTCTATATTTCATTCCTTTCTTTCATGGGCCTCACATGGCCTAAAATTATAGGTGACACTGAAAGAGCGAATTCATTCTCAAAAATTATTTCAATGGCAGGAACGTTGTACTGGCAGGCACGGATGGTTAATCCCCACTCCCAGAAGGATTTGTTGATTTTTATTGGGGAGGGGGAACTGATGTTTATTTATAGAAGCTCTGCTGTAATAACCAAACCTAAGCCTTACTTATGGCAGGGGCATCATTCTAAGCTTTTATAGGTAATATCTCATTTAATCCTCAATAATCCATCTAAAAGCTTGTAGCACCCAAATCCATCCCTATTGTTCATATAAAAAAATTGTGAAGCAACTAGTTCAAACAGGCTGGAAGTCACGGACTTGCAAGCACCGCTCTTTACTCCAAGATACTATTTGCCACCATACCATGCTGCCCCTGAGTCACCCCAGGCACGTGGGAATACAGAATTTATTACTAATTTGACTTCTGATCAGATGTAGAAATAAATGTAAAATAATCACTGGAGTTATTAAAGGCAGCTAATATATTTTGGTATTAATTTATACTTTATTTCAGAAGCAAGTATATGCTATTTTTCATGCTGCAGGGTCAGAACAGTGAATAAAAGAAAAAAAAGGGGGTGAACCCTTGGAACTCATTTTTGGTTCTATTAATACCTAGTTTATAAAGCTCACATGGTTTACTGTTTCTATTCATCTTCAAAAGGCTATCAATTAGGTTTCAAAACCTTATATAAAGGATGTACAACCGGGCACATAAAACAAAATTTCCTTATGAAATTGAATTCCCATTTGACCCAGCCATACCACTCCTGGGAATATACCCTGGGAAGCCAAAAACACGCAGCAGAAACACCATCCCTACTTTTATGTTCATAGCAGCATTATTCACAAAAGCCAGACTCTGGAAACAACCAGAGTGCCCGAGAATCGATGACTGGATAAAGAAACTATGGTACATCTACACAATGGAATACTATGCAGCTGTTAGGAAAAATGAAGTTATGAAATTTGCCTATAAATGGATGGACATGGAGAGAGGATCATGTTAAGTGAAATTAGTCAGAAGGAGAGAGACAGATACAGAATGACTGCATTTATTTGCTGACATAAATATATATACATATCTATCCTATCTATCTATCTATCTATCTATCTATCTATCTATCTATCTATCTATCTATCTATCTATCTATCCTATCTATCTATCTATCTATCTATCTATCTATCTATCTATCTATCTATACATATTATGATACCAATGTCCAAGGTCAGATGAAACGTGGATCAGGAGGTCTTGCCAAAGGTGGAAACTACCACAAACATGTGGAAGCAGAGGTTAGGTAAGACAGAAAAGGGAACAGTGTGCCAATAATTGTCGAAAGTTCATTACCACATAGAACTTAGGGTTAAATACAGG
>JAJIBD010002183.1:0-30569 GCA_021461705.1 Cryptotis parvus | reverse complement strand
GAACATTTTTGTAATCATTTATCTCACGATGGTATAATAAAATATATTTTTTTAAAAAAGGATCCATTTGAAAGGAAAAAAATAAATAAATAAAAAAGAAAGAAAAAATATCTTGAAAGAGCATTTCAGTTATTAAATATACACTTAAAAGGAATACTTAAAATGAATAAATAACCATGCACAATAAAAATGATAAAGTGATCCCCATGAACAAGAATCAATAAGCAAACAACAAAAACAAAAACAGAAGTATTATAATAGGACTTCTGTTTTGCTTGTTTTGCTTTTTTGTTTTAGGGGTAACACACAGAAGTGCTCAGAGTTGACTACTGGCTCTGCACTCAGTAATAACTCCTGGTGGTAGGATGGAGACCATATAGGATACCAGAGATTGAATGTGGTCTGTTGTAATAAAGGCAACTGCCCTAACTGTTGTGCCATTGTTCTGACTTCTAACCATAGAACTTCTGATATGACAGAAACAGTAAATCAAATATATTAAATGAGTAAAGGGATAAAATGAACTGGGAATTTTTTAAAAGCACATAAAAATAATCCAGTTAAAGACAAAAGGGTAAGTTCTTAGCAATCTGGTGAGAATGTCTGGTAGAGGAAGAGGGAGAATAGAAAAAAGTCCATCTGGCATTATTAAAATATAACTTCTTCAGCAGTCGTATTTTAGTGTCAAGGTATTAGGAAGCACAATATGCCTTTTAGTAAAGGGCATTGTGCTAAAATGCTGATGCTCTTATTTCAAATAACTCAAACAACTGTTCTTTAACCACTATCAATGAATGTTGTATTTAGAGCACTGTAACAGATCCTGGATCAAAAGTAAAAAAAGACCAACCAGGTGTCATAGTTACTTAGTTCTTCATAGCTGTGCATCACATATCATTGGTGGTACTCTCATACTCCTGAAAATGATCCATTTCACTATTTCAGAATGTCAGGGATTTTGCAAATCACTGGCTGAATATTTTCTTTTATAAGCTGATCCACTGTCTCCTAACTTGGAAACCTATTCCAGGTTCTATTTCAAATACATTTCTACAATCAATGAAAGTCTTCAGTGACAATGATACTATAACCCTTTTACTATTCAGCATTTTGTAACACATTTCAAGTACTCTGGCTATTGTGCTTTATTTAATGCTGTGAATACTACCATTTTGTTTCTTACACCTTCTTTCACCTTAAAGACATTGGACCATCTATTTTTCTGTACCACTTAAAAACAAAGAAATGACAACATACAGGAATTCTTTAAGAAATTTATTGTTGCTTGTAAATGCAGAAAATATTCTTTCACCTTAAAGAAAATCTTCATATCCCAAATATTATTTATTAGACAAACATTAAAGGGGATCCATAAAGAGAATTTTCAATATTCACATTTTTACCTTATTTAAAAATTAACTTGGATTGTACTCACAATTCAAATGAAGTTTTTTGAGAGTCAATTTATAATTTATATAAAATATTTTACTTCAAAATATGAGTTATAATTTATATAATTATTTTCTTATATACCTTATTATTTTTTTGTTACAAACCCAGGTACAGAAAATGACCATGTGCTAATAATTAGGTACATAGAATCTTGTGATCTGACCATTTATTTTCAGAAGTGCACTATTGCCCATTGGAGCAGCCAAGCCAGGCAATAAGAAGCATTTGTCAACTTTTTCCTGCTGTAAAATATTTAGAGGTCATCGAGCTTTTTACCTACAACTGAGTTTCTTAATCCAATAAGAAGTAATTCTGTTCTGTCAGAAATGAGCTCAAGTCATTCCCTTTATAAGCCCAAAAGTCAGAATCCTTTCTTCAGGGTGGGTTGTGCTAACAAAGATCAACTTTTAGGTACAGCTGTTAGGTGATGCCACACCTCTGTTTCACATCTAAACAAATGATAATGCCAGGGTCTAGTCCCTTCCTCTGAGATTATCTTTTATGTCAAAACACTGGAGAGAGAGGGCTGGTATAAATAAATACATTTAATGGATGTATATTCATAGGAAAAATCACATCATAATTTTATAGGCTTCATGCAATCTACATGGTACCCCCAGGGTCCTTCTTATTTCTACTCTGCACACATTCTGAGTGTCCTGGCCTCTATTTACTGAAAGGGTCATGCTTGCTTGGTGAGGGCAAATTAGCAAGATCCCTCCTTTGATCTTGGCAGAGTTGATAAATGGTAGCCAGGGTGATGATCTCCTCGTAAATTCTGATTGTCTCAATGCAGCCAGGGTGATGGTCTCCTCGTAAATTCTAATTGTCCCATGCTGGGACCAGTGGGTGTTAAAAGGAATTGTGCCCAATTTGAATAGCATTGAAATCATAGTGTAGGTTATAATAATATTCCAAAAGTTATTAATTCATAGTCAAAATGACTCCTGTAACTACCACACTCTCCATCAATGTTTACACGAGAGACCTCTTTAGCATGAACCCTGGCTTAAAGAGATATAAATAGCTTAAACTGTAAGTAACTTAAACAGGATCCAAAGACCCACATAACTTCTGTCAGAAAGAAGAAAAAGAGGGATGAGAATAAAACCTCTTCCTTCCCTGGGCAAAAGAGAAAGATCTTGTCCTGGGTCTGTAGGCCCACCTAGGACAAGGGTGGAGTCCTGGCATGTTGTTTTCTACTTTGCTTATCTGATAAACAACCATTAATAATATTTCTAATCATTCTAGTCATTTTGTATAGACACAGTAAGAGAGACAGATATTTATCTATACCCTGGATTAAACCTATAGTGTGACTATTTCTGGGGACATCTTTCCATAAATTCCAGGCTATATTCTTCACAGAAACTCAACTCATAAAACATAAAATTGTCTTTAAGGTTTGCATAAATGTAAAGAAAGGTTAGTGTTGTCACAATTACCACCAGTAATGAGGACAAGTAAACAGTGTCAACAAAAAGAGGCTCCATTGTGCTAATATAGATGGAATTTTATAAGCATCACTTGACCAATTGCATCCCGTTATTCATCGATTTGCTCAAGTGGGCACCAGTAACATTTCCATTTGTCTCTATCACATGACAGTGTAGCCCAATGGCATCTGCTTGCTTCAGAAATATGAAGAGCCTCAAACCATTTGTTCAAGGTCTTGATAAGAAGTCTGACCATCTTGTAGGTGGGTGGCCACTTGATCTTTTGACGTCCTGTGGGATCCAGTCAGTAACAGCTCTAGTCCAATGGTCATCTCCAAATTGCACTACATGTCCAGCCCATCTGGTTTTTGATGCTTTGGCAAATGAGATAGTGTCCCTGTCTCTGGATCATCGTCAGAGGTCAGAACTCCAAAGAGATATAAATAGCTTAAACTGTAAGTAGCTTAAACAGGATCCAAAGATTTCTTCTCTCACTTGAGTGAGGCATGATATTCTAAGTATAGCTCTTTTGATTCCTCTTTGGGAGACCCAAATAGCGTTCTCATCCTGCTTTCATAGGGCCCAGGTCTCTAAGGCGTATGTTAATGCAGGGAGAATGGTGGAGTCGAAGAGATGTGCATGGAGCCAGAGATTCTTTGTCCTTTTAGGTATTTCTTCCATGCTCTTGAAGGCATTCCATGCTGCTCTCTTCCTCCTGCACAGCTCAGACTTTAGGTTGTTCATCATGTTGAGTTCTCAACCTAGGTACACATAACTGCTGCATTCCAAGATGTTTGTTCCATTGAGAGTGAATGGGGCCTCTGGAACTAGTTCATTTTTCATGAACATAGTTTTGCTGAGATTCAGCTGTAGACCTATCTTTCCACATTCTTGGTCAAAGTAGGCCAGCATTTGTGCTGCTTGTCTAATGTTTGGTGTTATTAGAACGATGTCTTCAGTGAAGTGGAAGTGGTGTAGTTTCCTACCATCTATCTTTACTCCCATTCCTCCCCATTCTAATTGTCGCATGGGGTTCTCAAGGGTGGCTGAAGAGTTTCGATGAAATGGTATCACTGTGTCGAAATCCTCTTTTGACACCAATGATCACTTCTTTGTAGAATGGTGAGATCCTGGTGGTGAATCCGTAATACAAGTTCACGAAGGATCTTGATGAATTGGGTTTGAACACCCCGCTTGGCTAGGGCTTCGATGACTGCTTCAGTCTCCACAGAATCAAAGGCTTTCTTTAAATCAGTGAATGTGAGACAGAGAGGCATCTTGAACTCCCTACAAACCTCCATGAGCTTGGTTACCGTGCCGGATATGGTTGATTGTGCTGAATCCATTTTCAGAAGCCAGCTTGCTCACATGGTTGTCCTTCATCTAATGTTCTGCCAATCCTGTTCAGGATGACTTGAGTCAACAGCTTGTAGATGATGGACAATAGGCAGATGGGGCGATAGTTGCCAATGTCGTGGATGTCTCCCTTCTTGAACAGTAGAACTATCCTGCTGGTTTTCCATTGGGAGGGCACCTTGCATTCAGATAGGTAGCGTGTGAAGAGCCGAGCCAGTGTATTGGTGAGTACAGAGGGAAGATTCTTCAGGTGTTCGGTTCTGACTTTGTCTGGGCCGGATGCTCTATGCTTCTTTACCAATGAAATGGCATGTCAGATTTCAGAAGGGAGAACATTTGGAATGACCTATTCATCTATGGAATTTGGTATGTGGGCAGGTGGATGTGGCTATCAAAGAGATCTGAGTACAAGTCATGGATAATCTTCTCCATTGCCTTTCTAGAAGAGGTGATAGATTCATCAGGATGTCGGAGGGCAGTCATCTTGGTTTTATAGTTGGCAAAGGACAGGTGGGCATTGTGAATGCTTTTTCCAGCTTCTGCTGCCTCAGCAGGATTTCTGCTCTTCTCTCTTTGAGGTCTTCCTTTATCGCTGCTCTGCACTGCTTTGCGAGCTTGGACATTAGCATTTTATTGCCTGAAGCTCGCGCTTTGCCACATTGTTGAATGAGCTCGAGACCTGACCCAACAGATAGTAGAAGACAAGAAGTTAGATGAGAAGATGGACTCCCAGAAGGGAAGGTGGGTTCCAGCCCTGGCCCACCATACCAGCAGAGCCTCACAAGAAGCCAGAGCAACCCCCACACGATGAGGGCCACCATTTTCAACGTCCAGACTCCACAGCTTGTCAGAGCTCCACCCAGCAGAAAGCTGGTCTTTCCCATCATCAATACATGCACAAAATGAGAGGCTACTATAAGAGTATCTCAGCCACACGGCAGAGCCTGGTAAGCTACCCGTGTCATATTTGATATGTCAAAAAAACATTAACAATTATAGATCTCATTCCCATGACCTGAAGGAATGGTTTGAGGCTCTTCATGTTTCTGGAGTGAGCAGATGCCCTTGGGCTACACTAGCATGTGACAGGACATATGGAGATATTACTGTTGCCCGCTCAAGCAGATCGATGAACAATGGGAAGACAAGCAAAGTGATACTTGCATAAAACACAAGATTTAAATGCTATTTAGATTGAATGGAAAAATGAGTAGGGTGAGAAAATGGGAGAGATTTCACTATCTGTAATTTTATGATTTTGAGTCCACATGATAGACTTCATGTTAAAATTTTTTACAAACTTTATTTTTCTCTCCAGCCATTTCTCTATATATATTTATTAATTTTAGTGCATATATGTCTTTGTTGTTTTGAAGACAAACAGGAGTGCTCAGAGGCTATACCTAGCTCTGTGATCACTCCTGGCAGTGCTTTTGTGGTGCAGGGTCTTACACTTTGTCCTATCTCTGTTCACCTGTTTAGATTTAAAAGATTTTTCATTTTAGTTTTTCTGTTTGTTTGTTTGTTTGTTTGTTTGTTTGTTTGTTTTTTGGGAATGAGGTCTATTATTGTTACTGTTTTTGTCATATCAAGTACAACACAGGTAGCTTGCCAGGTTCTTCTGTGCAGATGAGATACCCTCGGTAGTAGATAGGCTCTCAGTTCTTTTTTTTGCCTTTTTGGGGTCACATCCGGCAGTGCTCAGGGGGTTACTCCTGACTCTGCACTTAGGGAATTACTCCTGGCGGTGCTCAGGGAACCATATGGGAGGGCGGAGATCGAACCCAGGTTGGCTGCATGTAAGGCAAATGCCCTACCTACTGTGCTGTCACTCCACCCTCCGGCTCTCAGTTCTTGCATATACTGATGTAACAGGGAGAGCTGGTAGCAGCTCTGCCCCATGTATAGCTCTGCCCCAAGTATCTGTGGCTCTGGTTCAAGCACACCTGGGCTTGAGATCAGCTTCTCTCTTGAGTGGAGCTCTGACAAGCTGTGGAGTCTGGATATTAAAAACGGCTGCCATTATGGTGCAGGGATTCCTCTGGCTACTTCCAAGGCTTTTATAGGGGTGGCGGGCCAAGGCCCGAACTGCCCTCCCTCCTGGATGCCTCGTGATCACCCGAGCACATGGAGAGCCAGTAGCAGCTCTGCCCGTGTATCTGTATTTCTGGTTCACGGCTGACAGCCTGGGAGCAGCTAGGGTCCACCAGGCCTCCCCATGGGGCAGAGGTGGGGGGAAAGGGTCTCTATCTCCATCTCCATGGAAGCCCATTGACTTTAGCCCTACAAACATTTTTTGGCTAATGTTCTGAAAGATACTACAGTGATACATAAAAATGTCCCTACAACGGGATTGTTATAGAATACAGAAATATGTTCACTCTTTTTTTTTTTTTTTTTTGCTTTTTTGGGTCTCACCTGGTGATGCTCAGGGGTTACTCCAGAGGTTACTCAGGAATTACTCTGGCCATGCTTGGGAGATTATATGGGATGCTGAAGATCTTATGAACCTGGGTCAGCAGGATGCAAGGCAAACACCTTAATCACTATATTATCATTTTGGCCCCTATGTTAACTCTAAATGACAGCAGTTGCCTGTCTGAGCAACTTTCAAAGAAGGAAACTAAAATGAATCATGAAATAACCAAAACTCCCATAGTAAAGCCTACTGAAGGCATATTAGATATTGACTGTAGTCAATATTTATGTTATTTAAATTTTTCAATCTCCATGCTTAATATGTGTAGAATGAAAAAAATAATCAGTCCAAATTGAAGCTTTAGAAGGTGCAAAGCATTTTGTATTAGTGCCTAGAAGCAAAATATTTGTCCTCCTTCAAATCCTCTGCAGCTTGAAAAACTTGCCACGTGCACAGTGAAAGGATTCCAGCTTTTATCTGACAGGTTGTTGAACAAGTTTGACCTCTGGCTTCCTTTACATTGCTGGAATTTAACTTTTCATGTAGTAAGTGTCCGGCATCCTTTTCCTCTCCATGCAAATTTCCTTGTCAAAACTACAAACGAACATTTGATCAAAGGTCAGCCTCCTTCATGTTGCTGTTTGATAAAGAAATTTCTATTTCATCTTTGGCTTTCAGGCCATTTTGAGCAAGAGTTACCTGACAGAGAAATTACTAATGTATTTCTTGCCATTTCTTGCTGGTCCTCTTTAAAGTTGTCCTGCCTTTTTTTCTATTAAATTGGATGAGCATTTTAATTCAAATTCATTTTCACTTTTTATTGGGATATGCAAATTAGCGATGAGAAGTATCTCAGATTTGTTGGCTAAATTAGGCTGAATAACTCATAGGAAGCACCCATTAAACAACAGAAAAGTCATCAATCATTTTTATCAGCAGTTTTATGTCATACGGAACCAAATAAGAACATTTTTACCTCAAAAATACTATTTTGTCTTTATTTCTTTGTGAGGGAACTAAGTAAATGAAGAGCAAAATTATTCTTAGTTTCTATATTATTGTGTAGTTAACTGACTCATCACTTTAAACATATGTTGAATTTAAACAAATATTTTTATTGATTTAGTATGTATTTATTAAATAGAAAGCTAGTTGAAATATGCTATAAGATCATTACAATTCCACTTGAATTTTCATCAGAATGGTCACAAATCTTAGAGCCTTGAAAAACTCAGTAGGATGCGAAAAATATGTATTGCAAGAGCAAAATGTAATAATTATGCTCAAAGAGACAACAATCTTGGGCATAACACAAAGCTTCACTCAAAGAAGAAACTATCGAATGAAAATTTGGACTCTAAGGAACCCTGTACCATGTAGAACACTTTACTGTTTCATAAACAAAAGTGCAAGTGTCCATCCAAGGAAGGAGACTTAGAAATGAGACAGCATGGATTTCAGTGTGTCACAAAACTTGGCATTATATAGCTTAATGAACTTCCTGAGCCCAACCTGTTCATCAGTAAAATGAAGATAATTAACATTCTATACTCAGGTCAACTCAATATATGCTGCTATATCTTCCTTTCCTTCTTAAGGATTGTAAATCACTTGATCACTTGACCACTTGATCACTTGAATCCCGTTATTCATCGATTTGCTCGAGCGGGCACCAGGAACATTTCTATTGGACCCTATCACGTGCCAATGTAGCCCAATGGCATCTGGTTGATTCAGGAATATGAAGAGCCTCAAACTATTCCTTCAGGGTCTTGACAAGGAAGTCTGACCATCTTGTAGGTGGGCGGCCACATGATCTTTTGACATCCTGAGGGATCCAGTCGGTAATGGCTCTAGTCCAGCAGTTGTCTCCAAATCGCATTACATGTCCAGCCCATCTGATTTTCGATGCCTTGGCAAAGGAGACAGCATCCCTGATTCTGGAATAGTGATGGAGGTCAGAACTCCGGATTCCTTCTCTCACTTGAGTGAGGCGTGATATTCCAAGCATAGCTCTTTCGATTCCTCTTTGGGAGACCCGAATAGCATTCTCATCCTGCTTTTGTAGGGCCCAGGTCTCTGAGGTGTATGTTAATGCAGGAAGAACGGTGGAGTTGAAGAGATGTGCCCGGACCCGGAGGTTCTTTGTCCTTTTAGCTATTTCTTCGATGCCTTTGAAGGCATTCCATGCTGCTCTCTTCCTCCTGCGCAGTTCAGGTTTTAGGTCGTTCATCATGTTGATTTCTCGCCCTAGGTACACATAACTGATGCATTCAGAGATGTTTTTTCCATTGAAAGTGAATGGGGCCTCTGGAACTAGTTCATTCTTCATAAACATGGTTTTCTTTAGATTCAGCTGTAGACCTATCTTTCCACATTCTCCGTCAAAGTCAGCCAGCATTTGTGCCGCTTGGCTAATGTTTGGTGTTATTAGAACGATGTCATCAGCGAAGTGGAGGTGGTGTAGTTGCCGACCATCTATCTTTACTCCCGTTCCTTCCCATTCTAATTGTCCCATGATGTTCTTGAGGGTGGCGCTCAAGAGTTTTGGTGAAATGGTATCACCCTGTCGAACCCCTCTTTTGACATCAATGATCACTTCTTTGTAGAATCGTGAGATCCTGGTGGTGAATCCGTAATACAGCTCACGAAGGATCTTGATGTATTGGGTTTGAACACCCTGTTTGGCTAGGGTTCGATGACTGCTTCAGTCTCCACAGAATCAAAGGCTTTCTGCAAATCAATGAATCAGATTTCTGTAAATCTGAGAGAGCCCCACAAAGTAATGAGAATATAGCGCCCGCATGGCAGAGCCTGGCAAGCTGCCCAATGTGTGTTCAATATGCCAAATCTAGTAACAGAAATGTTTATTTTCCTGACCCCGAAAGAGCCCTTAATACGGCAGCAGTAAGAAAGGTTAACAAGCAGTGCCTGATAAAATTTCACAGCCATCCTAGTGTGCCAAAACGAAGAAGAACTAAAATGACTGTCTGTACTTTCAACGCACGTACGCTGGCATCGGAAGCATATATTGAGAATCTGATGGTGCAAGCGCAAAAGATCAAGTACGACATCATTGGTCTGACTGAGACAAGGAGGCATCAGTTGCCTCATGCTGTATTTGACATTGGAGAAGAATTGTTCCTTGGAACATGCGACTTAAAGAGGTGTTGGTGGCGTTGGTGTCCTTGTCAACACGAACATGGCCGTCAACATTGATTTATTTGAATGCCTAACAAACCAAATAGGATAATTACACTTGAAGAGATGTGGCCCACTGCCAGCAATTTCTATCTTCATTATCTACACACCAACATCCACATACAAAGGAGATGCAATTGAGAAATTCTACATGGAATTGGAGGAGTTCTATAAAAAAAGATCACACCTTATACAAGATCATAGTCAGTGATTTTATTGCCAAGATAGGACTAAGAAGATCGGCTGAAGAACTCCACATCGGGACCCATGGCCTAGAATGGAACGAACAGGGTGAGAGACTATCTGAGTTCATCATGTCCACCAAGACCATTCATGGGAACTCACAGTTCCAGAAGGCTGAAGCGAAACGTTGGACATGGGAATATCCTGGCGGACAGTTCCACAATGAAATTGACCACATCATCTTCAATCGATGGTTTTGTCTGACCGATGTAGCTGTCATACCCAAATTCCAAACAGGATCGGACCACCGTCTTCTTCATGCAAAATTCTACTTCCCGCAACAGGGAGAAAAGGCTAAAAGTTTAAGAAGAGAACTCCCAAAACGACCACCAACTGGGAACTCTTTGGCACCATTGCAGCAACATGGGAAGATGCCATCATTGATGACATCGATGAAGAATACAACCGACTGGTTCAGCACCTCCATGATTGTGCGAAGAATGCCTAGAGAGAGAAAGACACAAAAAAGGACGCCTGTGTTCACAAACTCTTGAGCTCATTCGCCAACGTGGCAAGGCGCGAGCCTCAATAGACCAAATGCTAATGTCCAAGCTTGCTAAACGGTGCAGAGAAGCGAAAAAAAGAAGACCTCAAAGACAGAAGAGCAGAATTACTGGAAGATGCAGCAGAAGCCTGGAAAAGCATTTGCACCACCTGCCTGTCCTTAGCCAACTATAAGACCAAGATGACAGCCCTCCAACGCCCTGATGGATCTATCACATCTTCCAGAAAGGCAATGGAGAAGATTATCCAGGACTTCTACTCAAATCTCTTTGATAGCCACTCCACCTGCCCACATACCAAATTCCACAGGATGGATGTCATTCCCAACGTTCTCCCTTCTGAAATTCGACATGCCATCTCATCGGTAAAGAAGGGAACAGCACCAGGCCCAGACAAAGTCAGACCCGAACACCTGAAGAATCTGCCGTCGGTACTCATCAATACACTAGCTCGGCTCTTCACACGCTACCTGTCCGAATGGCAAGGTGCTCTCCCAATGGAAAACCAGCAGGACAGTTCTACTGTTCAAGAAGGGAGACATTCACGACATCGGCAACTATCGCCCCATCTGCCTGTTGTCCATCATCTACAAGCTGTTTACATGAATCATCCTGAACAGGATTGGTAGAACACTAGATGAAGGACAACCATTCGAGCAAGCAGGCTTCAGGAAAGGATTCAGCACAATCGACCATATCCACACGGTAACCAAGCTCATTGAGGTTTGTAGGGAATACAAGATGCTGCTCTGTCTCACGTTCATTGATTTACAGAAAGCCTTTGAAGGATTGTAAATATATTCACATATTATAGGGCTACACAATCAGTAAATTAAATATTTTGATAATGCATGAAACACATGGGAAGCAATTTTCTTTCTTATGCTTTTTGTAAGGGTCAATTTGTAGTTTTTGTTGTACTTGCCTTGATGTACTGTTAGGCATCTAAGCACCAGTAACCAGGGTGTGACCATAGGTCAGTCCTCTGTGTGACCCATTCTGGGAACTGGGCAAAGATGAATAGGCCATAAACCATAAGTTATGATTTAGAACAGAGCAGAAGAACCCAGGCCAACCTGTTACCTAGTTGGAAAGGGTGACAAGGCTACCACAATATTTAGTAAATTATTATATGTTTATGTGGGACCTAAAACAAAATGTATACATTTCAAAGATCCCGAGCAACAAGGGCCCCCTGTAAGTCCCATGTTGGACCACTCCCATCTCAATGTACTTGTGTACATCTCAATGTACCTGTGTACAAATCAGCTAGTCAAAAAAGCACATTCTTTTGCTTTTTCTTCTTTGTCCCACAAGTTTGAGATGTGCCAAATTTCTTCCTGCCTGAAGCACTCTATATCTCTATACCTCTGCTCAGGCCACAATTACAGGTGACTGCATGAATGTAATATGTCTAGACATTAAATTATTAAATCCCCTTGCTTTCTTGCCTGAAGATGGTTTCAGTGTGCTTGATTAAGCAAACTTGGTTGCAACAAAGTTTAGCCACTAAAGGAAAAGGAAGATTGGAGAGGTTCATGGACTTGTCTAACTCCCTTAGCTAGGAAGCAGGCCAAGAATTTGTGTGCATACCTTCCCTCTCCTCAAGCATAACCCTTTCCTCTATTTTTCTAATAGAGAAGGTAGCAGGGCTTCCAGATTTCCTATATAATGAATCTCATTAAATACTTTCCTCACCTCTATTCCGGAAGTTTCATCAGTTTAGTGCTTTAGAAAACAAAGTTTTATTAGTCTTATTCAATATTACTGATTTTAAAAAGATTTTTTGTAACCCAACAGAAAAGTTTGTTTTCCTTTAGATGAGTGCAACGATCTCATGCTTTCCCCAGGACTCCAAAAGCTCTTGCTAACACTCAGGATTTATTCCTGGCTCTGTACTCAGGGATCTGTACTCTGGCAGTGTTAGGGGGACCATAGAGGTGTTGAGGATTGAACCCAGGAGGTCTGCCTGCAAGGCAAGTACCCTATCCATGGTACTCTCTAGCCCCACTTATCTCTTTTTTACCTTTTTCTAAATTTATTTAAATGCTGTGTTTGCAAACTTGTTCATAATACAGTTGTTTCTGACATTCAGTGTTGCAGCACCAATTCCAACAGCAGTGAGCTTCCCTCTAGCAGTGTCTAGTTTCTCAGTCACACCCATTAGCAAGTAGAAAAATAATTTATTTTATATAACTTGTTGCAACAAAATAATAGGTGAAATTATCAAAAAAATAGTTCAATAAAATAAAATTTGTGAAGGACCGGAGCAATAGTATAGTGGGTAGGATATTTGCCTTGCATGCAGCTGACTCGGGTTCTATCCCTGGTATACAGACATGACTCCCTGTTGGGTGCCGCCTGCCTTACTTAGCTTTCAGCTACACTTAGCTTGCTGCTCCTCCCAGCTCTGCTAGGAGGCTTTGAATCAGCTCTGGGTGCTTGTAAATGCCAGAAGGCCACCTGAAGTGCTGCATTTCAATAGAGCTATTTACCTGTTTTCATCTCTAGATAGCCCAGCTCACCATGGGCAGGGCTGGGAAGTTTTGGCAGATTTCTATCTATAAAAAAAAAAGAATCAACCCTGGTGATCAATGGGGTGACAGATGTCGCAGCCAGATCGCCCTCACATCCTAGGAATCAACCTACCCAAGTGTGTAAAGGACCTGTACAAAGAAAACTACAAGACACTGCTCCAAAAGATAAAAGAGGACACAAGGAAATGGAAACATATTCCCTGTTCATGGATGGGGAGAATCAACATTGTCAAAATGGTAATACTCCCTAGAGCTCTGTACAGATTCAATGCAGTCCCTATGAGGATACCGATGACATTCTTCAAAGAAATTGACCCAACGCTCCTGAAATTTGTATGGAGCAATAAACCCCCAAGGATAGCTAAAGCAATCCTTGGGAAAAAAGAAAGATGGGAGGCATCACCTTTCCCAACTTCAAACTGTACTACAAGGCAGTAGTAATTAAAACAGCATGGTATTGGAATAAAAACAGACCTGTGGACCTATGGAATAGAATTGAGTATCCTGACACCCTACCTCAAACACATGATCATGTAATCTTTGATAAAGGTGCAACGAGTCTAAAATGGAGTAAAGAAAGCCTCTTCAACAAGTGGTGTTGGGAAAACTGGGCAGCGACATGTAAAAAAATGAATTTGGACCTGTGTCTAACACCATGCACAAAAATCAGATCAAAATGGATTAGAGATCTGAATATCAGACTTGAATCCATAAAGTACATTGAAGAAAATATAGGAAAAACCCTCCACGACATTGAAGCTAAAGGCATCTTCAAAGGTGAAACATCACTAACAAAGCAACTAGAAGAAAAGATAAACATATGGGATTACATGAGACTAAAAAGCTTCTGCACCTCAAAAGAAACAGTGACTAAGATACAAAAGCAGTCCACAGAATGGAAAAGAATATTCACCCAATACCCATCTGATAAGGGGTTAATATCCAGGATATATCAGGCACTGGTAGAACTTTACAAGAAGAAAACAAACAACCCCATCAAAAAATGGGGAGAAGAAATGAACAGAAACTTCAGCAAGGAAGAAATTCGAATGGCCAAAAAACATATGAAAAAATGCTCATCATCACTAATCATCAGAGAGATGCAAATCAAAACAACAATGAGATACCACTTTACACCACAGAGACTGGCACATATTCAAAAGAGCAAGAACAACAATGGATGTGGGGAAAAGGGGGACACTCATCCATTGTTGGTGGGAATGCCAGCTGGTACAGCCTTTCTGGAAAACAATATGGACATTCCTCCAAAGACTAGAAAGTGAACTCCCATTTGACCCAGCCATACCACTCCTGGGAATCTACTCTGGGAAACCAAAAATACGCAGCGGAAACACCATCCCTACTCTTATGTTCATAGCAGCATTATTCACAATAGCCAGAATCTGGAAGCAACCAGAGTGCCCAAAAAATCGATGACTGGATAAAGAAGCTTTGGTACATCTACACAATGGAATACTATGCAGCTATTAGGAAAAATGAAGTTATAAAATTTGCCTATAAATGGATGGACATGGAGAAGATTATGTTGAGCGAAATTAGCCAGAAGGAGAGAGACAGACACAGAATGACTGCATTTATCTGCATAACATAAATGTATATGTACATATTAAGACACCAATATCCAAGGTTAAGTGAAACATATATCAGGAGGTCTTGTCAAAGGTGGAAGTTATCACAAACGTGTGGGAGTCAGAGGCTAGGTAAGACAGAAAATGGAACAGTGTGCTAACAATTGTCGAGGGTACTAATACCAACCTAGAACTGAGCATTAAATAGAGGCAAAAAGATACACATGACAACCCTTTAATGTATGTTCTGTAATCCATAGTCTGGAGGGGAAGGAAAAGAGAAAGAGAGAGAAACGGAAAGAAATAAAGAACCTGCCATGGAGCAGGGCTGGGGGAGGGGGAGGGGAACCGGGGGCGTTGGTGGTGGGAGATGGGCACTGGTGGCGGGATGGGTGCTGGAACACTGTATGACCAAAACCCAAGTATGAACTTTTAATTGTATATCTTTGTAATTGTAAAAATAGAAAATTTTAAAAAAGGTAGAAAAAAAAAGAAAATCCCAGAAAAAGATAAAGAACCTGCCATTTAGGCAGGCTATGGGGAGGGGGAGGGAATTGGGGACATTGGTGGTGGGAAATGGGCACTGGTGGAGGGTGGGGTGCTGGAACACTATGTGACCGAAACCTCTAAACATGAACAAGATTGTAATTGTATATCTCATGGTTGTGTAATAAAATATTTAATTTAAAAAAAAAAAAAAAAATAAGCTGACAGAAGAGAGAAAGGCCCTTTTTTGCCATTTCGGCTTCCCTTGGCATTTTGCTTCTCCGTCCTCTCCTTTTTCTGTTGGGCTTCAATACGTGGTGGCAGCCATCTTGGCCTACACATGACTGGGGCCTAGCTGGGAACCCAGAGTCCAGAGTTTTCCCTGCTTTTGGATTGTATATCAGAACCTGTGCTAGTAAAGCCCTTTTAAAACTGCACTGGAGTCCTGAGTTTTCATCCATTCCCGCTGGCTTTGGAGGTAGAAGGGAACTTGCTTCCTGGTATTGTTGGGGACCCCAGTGGCTGCCCATGGGGCAGAGCCCTGTGTATAGACAAGCCTGTCTCTCCTGTCTTCCACATGCCTACCCAGACGTGTACTGCAGCCACACCTGCAACACCTTGATAGGCAGGGAACTAACTAAATAAATAAATAAAATTTGTGAGATGCCTATGAGCCCTGTGCCAGGCTGGGTCTACTGGGGCAGTAGAACCTGAAAGCTAATGATTTGGCCAACCCGGTCAGTTCCCTTGTGCTTGGTGTCCCTCTCTCTGGAGAGCTGATGTTCACAGCAAGGCCAGATTTTTTCATCACTAACATCTTTCTCTCTTGGCCTCTCATAGTCAGCATCTTCTGGACGGGAATGAGCAGCAGACTGGTGTTGTTTCCCTTCATTTCTCTAGCTGTTTGCTTCTGGCTGTTAGGTCTTTGAATACATATTGGAAGATAATGTGGCCACCAAAATTGCCCAAGACATCAGGAAGTGGCCCTCTATTGGGTCATTAACATCCCCAGCAGATACTTTAAAAGCTGCAGTGTTTTTTTTTTTATAATACTTGCTGTGTGCTGCCTTTCTTGCCTTTCAAAGGAACACAAGAGCCTGATTGCATCCAGAGAAGCTTGAACTTTCTAGCTAATGGGTCTCTGTGACCCTTTTCCTGATGAAAATGATCTGAAAGGAAATACCTCTAAGAACACCAAATCCTGCCTTTGAGTGCCTGCAGTGAATACCAAGCACCACTTTCTGAACAATGCCTGGTGTGAATTTGATAAATAGCAGAGGCGTTATCTATTGCTCCTTATCCCCATGTTGTCTTTGCCTCTCAGAGAAGCCTAATGGGATTCTTTTTTAAAATCACAGTTTTATTGAGATATAATCTGCATATCACAAAGTCATCCATGTAAAATGTAAAATCCAGTGACTTTTCATGCACATCAAAGGTGATGTGCAAAAAAAAGCCACCATAATAAATTTTAAAATACATTAATCAACCTATGTGAAATCTTTTACACATTAGCAGTCATTTTCTATTTCTCCCAACTCTCTGAGCCCTGAGCAATGCCTAATTTGCTTTTCGTTGCTATAATGGGATTCATTTAACTGTTGTTTTTTTTAACCAATGAAAGAAAATCTATACTGAGGAGTATAGGTGGTATTAGAACGAGGGTCAAGCACAAGGCTCAGAGCTTATGATGGCCAGAGTGAGTGCTCAGCATAGGAAGACAGGCTTAGAGTGAAGGCCTGACTCTTCAAATGCTGGTTGTGTGTTTTCAGATAAGTTCACCTCTCTAAATCTACTTTATATTATTTATTTTTCAGGGGGTGGTGAAGAGGCCACACCTGCCAGTGCTCAAGGGCTATTCCTGGGATTATGTCTGAGAGTGAATCCTGACTGGGCCCTCAGGTCATTCTGTGGTGCTGGAGATTTGAACCCGGGTCACAGGTAGGCAGTCACATAAAAAGCAAGTGCTTTACTTTCTGTGCTTTCTCTCAGTCACATCTAAATCTATTTTTCCCAGATAAAAATGGGAGTGATAATAACCATTCCTTTATTAGCTTGTTTTGAGTATCAATAAAAACATTGTTCCTGGAATATCACACAGACCCATTACATGTCAGTTCATTATGTCACGTATATTCTTGTCACTGACAAAATGACACTCCAGATGTTGGTGTCTCTGGCAACTCAGCCTGCCACAGCTGAACTGCTTCTCTTTACTTCTTCTAAGGAGTAAAAGAGAGACAGTTATAAGGACAACTGAAGTTGTCCATTCACAGATCAGTTACAAGAGCAGATATAGAGCAAGGATATAAAGAAATAAATGATTGATTCCTGAGTGAATGAAGGCTAAAGAATAAGTGAGAAAAGTAAGAAATTTGGCAGTAGTTTGAGAGAAAAGATTTCTGCCAGATGTAGTGGGTTTGCAGATGTTGGTAGATATCTGGGAGCCAGTGGAAGGAGAAAAAGTGAGACTCCAAATCAAGGAAGGAAAAAGGCACAGAACAAGCAGTGAGGTAGTCTCCTGGAAATGGACATTTAGTGGGTATAAACTGGCAAAGCACTGCTCAAGGCTAAAGGTAAGAAAATAAAAAATTAATACCCTGGATTCTCTGGAAATGGAGTCAGAGATGAAGGTGTGAGTGTGTAGTTGACTTGGGAATGTCATCCCAAGGATTAGATGAGCAAGAGGGAACAGAAAGAAGGAAAGTTTATACAAGGGGGTTGACCTCCTCTACAGGAAACTGGTTCTTAGGACCAAAGTGTTAAAAGAGGTCATAAAGCTTTTATAGAACCTCAGAAAGCCTATTTTAGAGTAATTTACCTAGAGTCAAAAGGGAAAACATTTATTTTTTAATCTTCTTTTCTCCTAAGTCAAAGATCATTCACTGAATTAATAACTTTGCATTTGTAGGATAAGAAACTGTGTAGGTCTAAAGATTCTAGAGCCCTATTTCCAAGAATCTTTAGAGATGGAAGAAAGAGGTACAGGACTCTGGCTTATATGAAGATTTGGGCCATCGCACTTGGTAAAGGGCATCATAGCCTGTGAAGAGCTGTCTCCATAAAGCCAGTACACTGAGAGGCAGAACTGAAAGGATTATCTAGTGACAGATAAGAGAAGTTCCAAAAGGAGTGTCATAATTTCACACTTTTATTATGTACCAGGCCCTGTTCTAAGTACAATATTACATGAACTTAGTAATCTTCAGAATGCCCTGGCAGGGGCTGGAGCGATAGCACAGTGGGGAGGGCATTTGCCTTGCATGTGGCCAACCCGGGTTCAATCCTTGGCATCCCATATGGTATCCTGAACACCACCAGGAGTAATTCCTGAGTGCAGAGCCAGGAGTAACCCCCTGAGTATTAAAAAAAAAAAACAGAATGCCCTTACATTGCAGAGAAGAAAACTGAGGTGTTGAGGTACGGAAACGTAACTAAGTAGAGTAAACCATTGAGGTCACATAGCAATCAAGCAGCAAAACCAGGAACTAGGAATTAGTATTTCACTTCCTCCCTCACTACACAGCCCATCTCAGATAGAAATGGGCTGTTTGAAACTGGGGCAATGCTGTGTGATGTAGGTGAGGGGTCTACTACTCATTATCACTTCTCTGTCACCAGAGACAAACTACTTAGCTCTTGATCTCATTCATTCTTCATATTTCTACGATCCTTTTTTCTGGTCACTTTGCTCCTGAAGTATATCCCAGAATCCTCCAGTTTAGTCATTGTCGTCCCTTGGTAAACCAAAGTCTCCTGAGATGAGATTATTATAATCTGTTGAGATTATTTGGTGAACATCAGTAAGGATCATTTCCATGGTGTACATGAGACAAGAATCACTATCACTATCACTATCTTCCCGTTAATCATCTATTTGCTAGAGCGGGCACCAGTAATATCTCCATATGTCCTGTCTCATGCTAGTAGAATGCAAAGGCATCCGCCCACTCCAGGAACATAAAGAGCCTCAAACAATTATATTAGGTCACGGGAATGACCTAATATAAATGTTATTGGTATTTGGCATATCAAATACTACACGAGCTGCTTGCCAGGCTTGCCGTGCGGGTGGCATACTGTTGTAGTCACCTCTAAATAAAGCATTTATTGATGAACCACGTGGCCACTAGCGGCCGAAGTGAGCCGGGCTGTGATAGTCTGGTCTGTTGAGTGGAGTTGTGACGAGAGGGAAGGCCGGATGTGGAAAATGGAGGGCCCCATGGAGTAGGGGAGGGTGGTCTGGCTTGTTGTGAGGCTCTGCTGGGGTGGCAGGCCAGGGCTAGAACCCTCCATGCCTCCCGGGTGCCTCACGAGCAGCTGGGCACAGGGAGAGTAAGTAGCAGCTCTACACCATGTCTGAGAGTCTCTGGTTTACTTCCGGTTCCGCTCGGACTTCTGGGGGTTGTAGTTCCACCTTCTGCCGAGACCGGGGCTCTACCACGGCCCCAGGCGCCCGCCCGGCCAGCCACACACCCCAGGGAGGTAGGGTACCTGAGATGCAGACAGGCCGGTGTGAGAGTTCAAAATGACCGTTTACTTCCGGTTCCGCTCGGACTTCTGGGGGTTGTAGTTCCACCTTCTGAGATGCAGACAGGCCGGTGTGAGAGTTCAAAATGACCGTTTACTTCCGGTTCCGCTCGGACTTCTGGGGGTTGTAGTTCCACCTTCTGCCGAGACCCGGGGCTCTACCACGGTCCCAGGCGCCCGCCCGGCCAGCCACACACCCCAGGGAGGTAGGGTACCTGAGATGCAGACAGGCCGGTGTGAGAGTTCAAAATGACCGTTTACTTCCGGTTCCGCTCGGACTTCTCCCAGTGATAATTATAGACCTCATTCCCATGACCTGATGGAATGGTTTGAGGCTCTTTATGTTCCTGGAGCAAGCAGGTGCCCTTGGGCTTTATTGCATGAGACAGGTCATATGGAGATGTTACTGGGGCCCGCTCGAGCAAATCGATGATAAACGGGAAGACAGTGATACAGTGATAGTATCAAAATGAATTTCAAATGTTCTCATTGGAGGAAATGTGGCTCGCAAGTGGTTCTCAGGTATCCTGGGGACTCTGCGAGTGATGCTCAATCAGCTGTGCAGGCAGGTTCTTTGGGAGCACGCAGGGCCGCAATGCGGGACAGCCCCCTGAGTGTTGGGGGCGCTCAGACTGTGCTTGGCAATGCTCCCGGACCTCCAGGCCTCTACCTGGGTGCTCAAAGGAAAGCATATGCTGCCAGGAATCAGACTGCTGTGTTACCTCCTGTGGTGTGTGTGTGTGTGTGTGTGTGTGTGTGTGTGTGTGTGTCTCCTGGGAGATTTTAAAGTTGCATATGTGATGATAAAATTGTAATTTTATCACAAGATGAAATTACTGGGCTGTTAATCTAGAGAATCTGGTTTCTGTTCACTTTCCAGTCCCTAAGCTCCAGTTATCAGCTTTGTTCTTCCCATCATGGCCATCACTTTCCACTTACACTCCCCCTGCCCCGTCCTGCACACTCGCATCATGCCCCTGCCACAAGACCTTTGGAATCGCTGTTCCACCATCTGGGAAGTTCTTTCCTCAAACTTTCGCATGGTTTTCTTCTTACTTTATTTGGACTATTCTGGTCCTCGCTATATCCTTATCCTATTTAACTTTCTGTCTGTTGCAGTTAAACTGATAGTGTTCCTTTGTTGTTGCCCTGTCCATATGATAGTGGAAATAGATGAATGCTTGGATGGACCAGGGTTTGGTGCTTCTTATAATGAAATTTTGGGATATGCTTACTTAAAAAGAAAGGTCCCACCTAGATGAAAGTTTATCTTTCAGGCTACAAAATTCCTGCTTTGGCTTTATACAGTATTTTTTTTCCTCTTATACTTTTGAGGAAGCTAGGGAAATAAACTCTAAACGTGCATAGCATGTGCGCTACCACTGAACTTAATCTCCAACTCAGGCCACATTTATAGTACATCTTCCAGTAAATTAGGAATGCATCTTAAGGATATTTCCACATCTTTTCTCTAGGAGGAGATATTGTCACGTCTGCCTTTCGGTTCTCTGCAGTTTGCGGGTGCTGAAGCTTTCTTTTGTTTGTGACCAGTAGGGGGCAGCAGGGTCCTTTCCACGCAAGCATCTTCTGCAAGGACAAACTATGGTCTGTCCAGAGTTAACAAGCCCCTTTCAGAGAGAAATTGCTAACGAGTCCTATTATTTCTAGGATGAGACTTACTGCAATGGCATATTTTCCTTTACTCTCTAATTAGATAGATAATTCAAACTTCTGAAGAAAGGAAATTTGCTTATTTAGAATTTAGAGTATTTCAGCAACTTTGATTAAAAAAAAAGCCACAATCCTATTTATTTTTGTATTTCCATCTGTCTGATTAAGTATTTATTTTATCAGAGGTTTTGTTTTTCTCTTCTTACTTATTTAGTTTACAGACTGACTAAAGGTTGTTGGACTGGCAGAAGTTGATATTGAAGTTGATATTGGTGATTTACATTTACATGGCCTGCCTGGGCTTTTGGAAATGAACGTTGATTTCATAGGATGAAAATGTTCTGTATTTGATATAGAATGACTGCATTCATTAATAGGATATAGATACCAGTGTTTTAATAAATATGGGAAATGGTAATGGCAGATTAAAACTCACCACTGAATATACACAAAGAGACTTAAGTGACAAACTCTAAATATCTGCAGGGCTAGCCATAATGTGTAAAATAAGAGGGAGAGAGATGCAGAGACAGAGAGAGAGATAGAGAGAGAAAGAGAGGAAACTGGGGTACCTGCTATTAAGGCGGGTGAGGGGACCGGGCGGGGAGGGTACATTGGTGGTGGAAATGGGGCACTGGTGGAGGGATGGGTGCTGGAATATTGTATTACCAAGAATCAATTATGAACACCTTTGTAATTGTGTGTTTCACGGTGGTATAATAAAAAAAAAAAAAAAAAAAAAAAAAAAAAAAAAGAAAATGTTCTGTATTTATCTGTGATGGTTAGTCTTAAGGAATGATGTTCTCAACTTTAACTTCTCGTGTGATCCGGAAAGAGTGTCTCTTTGCACAAACTCCTTTCCAGTATAGGCTGAAAATTTTCAGAAAAAAAAAAACACCAAGCATTTAGGGAGACAAGTGATTTTAATTATACTCTTAAGTCATAAAAATACTCTTCCCAAGAACCCACAAAAATCAGATTGCCACAAAAGTATTTTTAAAATACACGAAGTGGTAAGGGTGCATCTAAAGAATTACATAATCTTTTGGTAACTTTAGAATGAGCTCTTGAAAATTCAATTATCTAGAAGCTTCAGGGTGTTTGCTTGCTTAATTTACTTTTAAATGTTCCTTTGTAGTTCAAAAAGCATGACAATTGCTTTTAATCTCCATATTTTATGGATGAAGGATTGGTTTAGAAAAGACCACTTGATCTTGGTTTGTTGTCAGGAAATTTAACAGCAAATGACTACAAGTTTTCCCATTCGCTGTACTTGGCAGGATTCTCCTGAGATACTAATTTCTGGGTTTCAGTATCAGAATTTTGATTCATAACTGAATTCATTCTTAAATTGTAACCTACTGATTTGATACGTATTACTTACGTGACTGATCTGATATCATGTTCTTGTTGCTTTCATTGTGAATCTTATGTTCCTTAAAAACTTCTGTTTAGGAAAAGCAGCCCCAAAGACCCGAGGAGAGAGATTTGACTTTTAGTCAGCTGTATTTACAGGCATTATGAAAATAGTCACTGGAAGATTTTGTTACTGTTTACGGCCACCCAAATCAGTCTCATACTGAACTGTGTGAGCTTTGTTTGAAATCGATGTTTAACTTTCAACTCTAGGTTTTGAAAATTTCCATTTTCAAAACTTAGAGTCTCAGGAATATAACCTTAAGAAATTGGATTCTCAGGAGATTGGAAAAGAAGATATTGAGCATGCCTTTTAGATACAAAACAGGATTAAAGTGCTTCATCCTGTTGAAATTATATACCATTGGGTCGTCTGAATATAAATGTCCTCTTAAAGGCAATGAAGCTTAAAGCAGCCATGTGAAGGAGACTAAGAAATTGTTTATATTATTTTACATATGAGAAAAAGATGAGGAAAAAAACAAGGTAAACATAAAATGGATGGAGCATCATTATCCTGCTTTGAATATACCAAGACACTGTCAGGGGAAAATTCTGCTTTTATGGATAGTAATTCTATGCTACATACATAAGTCAACTGTTATTTTAAAACTCAATACGGGTTTAGGAAGTGGGGAAAGGTTCTTTTCATACTGAATCTTTCCTTGTAGTGAAAAAGAACTGAAATATGATTTGAACTCTAATTGGCAAATAACTCAGGAACTATAAACATTTACTGAACCCTCCTTTATTTCAGATCCAGCACTAAAAACTTTTAGTACAAAAAAATGAACATAAAGGAGAAAGATTTGCCCTGACTTGGTGGAATTCAGTCTTTCGCAGGAAAGACCGAACAGTAATTTATCATGTTAATTTAATAAGTAACCATAGTATGATATGATAAATATTTCAGAAGCAGTAATACAGAGAAGACAATTTCTGATAAACTTTTCATACTCATTTGAAAGGTTTTGATCTGAAGAATAATCAGCATATTTGTATCAGTGCAAGGGTTAGTTTACTTGTTTGTAACCACAGACTAAACATGAGCATAATCTTTCTCATAATAACAGCCCCAACAGTTTCGCTTTTATGACTACTTTATCAGCCCCTATTTCAGGTATGATGATAATAGACATTTTTGTTTCTATTTGCATGGAGCTCCCCCTACCTCAGCATTGTGTACTGAGTAATTGTGTTCAGTTATGACAAAGCAATGAAACGAATGAATCTGTTTCTGAAAGGAGATGACCAGGCCCTAGTTTATTAAGTCCTTGTTTTATGATAGGATAGGTTCCTCTGGCATCGGCAGCTTTTAAATTAGTAAATTTGGGCTTGTTTGCTTTAGGTAGATGATCAGAAAATCTAGAGTCGTGTTATCCAGTATGGCAGCCATTGGCCACTTGTGGCCTCTTAAATTTCAGCTGTCTAAATTGAAATGAATGGCCTCCGAGATGGCTTAAGAACAGCAGTGCTTTCTCTCACCTGCACGAACCCTGTCACCATTTGGAAAGGCCTCTTGCTGCTCTCTACTCCCACCAAATGAAGTAAAATTTTAATTTCAGCCAAACTGCTGTACTAGCCAAATTTAAAGGTTCAAGAGTCATATGTCGATAGTGGCTGACACGTTTTCCAGCCTAGATAGAGCATTGTCACAATTTTATTGCATAGGTCTGATTTGGAAGTTGTTCCCAAAAGTTTCCATGGTTATCTTTTATCTCTATGCGTGTAAACCATTAATTTGTTCTTTAAAAAGTACAATGGTAATTGAATAAACTTTATATTTTTAATGGAGGATGAGCTCTAAAACAATGAGCTAAAGATTACTCAAAATAATTTTTATGTGTGTTGTGCTTCTGGTCAGTGATTCTTTCCAAGATTTTTGGGAGTATTTTTTTTTAACAATTACAAAGATGTACATGTTTGGTTTTCAGTCATACAGTGTTCCAGCACCCATCCCTCCATAAGTGCCCATTTCCCACCACCCATGTCACTAATTCCCACCCCCCCACCCCTGAGCCTGCCTTTATAGCAGGTTCTTTTTTAAAAAAATTTTTTTTTTTGACAATTACAAAGATATACAATTAAAAAAGTTCATATTTGGGTTTTGGTCATACAGTGTTCCAGCACCCGTCCCTCCACCAGTGCCCATCTCCCACCACCAACATCCCCGGTTCCCTCCCCCTCCCCCAGCCCCTCCTCGATGGCAAGTTCTTTATTTCTTTCCCTTTCTCTCTCTTTCTCTTTTTCTTCCCGTCCAGACTATGGATTACAGAACATACATTAAAAGGTTGTCATGTGTATCCTTTTGCCTCTATTTAATGCTCAGTTCTAGGTTGGCATTAGTACCCTCGACTAATTGTAGCACACTGTTCCATTTTCTGTCTTACCTAACCTCCTGACTCCCACACGTTTGTGATAATTTCCACCTTTGACAAGACCTCCTGATATATGTTTCACATGACCTTGGATATTGGTATCATAATATGTACATATATATTTATGTTATGCAGATAAATGCAGTCATTCTGTGTCTGTCTCTCTCCTTCTGGCTAATTTCACTCAACATAATCTTCTCCATGTCCATCCATTTATAGGCAAATTTTATAACTTCATTTTTCCTAACAGCTGCATAGTATTCCATTGTGTAGATGTACCAAAGCTTTTTTATCCAGTCATCGATTTTCGGGCACTCTGGTTGCTTCCAGATTCTGGCTATTGTGAATAATGCTGCTATGAACATAAAAGTAGGGATGGTGTTTCCGCTGCGTATTTTTGGTTTCCCAGAGTAGATTCCCAGGAGTGGTATGGCTGGGTCAAATGGGAGTTCAATATCTAGTCTTTGGAGGAATGTCCATATTGTTATCCAAAAAAGGCTGTACCAGCCGGCATTCCCACCAACAATGGATGAGTGTCCCCTTTTCCCCACATCCACGCCAGCACTTGTTGTTCTTGCTCTTTTGAATATGTGCCAGTCTCTGTGGTATAAAGTGGTATCTCATTGTTGTTTTGATTTGCATCTCTCTGATGATTAGTGATGATGAGCATTTTTTCATATGTTTTTTGGCCATTCGAATTTCTTCCCTTGCTGAAGTTTCTGTTCATTTCTTCTCCCCATTTTTGATGGGGGTTGTTTTTTTTCTTCTTGTAAAGTTCTACCAGTGCCTGATATATCCTGGATATTAACCCCTTATCAGATGGGTATTGGGTGAATATTCTTTCCCATTCTGTGGACTGCTTTTGTATCTTAGTCACTGTTTCTTTTGAGGTGCAGAAGCTTTTTAGTCTCATGTAGTCCCATATGTTTATCTTTTCTTCAAGTTGCTTTGTTAGTGATGTTTCACCTTTGATGATGCCTTTAGCTTCAATGTCGTGGAGGGTTTTTCCTATATTTTCTTCAATGTACTTTATGGATTCAAGTCTGATATTCAGATCTTTAATCCATTTTGATCTGATTTTTGTGCATGGTGTTAGACACAGGTCCAAATTCATTTTTTTACATGTCGCTGCCCAGTTTTCCCAACACCACTTGTTGAAGAGGCTTTCTTTACTCCATTTTAGACTCGTTGCACCTTTATCAAAGATTACATGATCATGTGTTTGAGGTTGGGTGTCAGGATACTCAATTCTATTCCATAGGTCCACAGGTCTGTTTTTATTCCAATACCATGCTGTTTTAATTACTACTGCCTTGTAGTACAGTTTGAAGTTGGGAAAGGTGATGCCTCCCATCTTCTTTTTCCCGAGGATTGCTTTAGCTATCCTTGGGGGTTTATTGTTCCACACAAATTTTAGGAGTGTTTGGTCAATTTCTTTGAAGAATGTCATGGGTATCCTTATAGGGACTGCATTGAATCTGTACAGAGCTCTAGGGAGTATTACCATTTTGACAATGTTGATTCTCCCCATCCATGAGCAGGGAATATGTTTCCATTTCCTTGTGTCCTCTTTTATCTCTTGGAGCAGTGTCTTTTAGTTTTCTTTGTACAGGTCCTTTACACACTTGGGTAGGTTGATTCCTAGGTATTTGATTTTCTGTGGCACAATTGTGAATGGAATTGTTTCCTTAATATCCCTTTCTTCTCTTTCGTTATTTGTATATAGGAAAGCCACCGACTTTTTGGGTGTTGATTTTGTATCCTGCCACACTACTATATGCGTCTATTGTTTCTAGGAGTTTTTTGGTAGAGAGTTTAGGGTTCTCTAGGTATAATATCATGTCATCTGCAAATAATGATAGCTTGACTTCTTCCTTGCCTATCTGGATGCCCTTGATGTCCTTTTCTTCTGTGATTGCTATGGCAAGTACTTCCAGTACTATATTGAATAAAAGAGGTGAGAGTGGGCAACCTTGTCTTGTCCCTGATCTCAGGGGAAGGCTTTCAACTTTTCCCCCATTGAGAATGATGCTTGCTGTGGGCTTTTGGTAGATGGCTGTAACTATTTTGAGGGAAATCCCTTCAATTCCCATTTTCTGGAGGGATTTTAATCATGAACGGGTGCTGGATCTTGTCAAATGCTTTCTCTGCGTCTATTGATAGGATCATATGGTTTTTATTTTTTCTCTTATTGATATGATGTATTATGTTGATTGACTTGCGAATGTTGAACCATCCTTGCATACCCGGGATGAATCCTACTTGGTCATGATGTATAATCTTCTTGATGGTTCTTTGGATTCTGTTTGCTAGTATTTTTTTTGAAGATCTTAGCATCCGTGTTCATCAGGGATATTGGTCTATAGTTTTCTTTCTTTGTGTTGTCTCTCCCTGCTTTGGGTATCAGGGGTGATATGTGCCTCGTAGAAGCTGTTTGGGAGTGTTTCTGTTTCTTCTATTTCCTGGAAGAGCTTGAAAAGGATTGGCAGTAGGTCCTCCTTAAAGGTTTGGTAGAGTACACTAGGTAATCTGTCTGGACCTAGGCTTTTGTGTTTGGGAAGTCTTTTAATTACTGTTTCTATTTCCTCAATGGTGATAGGCTTATTCAGGTATTGGGGGGTCTTCTTGTTTCAGCCGTGGGAGGTTATAGGACTTCAGGAATTGATCCATTTCTTCTAGATTCTCATGTTTCACGGCATACAGGCTCTCAAAGTAATCTCTGATGATCTTTTGGATTTCTGTGGTTTCTGTTGTGATGTCACCCTTTTTATTTCTGATTCTGTTTATTTGGGTTCTCTCTTTCCCTGTCCTTACAAGTCTTGCCAATGGTTTTTCAATCTTGTTTATTTTTTCAAAAAACCAGCTCTTGGTTTCATTAATCTTTTGGATTGTTTTTTTTTGGTTTCCAACTCATTGATTTCCTCTCTAAGTTTTATTATTTCCTTTTTTTCTGCCTGGGTTGGGCTCCTTTTTGTTGGTCTTTTTTCTAATGTCTTCAGCTGTGTAGTCAGGTTATTTATGTGGGCCCTTTCTTGTTTCCTGATGAATGCTTGCAGAGCTATAAACTTCCCTCTTAACACGGCTTTTGCTGTGTCCCACAAGTTCTTATAGTTGGTGTCTTCATTTTCATTTGTTTCCAGAAATCTTTGGATTTCCTGTTTGATTTCTTCTATGACCCATTTGTTGTTCAGGAGTGAGCTGTTCAGTTTCCAGGTGTTTGGTTTGACTCCCTGTTTCTGTGTACGGTTAACTTCCATTTTCAGTGCATCATGGTCTGAAAAGATAGCTGACACAATTTCTATCTTTTTTATTTTATTGAGGTATGCTTTGTGGCTCAGCATATGGTCTATCTTGGAGAATGTTCCATGTGCACTAGAGAAAAATGTATATTCAGCTTTTTTTGGCATGAAAAGCCCTGTATATATCCACTAGCTCTCTTTCTTCAATTTCTTCCTTCAGGGCCAATATTTCCTTGGTGAGTTTCAGTCTTGTTGATCTATCCATCGTTGATAGAGCAGTGTTGAAGTCTCCAAGTATTATTGTGCTACTGTTAATCTCTTCTTTGAGGTCTCTTAGCAGTTGTTTTATGTATTTTGCTGGCCCCTCGTTGGGTGCATATATGTTTAGTAGTGTAATTTCTTCCTGGTGTACATACCCCTTAAGTAAAAAGAAATGGCCTTTGTTGTCCCTTCTAACCTTTTTTCAGCCTCAAGTCTATATTATCTGATACTAATATGGCCACACCAGCCTTTTGGAGGAGTTGTTTGCATGGAGAATGGTCTTCCAACCTTTGACTTTGAGTCTGTGTTTGTTCTGATTATTCAGATGCGTTTCTTGTAGACAGCAGAATGTTGGGTTCAATTTTTTTAATCCATTTTGTTACTCTGTGTCTCTTAATTGGTGCATTTAGACCATTGACATTGAGAGAGATTATTGTCATCGGATTTTGTGTCATCTTTCTGTTTGTGCTTGTTGTGCCTATGGGTTTGGTCGTATTACAGCAGACCCTTCAGTCCTTTTTTAAGGTTGGTTTTGAGTCCATGAAGTTCCTGAGTTGTTGCTTATCCATGAAGTTGTGTATCTTTCCTTCATATCTGAATGTGAGTCTGGCCGTGTAAAGAATTCTTGGTGAGGCCTCCAGTTCATTGAGCCTTTTCACAATATCCCACCATTGTTTTCGGGCTCGGAGTGTTTCATCAGAGAAGTCTGCTATAAATCTTAGAGATGTTCCTTTGTACGTGATTTCCTTCTTTGATCTTGCTGCTTTCAGTATTCTATCTCTATCTATAGTTTTTGTCATTTTAATTAAGATGTGTCTTGGAGTATTCTTGTTGGGGTTTCTTTTTAGCTGGTATCCTACGGGCCTCCTGGATCTTGAGGCAAGCGTTCTTTAGTTCCGGGAACTTCTCAGCAATGATGGCTTTGACAGTTTCTTCTTCATCAGGGTTTTCTTCTTGCCTTTCTGGGACCCCAATGATCCGTATGTTGTTTCTTCTGGCTTCATCCCAATTATCTCTTGTTGTCTGTTCGGTAATTGTGAGTCTTTTTTCTATCTTCTGGTGTTGTGTAGAGAATCTTTGGAACTCGTCTTCGAGATCACTAATTCTTTCTTCAGTAGCTATTATTTTGCTATGATGGCTTTCCACTGTGTTTTTCATTTCATTTACCTCATTTTTAGTATCTGTCATTTCCATTTGCATTTTCCTCACTTCTTCTATCATGTCCTCTTGTATTTTATTGATTTTGCATTCCATTGCTTCTTTGAATTCCTTATGAATCCCTTAACATTTCTTTCCGAAATTCCTTATCAGAGAGGTTATACAACTCATTGGTATTACTTGGCTCATCTGGACTAGTGACTTCACTCACAGAGCTTGATGGAATTTTGCGTTGCTTTACCATTATGACTATTGTAGGTTGCAAATGTGGGGTCTTGGGTGACTAGATAGTACAGTTAGTAGGTATCTGGTCTGTTTGCAGAGTTTGGGTGGGTAGCAAGGACGTAGGAACCAAGGTTCACTGGTACCTCATGCAAGATAGGTAGTAAAGAGGATCGCGTGGGCGCTAACGGCCGGTGCAGTTTTGAGTTTTGGGATGTTCTAGGAGGTGCAGGGCCCAAGGGATCCAGCGTTGAAACCAAGGCAGTTTGCCTTGGTTCCCTTTGATGGAGTTTCAGCTCTTCCCTGGGGCAACTTGGGTCCAGGGAGATGCAGAGGTCACACACACACCTGTGTGGGAGATTTGCAGCCAGTCCCCGGGGCGCCACACCCAAGGGGTCTGCCGTTGAAACCAAGGCAGTTTGCCGTGATTCCCGTTGATGGAGTTTTAGCTCTTCCCTGGGGCAACTTGGGT
>JAJIBD010002182.1:0-334875 GCA_021461705.1 Cryptotis parvus | reverse complement strand
ACAGTTTCTTATTTTGTGTGGGTCCCATTGTCTTGTACTGCAAAGATTCAGTTCTGCTATTATAGCTTCAAAACAGTGTAAATAATGCAGAAAAGAATGGGTATGGTCTGTTCCAATATAATTTTTGTTTATAAAAATAGGCACACAGCTGGATTTGTCCCACAGATGGCAATTTGCCACCTCTGGTAAAAATAATCTCCCATATTCATGCAATCCAGATCATTTAAACAACTTAGGATATTCTTTCCCTATAAAAGTAATTTCAGGGGGCCAGAGCGATAGCCCAGCGGGTAGGGTGTTTGCCTTGCAGCGGCCAGCCTGTGCCGGCCAGGGTTCGATCCCCAGCATCCCATATGGTCCCCCGAGGACCGCCAGGAGTAATTCCTGAGTGCAGAGCCAGGAGTAACCCCTGAGCATGGCCGGGTGTGACCCAAAAAAGCAAAAAAAAAAAAAAAAGTAATTTCAGGATATTTTTTCCTAAACTCTTTTGTAAGCCTAGGGTGCATCTTACATGGCTCTGCTTTTAGTAACACTGGAAAATACAATTTAATAGTGACTTAGTTTAGTGGCTTTTAATTCTTAGAGATTCTTTGGAGGTAATTCAGGGGACCATTGTAAAGGTGCAACTGGGAACCCCTCTTAGATTTCTATTTTTTTTTAGTTCATCTTTTTAAGAGTTTGAAACCCGGGGCTTTGGGAGGCAGCTGTGCTCACCACTGTTGAAATCAAGAGGGTTGCAGCCAGAAAAAAAAAGGAAAACCGTTAATCCAGTTCAGCTCACTGGAAGGCAGGTACATGCTGATCTGCGCTGTACATGCAGAACACGCATCAGGGAGATTTATGGCCTAATTGCCCATAGAATAAATGAATGCACGCATTTTCTAGCTGGTTGGAGGGAAGGTCAGCAAAGGGCTGCTTTGGGGTTACATTTGCAGGGTGGAGGATGTGCAGGGAAAGCAGATGGAAGGGCTTTAGGCAAATGTAGGCTCCAGACATTTGCCTAATATCACTCAGTGGAGCTGCACCGCTTCAGAGCCAGGCAGCGGGCAGGCGAATGGTAATCTGGGAGAGGCTGAGTGACAATATGCGTGACAATGTGGTTTCCATTCAAAGTCAGATGCAGTGAGGTTTGAAACTCTTCTGTTCCACTTACAACCTGGACAAATTATTTAACTCTCTGGGTTTGTTTTTATTTTTCTGTTTTCCAACGGAAAACTGGGGATACTACAACTTTTCTTCCCAAGGATTAAATTAATTCATCTGTGCAACTTTACTAGCACACAGCTAGGTATCGGGAAAGATCAACTCCCTTCTCTGTCCTGTTGATTTCAAAAGTTCTTAGAGACCTTTTTATATTTCTTTCCTCTTGATTCAACTTCCTGGCCCTAATCTTCTCTTTTCTTCCCAGGATGTGGCCAGGTTCTTCGAGCCCCAAAGGGTCAGATTTTGTTGGAAAGCTATCCCTCAATGCTCACTGTGAATGGACCATCCACGCCAAGCCTGGTTTTATTATCCAGTTAAGGTAAGAGGCTCAGTTTGGGTCAGGATTAGGAAGGCCAAGTTATAAAGAAATACAGCAATGGGACTGAGAGCCCTGGTGGCCAAGGGCCAACCATTATCACCTTATTTTTATAAACATAAAATAGGTTGGGAGCTGTATTTATTTTCCCTTTTTCTTTTTTGCTTCTCATTGATTCTATAGGATAAGATCTGGTTAGCACAGCAATGCAAAGTGTAGAGAGCAGTTTTCCCATCACTATCAAGTCTTCAGCAACACCCAGTATTGATGTACTTCAAAGAGAGTGACTTTGGTCCTAGACCACAATAAAGCAAATGTCACAATACAGGTTTTGTGGGTTCTTGATACATGTAAAAAACTCACATTTACGTGATAGCATAGTCAGGTAAGCAACAGCATGATGCCCAAAAATATAAGACTCCCACCTCTGTGACACAGGGACAGGAAGTGAGCACACAGTGTTGGGGAAAGGGTTCCCATAAACTTGATTAACGCAAGGTTGCCACAAAGCTTCGATTTGTAAACAGTGAAGTATCTGCAAAGGGAAGTAAAACATAACAGGGCAAAGAAAGAGGTATATGGTAGATGGAGAGATCTATGGAAAGGTTGTGAAGTATTTATAGCATGGGACAAACATTCATGCAATTTATATACTAGATTGGGGCTTATGCTTGTCTTAATTTTTTTCTGTTAGAGAAAAGCATCTACTCTACTGACAAAGAGCCAATTCTTCTCTTCCACTTGCATGGAAGAGAAGTTGTTCCTTTATATAAAGATTTGGAATCCATAATAAAAAGAAAGTTTTATTTTTGTTTATGAAGTGGGCCACAGAGTATTCCAAAGTGAGCACAGTAAAATTATGTAAGTGGAAGCATGGCATGAGACTAAGGAGGCAATAGAGAGGCCAGGAGGCACAGGAGCAAGCAAAGGACGCCACAGTTGGTTAAAGGTGGAGAAGCTCTGCATTAAGACACCTCTAAAGAACTGCTTCCAGACCTAGACTGCCAAGGAAGTGCCCTCCTCTCCAATGCAAATGCTAGAGGGATTAGGAAATGCATTATTTGCCCATGGGAGGGCCTGAGGGAAGACCAGGGACACAAGCCATGCATCACTTACCTGGAAAAATAAACATGCAAACAAAAAATTGGCCTGAGTCATAGTATAGTGGGTAGGGCACTTGCTTTGCACTCAGCTGACCTGGGTTCAATCCCTGGAACACCATGTGGTCCTATGACCCCTGCTAGGAGAGCCAGAAGTAAGATCTGAGCATTGCTGGATGTGGCCCTAAAACCGAACCAAACCAGCAAACAAAATAACTTAACTGGATTTCACCCATGGCAAACTTTGTTTTCATGGTGGTACCATTAGGCTATGCCATATAGCATAGGTATATATGAGGCTCTGCCATCTGATCCATGTCATTCTACTTCTTGTGCTATAATTAAATCACTCAGTGGCACTTTTTTCCACCCTATCATCATCACTAAGAGATCCATGACTAGGTTTATACATTTCTTTCCCTTCTAGGTCAAACCAGGTCCTCCTGGTCATAGATCTGAACAATAATAGAAAACCTTGAAACATGTAAACAGTGCTCATTTCTAAACTGGGCAGTTATCATTGATGATTTTCTCTTTCCTCTGTTTCCCCAGTCCAATCACAGGGTCTGTTTTCTTGCCTAGTTTATTGCCTGGAATAGTTTCCAATTGATTCATAGCCGTGTCTGCTGCTATCCCTCGGCTCATTCTCTTGGGGCTCCCAACTGGTTTCCCTGCTTCTGCTCTTGGCATCCCTGCTAGCTCATCTTCTTGGGTGGCTTGAGTAACCCTAGAAAATCCTAGTTTCATTGGGGGCTGAAGTGATAGTCCAGGTGGGTAAGGCATTTGCCTTGCATACAGCCGACCTGGGTTCAATCCCCAGCATTCCATATGGTTATCTGAGCACTACCAGGAGTAATTCCTGAGTGCAGAGCCAGGAGCAATCCCTGAGCATGACCTGATGTGATTCACCCCTCCAAAAAAATCAATTAAAAAAAAAGAAAATCCTACATCCAGTTGCTGTTGATTGCATTGGTGAAAGCTTGCTCTTTCATTGATTTCTGCTCAGACTTGAAATAAAGCTTGATCTCCTCACTGTTCACCCCCTACCTTCTGTTCTCACCTGCCTCATTGTGGCCACTCTCTTCTTTTTCCCCACTTTGTAGCACCCTGACTTTCTTAGCTCTTCTGATGTGCTGAGTGCTCTATTGCCTCAGTACCTTTGCACTTACATATTCTCCTGCCTAGACTGTTTGTCCTGGAACATTCATTTGGCTGGTTCTATCTCATCAATTAAAAGTATGCCCAGATTTCAGCTCTTCAGAAAGATCTTGAATCATGCTATGTGCCAAGCTTACCCTCCTTAGGTCAGAGAGAGCGTGAAAGAGCTAGAGCACGTCTTGCATGTGTGACATCTGGGTTTCGATCCCCCTCTGGGGCCCCAAAGGGCACCAGCATTGGCTGTGTTTAGGTTGAGTTCTGCAGGGAGGTTGTCTCAGGCCCCGAGAACAGCCATTTTGGGAAATAACTATGGAGCCAAAGAGATAGTATAACAGATAAGGCACTTGCCTTGCAAGCAGTCCCTCTGGATTTGATTCCTAACACCCCATATGGTTCCCTGATCCCTGCCTGGAGTGATCCCTGGGCAGAGAACCAGAAATAAGCATCTCCAAGTGTGTCCCAAAGATTAAAAAAGAAAAATCTGGCTTGGAGATATGACTCGGAGGGCTGCAGCACATGCTTTACTTGCAGAGCCTTTAATTCTGTAATTGCATCCCTGGCACCACCTGGGCATCTGAGCACTGTTAGGAGTGATCCTGGAGATTAGTAGCCTCTGTGTAAGTAGCCTCTGAGTACCATAGGGATGGCATTGTAATTTAGCTTGTTAAATATAATGATATAAATATTATTAAGTAGTAATTTTAATAATGTGTTAAGAAGAAACAAAATTCCACACTTACTTACTCTTTCTTTTTTTTTGGCTTTTGGGGTCATACCCAGCAATGCTCAGGGGTTACACCTGGCTCAGCACTCAGGAATTACTCCTGGCAGTGCTCTGTGAAACATATGGGATGATTAGGAAATCAGACCTGCATCTGCTGATACACACACACACACACACACACACACACACACACACACCGCTTTTTTCTAAATCACCGTGAGAAAATAAAGTTACAAAGACTGTTTGTGATTGCTCCTACCCATTCTTGACTTGATGAAAGCAGGCCCTGTTAGTTTGGCTTCCTGCCATGCTTTCAGAACCTAGAACAGCGCCAGCCCCAGCTCAGGTCTGCAGCCCCTGGGTGTGGAAGAAGAGGATGCTTCAGGGCCAGGTCTCCAGTTTTGGAGAGGTGCTCGGTCTCTGCTAGGTGGTGGCCTGGTCTTCTGCTTTCTCTTAGATTGCAGAGTCCTGTGAAGGTAGATTGGTAGATTTCGTAAGGTCACAAGGAGTAAATAGTGACCTTGGATGTGAAGTCAGGCATCCTCTGAAATGTTAGAGCTCATGTTACACAGAGTGGGTCCATAGAGGGATGCCCCTAACAGGTTTGGGGGGGTAGCGTTTTTTGTAAATATGACTAAAGACTTATCACAAGTGGTAAAGTTCCGGTTCAAGTGGTAAACTGCAGCATGTGCTAGATTTTGGGTTCAAGTCCCTCAATCCCAGGCTTCCCATGTGGCTCCCCGAGCTCCACCAGGAATGATTCCTGACTGTAGAGTCTGGAGTAACCCCTGAGAGTCATCAGATGCAACCAAAAAAATTAAAAAAAAATTTTTTAGTTACTGTGATTTATAATTCTGGTAAAGGTAGGGTTTCATGTATATAATATTCCAATCTCACATCTTCCACAAGTGTCTATTTCCATCCACTCTTATGGTACGCATGCAAAGCCCACCTCTCCACACAGTCTCCCTGCCATGATGAGCTCAGTTCCCAGACCAGTTCTCAGGTTCTGTTGCCTTTGGACTTTTGTTATTCCCTAATGTCTTCTTTATATCCCGTACGTGAACGAGATCCTTCCATGACTGTCTCTTTCTTTCTGGCTGACTTCACTCAGCATGCTACCCTCGGTTCCATTCACATAGTAGCAAATAGAATGAATTTTATCTTCTTTTTTTTTATTTTTTATTTATTTTTTCTTTTTTGGGTCACACCTGGCAATGCTCAGGGGTTTGTCCTGGCTCTGCACTCAGGAATTATTCCTGCTGGTGCTCGGGAACCATATGGGATGCCAGGATAATCGAACCCAGGCCAGCATGGGCCGACCGCGTGCAAGGCAAACGCCCTACCCGCTGAGCTATCGCTCTGGCCCCTATCTTTTATTTTTTTAAAAAATACTTATTTATTGTAGCCACCTTTATAGCCACAATTTTATAATACTGTTAATGGCAGGTTTTGTGCATATAGCATTTCAACACTTAACTTCCCTCTGTGGTACCCATTTCCCTCCACCATTTTCTCGGGGTCCCTCCCTCAGGGCACCATCCCTTACCCACTCTCTCCTCATCCCACTGCCCGAGTAAGGCTCAATTCCATTGACAAGTTCTTAGATTCTGTTGCTTTGGGCCATTTGTTGTTCCTTACCTGGGTTTTTAAATCCCGCATATGAGGCAGACCATTCTATATTTGTCTCTCCTTCTGGCTGAATTTCCTCAGCATGATATTCTCCAATACCAGCCAAATGATTTTGTCTTTTTACTGCTGAGCCAGTAGCAGCTACTGGCTCTCCCTGTGCTCGGCTGATTATGAGGCACCCGGGAGGGAAGGCGGGTTCTAGCCCTGGCCCACCATCCCAATAGAGCCTCACAAGAAGCCAGAGGAACCCCCGCACTATGAGGGCAACCATCTTCAGCTTCCGGACTCCACAGCTCGTCAGAGCTCCACCTAAGAGAAAAGCCGATCACTCCTCGGTTCATCAGTAAATAAACAAACTGAGAGCCTATTACCAAGAGTATACCACCTGTATGGCAGAACCTGGCAAGCTACCCATGTCATATTTTATATGCCCAAAAACCAGTAATATAGACTTCATTCCCATGACCTGAATGAATGGTTTGAGGCTCTTCATCTTTCTGGAGTAAACAGGTGCCCTTGGGCTACACTAGCACATGACAGGACATATGGAGATGTTACTGGTGCCCATTTGAGCAAATCAATGAACAACAGGAAGACAAGTGACAAGTGACTGCTGAGCAGTATTCCATTGCACAAATACATCACAGTGTCTTTATCCAGTCATCTGTTCTCGTATTTTTGGGTGGTTTACAGATTTTGGTTATCACAAATAGTGCTGCAGTGAACAAGGAGAAAAATGTATTTGATCTTTTTCTCTTGTCCAGGGGTGTAGCCAGAACACACTGGGCTCTTTCCCTATCTGTGTAATTGAGCACTTTGGAACTTCTACCTATTTATTCTGATATATCCCAATATTTCCAAATCCCAACTTTCTTTCTCACATTCTAAAGCTCTGATAGGTGGCTTGCTGCTTTATCTCCTCTCTGGGCTAAAAGCTATTGTTCCTCTGAAGAACATTACAATGTTTTTCATTGTACAGTGTTCTATCACTATCTGCTCTATCAAGCAGAAAGGTGTCCAGAGATTTGTTGCCTCGACTTGGTCTTGCAGCAAACCCTTTCTAGTCTTGAGTGGTCTATTGACACTCAGTCATCTCCTCAGAATCCTTTCTCAGTATCTTTCCCTCTATCTCCATCAGTTTCTGCTACAGGCGCTGTGCAAATGGGAGGCAAAAGATGACAGCTATTCTCTGTCCTCAAGGATTTACCAGTTTAGCTCATCGCCTGCACACTCAGACTCACCAAGGAGAGAAATAGGAGAAATAAGGACACATGCACACATTGTGGTGCAAACAGGGTCTTCCTTTAGAAAGCAGAGGGGCCTCTTTGAGACTAGTCAAGCAGATGTAGACAAGAGATGCAGACTGGGAAGGGCTCACTCACGCATAGATTCTCTCTCTCTGTTTTGATGTTTAGGGGCCACATCAGGAGTTAGCTCAGGGCATACTCCTGGCTCTTCACTCAGAGGTCACTCCTGGCAATGTTCTGGGAACCAAATGGGGTATCTGGGATGGAACCCTGGTCAGCTGCATACAAGGCAAGCACCTTGCACACTGTACTATCTCTCTGGCATAAGATTCTCTGAATTGAATATATGTATCTGAGTTTTTACACACTCACATACTTACACACTCACATATACTCTTACACATACATTCACCATATACACTCACACATATACACACACAACACACACTCACCATACGCACTCACACACATTCCTCCATTCAAATAAACTCCTCTGACAACAATCCTGCAGAGTCATCTTTTAGGACATGAGGCCGTTGGCCCCTGTTTCCAGGACCTGTTTGCTGATTGGCCATGAACTTGCCAGGGGCCAGACTCACCTGTTTCCTTCCCCCATTCCCTCCACCCACAGGTTTGTCATGCTGAGCCTGGAGTTTGACTACATGTGCCAATATGACTATGTGGAGGTCCGAGATGGGGACAATAGTGACAGCCAGATCATCAAGCGTTTCTGTGGAAATGAGCGTCCAGCTCCCATTCGAAGTAGTGGTTCTTCCCCTCCATCTCCTCTTTCATTCTGATGGCTCCAAGAACTTTGATGGCTTCCACGCTGTGTTTGAGGAGATCACAGGTAAAGGGCCTGTAGAAAAAAATTTATTTCTTATGTTTGTGCCCCAGATAAACCTCTCTAATTCCATGTGCCCACCCTCTTTCTCAGCTCAGCCATAAGGGTTCTCAGAGGCAACCTATACCATGAGGAGGAAGGGGCGAGCAATAAGGTATATTTCAGATGTGCCCACTCGGGACCGTAATGGAAAACGTTTCCCTTGACCCCATGTAAGAGCACTGAGAGGCAGGTCACTTGTCTCAGATCACACAGTTTTGAGGGTGAAAACAGGCATTTGTCTACAAGCTCACAGGTATTCTCTCACCCTGAATAAAGTTCATTTGGAATCTGATGTATTAAGCTTGTCTACTTCTCTAGTCTTAGTTTTCTAATGAAGAAGAAAACAACTTTAGTTTCTTCTTTCAAAAGACCCTGAGACAGGCAGAAGAGAGCATCCATGGGGTTAGGGTGAGTGTCTTGCATGCTGTTGACCCTGGTTCTGTCCCTGTCACCACGAGGTCCTCAAAACCAAATGCAGCCCTGAAGCTCCAGGAACTGCCAAGGTTGCCTGAGGATTCCTCAGAACAGGACGTAGGCAGCACTATATCCTCAGGCCCTTGCAAAGCCTACAGACTTGATCTAATCTTTGGGGCCTCCAAAAACGTCCAATAACTTAATAAAAAAAGATGGAAATGAATTCACCGAAAGAAGTCAAATTTGGGTGGTGGGGGGTACAGGGAGTTGGGGCCACACCTGTTAGTGCTCAAGAACTGCTCTTAGGACTATGCAGTGCTAGGGATCAAAACCGGATCGACCGCTAGCAAAGCAAGCACCTTAACCCCACACTATCTCTCAGGCCAGCTCCAAGTATTTTGAGAAGACTTTGATGGTGAAAGACTACCCAGAGAAAGTTGCCTGTGGGGGAAATTGCTTTTCTCTTGCAGCTTGTTCCTCATCCCCATGCTTCCATGATGGCACTTGTGTCCTTGATCAAGCCGGATCTTACAGGTGTGCGTGCCTGGCAGGCTACACTGGACAACGCTGTGAAAATGGTGAGTGCCTCTCCAAAGTGAACTCAGTGACATGCAGGGCTGGGCAGGGGCAGGGGAGAGACGTCTGGGGGGCTTCTGGGCCCTGTTATTTGTTGCTATTATGATGGTCTGTCCATGATGGTGCCTTATAGGACATTCTCTTTGAGGTGAGTCAGGACAGCTGGAATCAGGATTCTGGAACTGCCAGTTGTTCTGCCCAGTTCTTGTCTTCTCATAGGACCTCTGCAAATGCCTTCAGTAGCTTCAAATACTCTGAGACAAGATCAGCACAGGCAGCCGCCATCAAGTCTCCCGTGACTCAGAGTCTAAAGCTCCATTGTCCATCTCAAGATCTAGATTTTGTTGTTCTACTCCAGAGTCTCCATGCACAGACTCCTGTGTTTTGTGTAAACACCTAATTTCCTGCATTGTGGGGCTGGACAACACAAGGGTAAAGGCACTTGCCTCGCTTGTGGCTGGATCTTGTTAGAACCCCAGCACTACATATGCTCCCCTGAACACCTCCAGGAGTATCCCCGAGCACAGAGCCAGGAATAAGCCCCTGGGCGTTGCTGGGTGTGGATCCCAAACCCACCAACCCAAACAAAAATAAACAAAATCCTGCACTGAGGACCATAAATAGGCACGAGCTCTAGCTTTCTAGCTTCTCAGGGACAGAGCCAGTGTGAGCATTTTGTCTGGGCATCATTATCAATGGCATTCTCATGCACAGAAGCATGGGAGATAGGAAGGGAGGGGAGGGAGGGAGAGTGGGAGACAGGAAGGAAGGGAGAAAGGAAGGAATGAATGAAGGGAGGGAGGGGAGGCAAACTGGCTTGGTTTCTATATGAACCAACTGCACAATATTAGGATTTTTATTAACTGTTATTCTACCCAGAAACAAGACAAAACGAACATAATACAAAGATAGTTGACTGTCGAATTCCAAACCAGTGCCCAGGATCCAGCCTTTCTTGCCGCTGGCCCTGGGCTCAGATGTGTTGCTCTCGCTACATAGCTTGTCAAGCCTTCATCTGACTGATTGATGTACTTTGTCTATATCCTGGGTCTCGTTATGGAATCCTCTCGAGGCTCTCCCATCCTCAGGGAGGCTCGCCTGTCATTCTTTTCCACAGAGTATCCTGATTATCCCAGTCTCTCGGATCCACTCCCCTCGTTACTTTCTCCTTGTGTGAGTATGTCTGTGCGTGGGAGCAGAATAGAAATGATTCTCTACTTAATTGCAGGAGAAACACAGACTTGTGAAAACATTCAGCACAAGAATTGCATAAAATAGAATAAGAACGTTGATGTTTCTTCCCAGCAGAGGCACTGCTCAAGCTTTATAAGCCTTCTAGATATGTTTTCTATGATATATGAACCTATTTATCTAGATGTCAGTTTTAAGCCAGTGGTTCTCTAGTTTGGGAGATTTTGACCCCATTCCTACTCCCAAAGGGGCATTTGACAATTGTCTGTATGCACCGTGGGTTGTCGTTGTTAAAACAGAGATACTGCTACTGGTATCAGTACATGGAGAGTTACCTAACTGTGGTATAGCCCCACAAAGTGAGGAATCGGGCCCAAATGGCAGTTTTGCAGAAATAAGAATATTCTGTTTTAGACAAAAGTGGATTAGAGAATACATAGGAGTTTTCAACTTGTTTTCCTGGATTTTCCCCCAATTCATGCCTTGTGCTATCTCATTTGAAATGACTATTGTGGAGTATTTCATTATACAAACATACATAATGTTAGTTCAAGTATACACATTTTGAGACTTCACATTTTGAGAACTAGTTCCAGAATAGTCTGTAGGGAAAGGATTTTCTATTTTTCAAGACAGACCGTTATGAATACCCGTCCTCAGAACAGTTAAAAACTTGCTGATCACCAACCTAGAACTGAGCATTAAATAGAGGCAAAAGGACACACATGACAACCTTTTAATGTATGTTCTGTAATCCATAGTCTGGAAGGGAAGGAAAAGAGAAAGAGAGAGAAAGGGAAAGAAATAAAGAACCTGCCATGGAGCAGGGCTGGGGAAGGGGGAGGGAACCGGGGATGTTGGTGGTGGGAGATGGGCACTGGTGGAGGGACGGGTGCTGAAACACTGTATGACCAAAACCCAAACATGAACTTTTTAATTGTATATCTTTTTATTTGTATATCTCACGGTGGTATAATAAAATACTTAAAAAATAAATAAATAAATAAATAAATAAATAAATAATAAAAAAAATCTAATAATTAAAAAAAAAGAACTTGCCGATCACATTCAGAAACTAGATCTATTCTTGACAAGCTGGAAGCATATCTCTTCTCAAAGCCATTTCGTGGGTCTGAGTGGAGTTTCCCCTTCAAGCATGGAGGGGAGGTTTGTCTTGTTCTCTTGGAGAAAGTGGAGCCTACCCGTGGCCGCTCTCTGAGCTGTCTCCCTGGGATGAAAGACAGCCCAGTTCGCAGGTGACCTCCTCTGAGAGCAAAAAAAATAGGAAGTGGTCCCTCCTCTGCTTTGCCAGGCTAGCCTCCTGACAACACCCCCTGCCTCCCTGCCCGCCTCAGGCCACCATTTAAGAAATAGGGGACCCGTTTTCCTCTGAAGTTTCCTGTTTCTTTGTATGGGACACAAGGACACAATAAGTTCTCCAGTAAATGGTTGGAATCTTGTTTTGAAAAAGTGGAGAAGGGAGGGAGTCGTCCTCTGCTCCAATTCCCATGTTGCCTTTGTTCCTCTGGCCCAGTTGACGATGCCGGGGTCTGCCCCCTGCATTCTAATGAAGGACGATGAAATGGACTGAATCCTGGGCCACAATGCTCCACTGCAGACTCTGACGTGCTTTTGAACAAAACAAATCGGTTTTCCCCAATTAGAGAAGAATGGTGACTCGGGGTTCACTGGGGTTCAGGAGCATCAGAAGGGTTCCTGCTAGCCTGTCCCAAGGATCAAGAAGAAAAGAGGCGGCCTGAGAAGCCACACTTTAAACTCCAGCTTCAAAGGAGTGGCCGCCTTTTTTCAGAAGAATGAGTGATTAGTAACTTGGGGTGTTTTCTGGAAATGCTAATCCTACTTCACTGTGACTATGCTGAGCCCCAGGGTTCTCCTCCAGTGCTCCCCTCCCAGGCTGAACAGCCAAGGGCTGTGAGATCAGTAGGGTCCGTGCACTATGTTCTGAGCACTCTCAGTGGAGGCCTTGTGAAAATGGAATTGTCACAGTGCTGAAGGCCTATATCTGCTGCGCCCTGGTTTGATGATGAGTCTGCAGCTGATGCTTTGGTTGACATTGAAACAATAATTTACCTCCACCGGTCCCTCCACCAGTGCACATTTCCCACCAACAATGTCCCAAATGTCCCTCCTTCCGCCCCCCATCTACCTCTATAGCACTATAGCAACAGACACTTTTCTCTCTCTCCCTCCTTTTGGTCATTATGATTTGTGTTACAGATACTGCAAGGTTATATTGTATATCACTTTACCTTCTTTTAGCACTCAATTCTTGTCCGGAGTGGACATTCCAACTGTCATTATCATGTGGTCCTTCTCTGTCCTAACTGCCCTCTCTCCCCCTCGCCCCACTTGTGACAAGCTTTTAACTGTGGACCAGCCCTCCTGGCCCTCATTTTGAAGAACCATATTTGGCAACTGCAGAATATGTTGTCCAAAGCATCATATTATCCTGTGAGACCCTCTTTTTCTCATAGGATTTTCCCAAACCTCACTCATGTAGAGACTTGGTATGTTGAGGCTCAAAGTGGTAGAACATGTGCGAAGTCTCTGAGTTCTGTTCCAGCACCTTGACAATGCACAGTTTCACACGCCCCTCTGAGGACCACCAGCAAGCCCCAAGCTCTGAACCTTCAGGCATGAGCTGCTGGGTGTGGTCCTATGGGAAAAATAAGTCACTCATTTAACCTGGGTAAGCTGCATGGGGATCCCCTGGTGGTCGGTAAAAGTGAGAACCCTTATGTATTTTTATCTGAGGGACAAGATTAAAAAAGAAAATGAGAAATCTTACTCAAGAAGGTTTAAGGGAGAATATCCACGGAAAATAGGCCTGAAGAATCCCAGGGTATTACCTGTAGACACATTACCAGGTAAACGTCAGTCTTCAGAGAAGAGTGGAGCCCCCAGAGACCTCTAGTTGGCAGACCACTGTCTAATCCCACTCCTTACACTTCAGTGTCCCTTCTCCCCTTGACTTCCCATTATGGAAATGAATCCCTGATGTCCTCGTGGACATATTTTGAAAGATGTCTTCAGTTTGGATTTAGAGGTGTGAAGCAAAAAGTCAGTCTAAGCTGCCCTTGTTGAGTTAGGAAGGTATTTTTGACTGTTTTAGACTTTCAAAAGAGATTTTTCCTTTTTCTTTACATCATACCTCTAGGGTGAACCTGAGTCTCCATTAATTGAGTTTATTAGCTCTCCTGGGTTCCATGGACTTGTTGCTACATAACCAACATATTTCTATGCCTTACTGAGAGAAGGGATGCCTGGGAGTTGGCAAAAAAGAATGGCATTTTGATATTCAGCAATTGTTTTTGTGATGGACTGCATGCCAGTGAAATATTAAGAGGACAGAGGAGACCCCATCAACAGCTTTCCAGCTCAGCTACCTCTAAGCGTTGGAGTGCCCACCAATGTGGAGCAGGCAGGCGCCATGGTTTTCTGACTAAGAATCTACTTCCACTTGTCTGCATTTTGCCAGTCCTCTTAGCTTTTGCTTTGGTAAATTAGGTCACTGAGGCTGGACTTAAGGCAGGAAGGAGGTTGTACTTCAATTCTTGTTGAGAGGAGGGAAGGCTGTCTGCCTGTGGAAGGAAGAGCCAAGCAGAATGCAAGGAGAAAGAAAACATGAAGCAAAGCAGAATGAACTTCCGATGAAAGCAAACATCTCTTGCATCACAATCCCTGAGATGAACCCCCAGCTCCTTGGCAGAGGCTATAGATACCCCCACACCCAGTTTTTTTCTGAATGGTTTTTCCTGAAAAATTCCTGTCTTGCGAAGCATTTGCAACCAATTCCTCACCCTGCTTTAGAAGATAAAAGCTTTGGGGCCGGAGCGATAGCCCAGCAGGTAGGGCGTTTGCCTTCGCGGCGTGGCCGGCCCATGCTGGCCCGGGTTCGATCCCCGGCATCCCATATGGTCCCCGAGCACCGCCAGAAGTAATTCCTGAGTGCAGAGCCAGGAGTAACCCCCTGAGCATCGCCGGTGTGACCCAAAAAAAGACCAAAAAAAGCTTCCTCATTACTAAACTCAGGGCATTTGTTTTTATTAGTGTCCACTTTAGAAAACAGCAAGTTGTCGTTCTTTCTATTCTCAAATACAGGCCAAACTCTGCCTTTGTCAGTTGTCACGACATCCCCATTGGGTATGTAATATTCTCCATCCACTTGCCAGATTCAACTTGTTCAATATTTTTTCTATTCAGCACCAGGCTCTGAAGCAGCAAGAACAGTGTAGGCAGTACATTCCCCTTCTTTTGTTTTGCAGAAAGAGAAAATTTCATTGTTAGCTGTTGTTTGTTTGTTTTGGACATGGAGGAAAATGTCACCTGTTGCACAGTTCCTGATTACAGCTTCTTCTGGGAAGGTCTTTGGTAATGGTGACAGTGGGGATGAGAATAAAGAAGCGCTGAGTGTCACTGATTACTACTACTCAGCGGTAATGAAATTACTAAGAATCTCTTGAAGCTCCATCACATGCCGTAGCATGCAGATGCTTCTTTAAGGTCTTATCATCCTCCCCGAGGCTAAACAGATGAAATTCCTCCCATTCAGGCCATTTCACACTGAGCACTATTTAGATTTGGAAAATTTAAGTATTAATACCACAGGGAAACCATTTTCCCGGTGACTGGACATTATTATTGCCCACTTGCCTCCTCACACCAAAGGGCTGACACGGAACCTTGAGATTTGGGGCAATCCTCTCTGCTGCGGTCAAGCAGGTCGGCAAGGCAGAGTTGAGCTATAATTTCTCCCGGTTCCTGTCTACTAAAGGGGAATTTGTTAGCTTGATTTTGAACAAAAGTCAAATGAGCAGGACTTTCTGAAGGTTTTTCATAGTTGACCTGCCTCCCTGGGCATAGGCAGTTTCAGTTGTCTAATTAAATAGGGCACACAAACACCGGAAAAATGGTATCCGAAAGACACAATGTCCCAGGGGCCAAAGACAATGCTGATTAAGATCAAATAGCTAATTGTAAGCCTAGGTCTCTAAATTGCTGCCAGATGAATCAGTAGCAGTGTGTGCAATCCAAGTATAATTTCACGTGGATACTCTCATTCACACCAAAGAGGACTGGGAAACTTACTGGGAGGGGAGAGGGGGCCAGTCAGAGGACAGGATTCATTCATTGGCTGGAAAGGGATAAAACAGGGGTTTTTTACATTGTGTTTGCTGGTTGGGGAAGACCTTTGTAAGAGTAAAAGACGTTGTTTTGGTCCAGAGGCACCAAGCTCAAACATCAGCTGAACACAAAAAAAGGGAGGTAGAGATGAGAGCTGTCCAATCATTGCCGCTGTTTGTCTTCTGTTAAGTTGAATTTCCTGAATGAATAAAAGCACCAATACAAAAGTTAATGCCTTTTCCAAACAGAACCTAACTCATGTCACAATTTGTTGCCTTGATTTTTCTGATGAGTGAGAATGGATGGATTCCAAGAGTTTGCTAAGAATTCAGATGAACACCATCCAGCCCTCTCTAGTGACCCCTCCTCTCAGCTAGATAATGAGGTAATGAATTCTGTTGACTTTGGATCTTTTTCTTTGCTGGAATTCTTAGATAATCTCACAGCTCTGAAATCTGGCTCCTATTTAAAAACAGGATAGTATTCTGACTCTGGTGTTTGCTCAGGGGGTTGTCTGGCTACCTTGAATATTTCATTAATATAACATAAGACAAAATAACTATTATTTTATGTGAATTTTGTCAATGACATCAAACCATTTCTGAAAGCAGAATGTAAATACAAGTAATTGAAGGATATAAAATGATTTAGGAACAGGAGAGGAAAGCAGCTAAACTAGATGGATTGGGTTGAGTGAGTAGATTTCAACTTCAATATTTGTAAAGATGCAATAGCTTTAAATGTTTTGGGTTCTGAATTTCCTGGCAACAGAATGCATATTAAGTGAAAATAAACACAAGTTCACACAGAGATACAAATGCTGTTCATTTTATTATAACCTGTTTCTCTATTTAAAGATGGGTGATGGAAAAGCATTTTCCTCCTCAGTTTTTAATGATAAAAGGTAATCCTTTTTAGGGACCAGAGAGAGTAGGATGCTTGCCTTGCTTCTGGCACTGCATATGGTACCCTGAGCTCAGGAGTGATCCCTGACCACAGAGTCAGAAGTAAGTTCCAAGCACTACTGGGTGTGGTCTGAAAACAAACTAAAAAGAAATTGAATTAATTTTATAACACATATTTTCAAAATGTAGACCATTCTCCAGCCCCTGATAAATAAGGGAGTTCTGGACTTTTTCTTTTCTTTATTTTTTTGTGTGGTGCAAGAGATCGAACCTGGGCATCGTAACTGCAAGCTTGAATCCAACCACTAAGCAATATCTCCAGCCCTGTAGTTAGACTTTTACTGTGCTACAAGACGGCTGTGCCTACTGACCAAACTGCTTTCTGGCTTCATGCTCCAACTACTCTGCTGGTGTGTGTGCCTTTCTGAGGAGTTTAAGGATGGGTCTATCATCCTTCAGCAAATGATGATGCTCTTAGCAGGAATAACTCAACCCCTTATGTTTGGAAAAGTTGACTATGGGCCAGTGTTTATGGTGTATAGTAGCTCTAATGCTGTTCTACACCATCTCCCTGACTATTGAGCCTCAATAACTTCCTTCCTAATGATGTTGATGATGGGAACTTTCTTGTCTCATATCCCAGCGCTAATGTTGGCCCTTCCTACGATCTTCACCTAAATAAACTACCTGCACTCAAATTCCTGTCTCACACTACTATGGAAGAATCAATTCACAAAAAGTTTTTTGGGACACCAATGTAGAGAACTAGAGTGCAGGTAACTAGATGTTGCTTGTTCCTTTAAAATATTAGCCTTTGTTCAATGCCAAGTAGCTTGTTGTGATTGTAGTGTTTCAAAGGATTCTCAACATGTGGTCATCTGTAATGTTGATGAAGTAAGACTCAATCTGTCTTGAGTAACCTGTCACACATGTTCTTTTCTACATATCAGAGGCATCGAATTTTATTATTAAAGGGTGGAGTATAGACAATAAGTGTGGATACCTCTGTGTTTGTGGAGAGAGCTGATGGCACCTCCCAGAGGACCTGGAACCTTCTCAAGGAGTTGATCAAATGCTTTTTTTCTATTATTCAGGCCAGAGGAAGAATCTCTTGCCTTTCTCATAGGAAGCACCCTATGCTAATCTTTGAACCTTTGCTAATCTGTGTAACCTGATGAGCATTGCCAGATATGGCCAAAAAACAACAAAAAGTTACAGAGAGGTACAAATTAATGCATTTTTAAAAGGTCATTTTCTTTCAGACCACAGGTTGAGCAGAATTAACTGCTGTACTTCAATAAAGCCTCATTGCAAACCCAGACTTTGTCAGCTACTGTGGTTGACTAGGATTTGTGAAGACTCAAGAACCCATTCAGATCCACTTAAGGCCCAGTTGGCCTCCTTTATTTCATTTCTCTCTTAGGATTCTATGTTCTGATGTAATTTTAGAAGCAATGAAAGTCATTAGTTAGAATGGAGATATACATGTATGTGTGTGTATCAATATGTCATATATCAACATAAATATATACAATCTCCACTAACCTGAAAACTGTGAATAAGTAATTAGGAGGAAGACCCCCAAACCATTTAAACTAAATGTTTAAATGACTGAATAGCGCCTTGAGATATCTCAGGTGCTTTAGAACAATAAGCCCTAAGTGGTATTGTTTCTGTTTCTGGATTTATATTAAGCAGTTCCATGTTAAACATACAGTAACACATTTGTGAATGCCTTATTCTGCTGGAACCAGAAGGGAAATCTATTTAGATGCCCAGGGCAAAAAAAGTTAATCAATCAAGTCAATAACCAAAAGAACTTTCCCAGTACTTCTCCCTGGAGACAGGCTAGATTTCAAAAGGCAAAGCAGTGTCTGGATTCTTTGGTTCCAGGAGACCTTTTAAAGATACTTTTCCAAATTTTAATTTATGGTTTTGAAACTAAAGCAAAAGGAACATATTAATATTCTGGGGTGTTTGGAACATCATATTAAAGTCTAGATTGGGAACTGAGAGATAGTTCAACAAGCTAGAGAGCATGGCTTGCATAGGGAAGGTCTGGGTTTGAGCCCTTATACCACATGATCCCCTGAACACCACAGGAAACAACCTTCAAATACAGAGCTGGGAATAGCTCTTGAGTACCACCAGGTGTGGCCCAAAAATGGAAGGGAGGAAGGGAGGGAGGGAGGGAGGGAGGGAGGGAGAGAGGAGGGAGGGAGGGAGGAGGGAGGGAGGGAGGAGGGAGAGGGAGGGAGGGAGGGAAGGAAGGGAAGGAAGGAAGGAAGGAAGGAAGGAAGGAAGGAAGGAAGGAAGGAAGGAAGGAAGGAAGGAAGTTTGTTCTAAGGGTTGGAGTGATAGTACAGCCTATAGGGCATTTTCCTTGCATATTTCTGTCCCTGATTGGGACATCCCTGATTTGGATGTCCCCTGGCATCTCATATGGTCTCCTGAGCACTGCCAAGAGTGATGAGTACAGAGTCAGGTGTAACCCCTGAGCACCACCAGGGAGACAGAGCACCATCTCTCCCCCACTCCCCAAAGAAAGTTCTAGATTTATCCAGAAAAAGAAAAATTGCTTTTGTGATCAGGGATATGCTGGTGGGTTGTGGTTTCATGGAAAATGTTACTATTTTTTTCCACAGCCAGAGTCTGCACCATAATTTAATGATTATGAATAACTATGGAAGTGGAATTTAGGTAGAAATAAAAATTATAGACTTCTGCTGCCACGTAAGCCCATTTACTGTCCCAGTTACAGGGAATCATAATTAAATTCTGAAAGAGATCAACTAGATACAAAAAATTTCTTGGATGCTCAATCCCAACTGAGATCTCCAGGGTGATCTCACAAGTTCAATATTTTGCCCAATTAAATATTCTGGATTTTCTGAAGTGTGTGGCTGTGTGGCCTCTCCAAACTCTATAATCTTATTACCTAGTAGGAGAGTAGGAGCACACTAGATAGGATAGGAATTTATGTAGAAACCAACTCATCTTGACTAATAAATACATTAAAACAGAAGACCTGCAATAACAGCTTAGTAAACCCTCCAATGAGGACTTAATGTCCCCATGGTGAGATGCCACAATTTTCACAATATTTTTAATGAGGTATTCTTTGATCATTCCATTAGCCACTTAGTGGTAGCAAGCAATATAAAATAAATTATTGTGGGCCTGCGACAAGGACAGGCTTGAAGGGTGGTTGGGAATATGGAGGAGGTGGTGGGGAGGAGGTGACAGTGGTGGTGGGATTGGTGTTAGAATATTGAATGCCTGTAACAAATCGTCATGAACAACTTTGTGAACCGTGGTGTTTAAATGAAATGGGGAAAATATAGACGTGTACTATTTGACCTGGGGAACATGATCATTGGAATTATTAGTATGCATGAAAGAAAACTTTTCCTAAATATATCTATATATTGCTACCTGCACGGCAGAGCCTGGCAAGTTACCCGTGTCGTATTTGATATGCCAGATACCAATAACAAGTATAGACCTCATTCCCATGACCTGATGGAATTGTTTGAGGCTCTTTATGTTCCTGGAGCAAGCAGGTGCCCTTGGGCTCTACTTGCATGAGACAGGTCATATGGAGATGTTACTGGTGCCCGCTCGAGCAAATCAATGATGAACGGAAGTCAGTGATACAGTGATTGCCCTCACATGCTTCCTAATTTTCCACCACTGTGACCATGTCTTTGGCACCTGGACATAGTCATCTCAGCTACCTTACCTTGAGTATGACTCTCGGTGTACTTATCAGATAAGAGAGCAAAAGGAATAACTTTATTTGCTTTAAGTAACTGAAATCCAACTCACTAGACTGTGAGCCTAGCCCACAGTCTAGGCTCCTGAGAAAGTCCATTTCAGTCCTTGCTGACTGTGTGCCTCAGAGATGCTAAAGAACCCCTGACTTTACACATCATGAAACCCTCAGGGAGGATTCTAGATGGGGCTCTGGGATCACATTGTTCCACTCTGAGATCACTTCATGGGGCTGGCCTGATCCTGAGCATGTCTATAGAGGCTAGGGGTCTCTTGATGATATCTGGTCTTTCTATTTTCTCTCCTAATGGACTTCCCCAACCAATCTCTCACTCTATGTGGTTTCAAAAGCGTTTGAAACCATGTGTTTGATACCCATCTTTCATTGTAGCCCTATAATCTCCTGGGATTATAGTCTGGAAGGCATCAAGAACCCTGACGTCCAGGCCTAAGGGAAGCATTAAGGCTGTCTAGTGTTAGTTATCCTGAAAATTGACCTAGATAAGCTCTGAGTTCTATAGGCTACAGGAAAGCAATACTTCTGGCATTATCCAATGAGGTATTTGGGGGTGATGGGAGCAAAGAGGAAAATGAATTCAGCAAGAGTGTTTTCAATTGAACTTCCGAACTCATCCTGATCCCCTGCATGCCAGGGAGTGTAAATGGCTCCTGAAGGAACCAGGATTGGGCTTTTGTCCTTCCCTATCTATCAAGCAGAGACTAGAGGCAAGTCTGGGGTTGGCACAGGGAAAAATGTTTGTTTTCCTCATGACCAAGAAAGTGTCTATGCCCAAGAATAGTCCTCTGAAGGTCACAGGTGCCAGCTCTCAGCAGACACATGAGGGATCTGAGCAAGTGAAAGGATGCAGGGTCTCTGGATTTGGTCCCCAAAGTGTTCACTGCAGGAACATCACAAAGCCAGGACCTTCCTTTTGCTAATGGCTTCCTAGGTACACAGCCACGTGCAGTTGCCTTGAGTAAAAAGATAAGGTAGCAAAGACATTTGAGAAGATTAACCTGGGGCCTGGTTGGGGCTCATGGTAGTATCCCATCTTACCGAATTAGGCCTATGAATTCGATCCCCACACTGCACCAAATTGTTGTGTATGATCCCCGCACCCCTACCTTGGGGGATCCCAGTGCCACAAATGTGTGGTTTTTCTGCACACTACAACCTATTGTGTGTGAGCCCTGCAACCAAGTACACACGCCCTGGACACACCAGCAACAAAGGGAGGGAAAGGGGAAAGTAAATAACGCTTGAAGAGAGAATTTTTTCTAAGTTTATTTGAAACAATATCCCAGAGAAATGTACCCATCCCCCCAAGAACTGTATTTGTTCACAAAGAAGCATCTGTGAACAAAGGGTCTAAGAATGGTTTGCTTATCTTAATCATCTATATCCCTGGGCTGCATCCCCAAATGACAGGGCAATGCGCCATTTATAATTAATCATGGAACATTTTACTGAGCAAAGCAGGATTTCATGCTCCTTCCAGGTCAGAGGTGCTGATATTTTAAATTCTCACTTGGTTTTGTGTGAAAACATTCATTCTGGTGAGGATAAGTGAAGCACAAAGCCCTTTAAAAATCAGACAGAAAAGAATCAGAATCTGCTCAATGGGAAATACAAAAGTTTCTTAAAAAGAGAGTCCATAGGAGGTGGGTAGCTTTGAAATCTAACCCTGGGAGATGATCTGATAAGATGCAGATGGTCTGTGAACCCTACAGGTGGATATCTAAACTAGGAAGAGTAAGGAACGGCTGGCGACGATGTCTTAGAATTCTCTTCAAAAGCATCATAGGAAAGTGTCGTGCTTTTGGACCAGCGAGGAAGTAAATGCAAATATGACAGAACACAGAACCAGACCTAGTGACTGATGCAGAAACACACTGCTAAAGATTTTTTGTGCAGGATTAAGAGAGACAAATGGATATGGTGGACAAATCATGGTGGCCTCAAAAGTCTAAATCAGCATCACTGTATCACTGTATCACTGTCTTCCCGTTCATCATCGATTTGCTCGAGCGGGCACCAGTAACATCTCCATATGTCCTGTCTCATGCTAGTAGAGCCCAAGGACACCTGCTTGCTCCAGGAACATAAAGAGCCTCAAACCATTCCATCAGGTCATGGGAATGAGGTCTATAATTGTTACTGGTATTTGGCATATCAAATATGACACAGGTAGCTTGCCAGGCTCTGCCGTGAATAGTTATAAGAAATAGCATTGAATACTAAATCAGCATACCAGACTCAAGTCTGACCCATCACTTATCAAGCATCAAGCAGCTGCTTATCAAGAGGCCAATAAAGAATGTGAAATATTACTTTATAGTAGATTGGAGCTCCCAAAGGGGGTTTTTATTGTATTTTTTAAAGTATTTTATTATACCACCATGAGACATACAATTACAAAGATATACAATTAAAAAGTTCATATTTGGGTTTTGGTCATACAGTGTTCCAGCACCCATCCCGCCACCAGTGCCCATCTCCCATCACCAATGTCCCCGGTTCCCTACCCCCTCCCCAGCCCGACTCCATGGCAGGTTCTTTATTTCTTTTTTTCTTTTTTTAATGTTTTTCCCTTCAAATTTTATTACACCACTTTTTAGATTTACAATTGCAAGATGCTCATGTCAAGTTTTGGTTCTACAGTGTTCCAAAACCCATCCCTCCACCTGAACCCATCTCCCATCGCCAATGTCCCCACATCCCTCCCCCCACCCCCCACCTCAACTGCTTGGCGGGGTCTTTTCTCTCCTCTCTATCTCTCCCTCCCGCCTACCTTTCCTACTCATTATAGAATTCAGTACATTAAAGAACATAACTGTTTACACTAGTTTGATGGACCATGCGGCCGCTTGCAGCAGCGCAACTTAGGGAGCCTCATGGTCAGCGTCCAGACAGTGATTATGCCGGCTAATGTGGTGGGCGAGTCTCATCTGGCTGCTTCTGGGACCCCCCAGAGGTGATGGGCCCACTCCCAAAAACCATCTGTCCACCTGGGGGCCCCCATGGTCAGTTGAGCCTGGGAAAGCTGAGTTCCAGCTTCCCCAGTCACATCTGAAGCCCCACATGCTATGGTTGGTTGCCCCAGGGCAGCTCCTGGACGGGGCCACCGGGCTCAGACAAAATGGAGGAGTTTTATTATATTTATTTATATTCTTTAAGGTGCATGTATTTCAGGATTTGATTTTTAAAGATAGTTGGGTGCTTACAAATAAAGTCAAAGAAGAGATGAGTTTGTATTGATTAAATTGCTTCTCAAAATCAGTCCATCCAGGGGCCAGAGTGATAGCATAGAGGGTAGGGCATTTGCCTCGCACACTGCCAACCCGGGTTCAATCAGTGGCATCCCGTATGGTCCTCCGAGCATCGCCAGCAGTAATTCCTGAGTGCAGAGCCAGGAGTAACCCCTGAGCATTGCTGGGTGTGACCCAAAAAAGAAAAAAAAAAATCAGTCCATCCAGAAGTGTTATAAAACCATATAACATACACACACACTATATATATATATATATATATATATATATATATATATATATAGTGTGTGTGTGTGTATATATATATAGAAATTACTTAGTATCACCAAGTATGCATATATCAATACTTGGTGAAACTAAGTAATTTCCCAGATTCCCATTCATTTTGGAAAAAACTATTTATCTTTTTTACTCACGAATGAACCCCTACGTTATGCATATTCTGGACATGGGCGCATAAAATGATTTTGAGTATATATTGGTCTGATCTTAGAGGTAATTATTTTCCAATAGAACCTACTGACTAATTTAAATCTGAGTTTCCGCATGGATTTCTCTATGATCATAAAGTATGGTAAAGAGATTTGCACAGGGTAGAGGTAAGCTGGGAACATGCAAACATGTAAGGAAAACTTAATGCTAGATTAGATAAAGGCTTAGTACCAAACTGTCTTGCCTAATACTTTAAAAAATACTCAGAACAGAAACAACATTAAAAATAACAATAAGCAGACTTTTATTATATTTATGATTATAAAACTTGAAGACATTTTTGAAGAAGCAAAAATGTGAGAATCCCAAAGCCACGACTAAATATTTTTATGCTGCTTTTAACAGTTTTCTGTGTCTATTTGTGGTTTTTATCATCTTTTCTAACTTTGGACATCATGGATTTGGAGGTTGATGACTTTCATCAGTTTGGGAACGTTTCAGTTACTCTCTTTATATGTTGTTTTTATTCCTTTTCCTCTCCTTTCACAGTGAAACTCACATGTCCTTGTTAACCTCAATCCATGGTGCTATGGTTTCTGGTACATTTTTTACCTCCTTATCTCTTGGGCTATGTTCTAAGTTACCTTTAAGTTTACTAAAATGCTAATATTCATCTGTTCAATTTAACCAATGAGTTTTTAATTTTTGTTACTTCCACATATAAGTTTAAGATTTCTCAATTGGTTATTTTATATATTTGGAGGGATTGGAGGGTTTCCAAGCCATGCCCAGGAAACCTGGGGGCCCTTCCAGTGATTCTTTGTCAACAGGGCTGGCAGGTCAGTGCCAGAGCCTGGGGGTGAGGTGGGGCTGCTTCTTGAGCTCTGCAGTGCCAGGGATTACCCAAAAGTGTTTGTATTGAACCAGAGTTGACCACATGCAAGGCAAGTACCTTAATTCCTGTAGTATCTCTTTGACTTCCCGCTGGTTATTTTTCAAAGTTTCTAGTTTCGAGCTGAAGTCATAAACTTTTATTTTTTAATATATTCAAAAGGATTTTTTTTAGAAATATGTAAGAGCCACTTCCAGCAGTGTTCAGGATATATAGAGGGTATTCCTGTGGCATTATAGGCCTGAAAGATCAGAGCTAGGGTTCAGAGTTGTTTGAGAACCACCAAGGCCACATCCAGCAGTATCAAGGGTCCTGAGGTACCAGAGTTGAAAACAGACCTTTGAACATATGACGCCTGTGCTTAGCCAGTTAAGCTATCTCGTTGCCCAATAGACTTGTTTCCAAACGTTGTCAGGCAATAACACTATCTGGATCCTTTAAAGATCTGTTGACATTATCTATATTTCACTTAAATCTTGGCTCTATATTGTTGCTTTCTATTAAACCCTAACTTGAAGCATCATTTGATGCAATTCCCTAAGCAATAAGATATCAGATTGAAGGCACATTATGGATTTAATAGAGCTCTTCTGGCATTTGGGAATGAAAAAAGATACATGAGAAGTTCCTGTGTGACCTGATATTAGATGATTACATTTTTTAAAGAGTGTGTGCTTAAGGATCATAGAAACAGAGGAGTCTCATAGCTTTAGGAAGATTTGTTTGTATATCCTGAATTGCTTTCTCTTAAAGTTTTCTTTTAGATTATCCTTTTATTTAATTTTAATTTAATTTGCACATTAAAAATACTGTTTATGATTGGGTTTCAGTCATACAATCCGTCCCTTCACCAGTGCACATTTCCTACCACCAACATCCCCAGTTCCCTTCTGCCATGCCCCCCAAACCTGCTTCTATGGCAAGCTTTTCTCCTCTCTCTCTCTCTCTCTCTCTCTCTCTCTCTCTCTCTCTCTCTCTCTCTCCCTCTGTCTCTCTTTTTATGAATCTCTTTCTTGAGGGAAACTAAGGACCTGAGTTATCTCAAGACTTTGTTACTTGAGATACATACATCCAAACTTGAGAAATCTCAACTGTAATGCCATAATATTAACATGATGTGTGAGAATTTTACCCATAGCATATCATGGGGCCGAAGCTTACTGCACCTCCATAGAGGAAAATCTCAACTTTCAGGCTTACTGTAGACTCTGCCCACATCATACACATGTTCCTGGAAGCACTTTCTGAGTTTGCTTAAAGCTTCAAAAGTGCTTTGTCCTCCCTCATACTGTCTCAGTATCTTGAGCTCGTTCAGTGAGAATCATCTCTTAACACTTAAAAGGAGGTTTTAGAGTTACCATCAGGGAAACTTAGAGAGTACACAGTTCCAAAACACAGAAACCATTGTTGAAAATATCAGCCACTTGGTCTATGGGCAATGAGAAGGGGAAAACCAGGCTCTTGGCCAATATTGGCAGCCTTGCCAAATGATCGTTGGGGAAATGAGTCATTGTTTGTGTTCTCACGTGGTTTTAAACAAATCATATTCCTTCCCTTTGTTGTTGTTGTCATTATGGAGCGGAAGTCACACACATTGGTTTTGGTGCTTATGGGGTGTGGGGTGGGGTTACATACTTTATGGTAGTGTTTATACATGTTTTAGTTGTGGCATCCGCTAGAGATCACACACATTGTTATGGATGGAGATCCTAAGGGGCAATGCTAATAGATTTTCACTCAGCATGTGAGCAGGGCTGGATAGTGATATTCCACCAGTGTTATTAACCATGGTTCCTTCCGTTGTAAATATTTTAGAAATTTAATCTAGATGGAGAGTCCTTCCTTACCTAGAGGCAAACTAGTTAAGTCCCTAAGGTAATGAGAACAGTTATGAGAAGAAAAACATGTCAAATGCTCACTTGCGTGGCAAAGGGGCTGTTTTATAGTGATAAACATTAGGAGAAATGAGATTAAAAAGAGACTTGGGAGCTGATTGACTGATTGGTACTCAGACATTGTAATTAAGGGGTACATTAGTTAGGGGGAAACTATTTCACTTCTTTAGGCAAGTAATATTTAGTATTTTTTAAAAATATTTTATTATACCATTGTGAGATATACAATTACAATGTTGCTCGTGTTTGGAGGTTTCGGTCACATAGTGTTCCAGCACCCTGCCCTCCACCAGTGCCCATTTCCCACCACCAATGTCCCCAATTCCCTCCCCCTCCCATAGCTTGCCTTCATGGCAGGTTCTTTATCTCTTTTCTCTCTCCCTCTCTTTTCCTTCTCTTACATATTGTGGATTGTAATACATTCATGGCAGGTTCTTTATCTCTTTTCTTTCTCCCTCTCTTTTCCTTCTCTTGTGGATTGTAATACATACACTTAGAGGCCATCATGTGCATTTTTTTGCTTGTATTTAATGCTCAGTTCTAGGTTGGTATTAGTCCTTTCGACATTTATTCGCACATGTTCCCTTCTCTGTCTCAACCTAACCTCTGACTCCCACATATTTGTAGTAATTTCCACTTTTGGTAAGACCTGATCCACATTTCACCTGACATTGGATTTTGGTATCATAATATGTGTGTGTATATAATCACCGTATCACTGTCTTCCCATTTATCATCGATTTGCTCGAGCGGGCCCCAGTAACATCTCCATATGTCCTGTCTCATGCTAGTAGAGCGCAAGGCATCTGCTTGCTCCAGGAACATAAAGAGCCTCAATCCATTCCGGAATGAGGTCTATAATTGTTACTGATATTTGGCATATATATCAAATACAACAGGGATAGCTTGCCAGGCTCTGCCGTGCAGGTAGTATACTCTTGTAGGCATCTCTAAGTCCAGCATTTATTGATGAACCACGCGGCCACGCGGCTGCGCGAGCTGGGCGTTGATAGGCTGGTCTGCTGGGTGGAGTTCTAATGAGAGAGAAGTCCGGATGTGGAAAATGGAGGCCCTCATGGAGTGGGGGTAGTCTGGCTTGTTGCAAGGCTCTGCTGGGGTGGTGGGCCAGGGCTAGAACCCACCATCCCTCCTGGACGCCTCGTGAGCAGCTGGTCACAGGGAGAGCCAGTAATATATATATATATATATATGCACATATATAAGTGGCATATAAGTGGCAATGCTATATATATATGTATATATATGCCATGCAAATAAATGTAGTCATTCTATATCTCTCTCTTTCCTTCTGACTAATTTCACTCAACATGATCCTTTCCATGTACATCCATTTATAGGCAAATTTTATAACTTCATCTTTCCTAACAGCTACATAGTATTCCATTGTGTAGATGTACCAAAGTTTCTTTATCCAGTCAACAGTTTTTGGGTATACTGGTTGTTTCCAGGTTCTGGCTATTGTGAATAGTGCTGCTATGAGAATAAAAGTGCGGATGGTGTTTCCACTGTGTGTTTTTGGCTTCCCAGGGTATATTCCCAGGAGTGGTATGGCTGGGTCAAAGGGAAGCTCAATTTCTAGTCTTTGGAGGAATGTCCATATTGTTTTCCATAAAAGGTTGTACAAGTCGACATTCCCTCCAACAAATCAATATTTAGAATTATGCCATAATATTTGAGAAAATGTATTATTTGCATCATAGAATATTTCTAGCCCGTAGCAACTCTTCTGCTCAGTCAGTGCTCAGATTGTTCAAGAATAGAAATCCTTACGTAATAAATATTGTTAAGGGTTTAGGTGGAAAGTTCTATTTGGACATCAAGAGAAATTTGTTGTGTCTCAGAATTTCTATTGTCCTCTAGTGTTTTTCAATTTTAACTTCCAGCTCTTCAGTATCTCAAAATGAAAAATAATCTAAATTTGCTTCCTATAGAGACTCTTATTTCTAACCAGTTCCTCTTTCTGGGTATAATACAAATAGGATACTAAATAGAGTGATTGTATTGTTAAAGCTTTAGTGAATGAATGAAATAATAAAATACTGAAATAAAACTTGTATACTGATCAAAACATCTGGGTGAAATATTTACTTTGCCTAGACCTCCCCAATTCCTAGTTTGAGAAAAAAATAGATATGATATTGTGTGAGCAAGTGCAGTATCCAATTTATCCATAGATGAAATGAGATGCTCATATTAAGAATAAACCCATAGATGGACATGGAGAAGGTTATGTTGAGTGAAATTAGCCAGAAGGAGAGAGACAGATACAGAATGACTGCATTTATTTGCATGGCATAAATATATATGTACATATTATGATACCAATATCCAAGGTCCAGTGAAACATGTATCAAGAGGTCTTGTCAAAGGTGGAAATTATCACAAACGTGTGGGATTCAGAGGCTAGGTGAGACAGAAAATGGAACAGTGTGCTAACAATTGTCGAGGGTACTAATACCAACCTAGAACTGAGCATTAAATAGAGGCAAAAGATACACATGACAACCCTTTAATGTATGTTCTGTAATCCATAGTCTGGAAGGGAAGGAAAAGAGAATGAGAGAGAGAGAGAGAGAGAAAGAGAGAGAGAGAGAAAGAAATAAAGAACCTGCCATGGAGGCGGGCTGGGGGACAGGGACGTTGGTGGTGGGAGATAGGCACTGGTGGAGGGATGGGTGCTGGAACACTGTATGACCAAAACTCAAATATGAACTTTTTAATTGTATATCTCTGTAATTATATATCTCACAGTGGTATAATAAAAAATACTTTTTAAAAAAAAGAATAAACCCATAAAGCAAAGGGGAGACGTGTCTAAGACATGCATTTTTATTATGAGATTTCTCATGGTAATTCCTTTGTGTCCATTGTTAGCAAGCTTCAGATCTCTGCATTTTAAATTTATGAAACTTGAGAAGACTTTATTCTGAAGTGAAATGCGTCAGTCTTTTAATCATTTGTATTTTCTTTTTCAGTCCTTGAAGAAAGAAACTGCTCAGACCTGGGGGGCCCAGTCAATGGATACAAGAAAATAACAGGAGGACCTGGACTTATCAATGGGCGCAAAAAATTGGCACCATCATGTCCTTCTTTTGTAACAACTCATATGTTCTTAGTGGCAATGAGAAGAGAATCTGCCAGCAGAATGGAGAATGGTCAGGAAAACATCCTATTTGCATAAAAGGTAAATAGTAGGGGCCGGAGCAATAGCACAGCGGGTAGGGATTCGCCTTGCATGTGGCCAACCTGGGTTTGATGCCTGGCATCCCACATGGTCCCCCAAGCACTGCCAGGAGTAATTCCTGAGCAAAGAGCCAGAAGTAACCCGTTAGTATCTCCGGGTGTGACCCAAAAAATTAAATAAATAAATAAAGGTAAATTGTAAATCTTAGAAGTCTAGAGAATTTTGTTGCTGAATTTTGCTATCACTCCCATACATGCTTTAGTGAACACCTAGAAAAAATACTATTTTTCTGTTGGGTTCTCAGTGGAACCACAGACGAATCGTAAGTTGGGAAACATTATTAAAAACATTTGCTTCTCTTCTGACCTTACTGATCCTAGACATGTCTTGCTATGACTAAGAAGTATAATGTCGATATCAGAGCAGTTTTGTAAAGAAGACAGGGCTAATTTTTATGTATGCAAACTCAAGTCACAAAGGAAACAATTTATGTGACTTACATGGCTACATTTGTCAACCCTATATACAATATTAAGTAGTGCTAGAAAATACTAAATGAGTAAAGTAGCCACATCATCCCTGCAAGCCTGCACTGGAGGAGGCTTGAGATTTTGAAAACTAGGGATGGGTAATTTGGGTAAAGAGGGATCAATGGCGTGGTGGAGGAAGGAAATTAGAGGTTTGGTGTCATCACAATACAGTATATATGAAGATCAAATTAGAATTTAGCACTTCTGAAACCTTTAATGATACTCCAATAAAATATTAAAAAGAGAAAAAGAAAAGATGATGAACACTGGAAGAGGCTTCCGAGAAGAGAAAAAATTATTCAGAGCAAGGAGCCGTACTATTGTCTTGAATAAGGACCCCTGCAAAAGGCAGGGAGAATCCCTCCCAGTCTGGGAGGGATTTGTTGAAGGAAGAGGAGGCGGACTCTATTCCAGTCAGAAGACCAAGGAAATCATAGGAAATATAGGGGAGAGAACAGTCAGTAAATTCCACCTGGAACAGTCTAGGAATGGGATATAGAGGAATACATTTTAAAAAGGCAATGGAAGCTGGAGAGATGAGTAGCTCCCTACAGTGAGTAGGGAACCTGCCTTGCACACACCCAACTCAGGGTTTTTTTTTTTTTTTTTTTTTGCTTTTTGGGTCACACCCGGCAATGCTCAGGGGTTTCTCCTGGCTCTGCACTCAGGAATTACTCCTGGCGGTGCTCGGGGACCATATGGGATGCCGGGGATCGAACCCGGGCCGGCATGGGCGGCCGCGTGCAAGGCAAACGCCCCTACCCGCTGGGCTATCGCTCCGGCCCCACCAACTCAGGTTTGATCCCCATTGCTAAATACTAATGGCCCCCAAACCTTATCAGTATTGATCCTTGAGCACAGAGACAGGAATAAGTCCTGAGTACCTCCAGGCATGGCTCCAAAACAAAAAAGTAAATAAGGAAACATAGGCCCAGAAAAATAGAGTGCAGTATAGGAGTTTGAACCATACATGTCAGTAGTGGCAGTATTTGGTGTCTTAGTGAGTTTATTCATCCTTATTCTAGGTCAACAGCCCCTCTATTTGGGGGCAGGCGGATGCAGGTCACAATTATCTGGCTGTTCCCAAAGAAGAAAAGCATGTCCTTGGCCTAGATTATTCAGATAATTGCCTCAACCCTTCACTTTCCCTTCTGGGTGTTTGTCAACAACCCGAATCCTGGGGAAAGGAATGAAAGAGAAAAGGTTTATGAAAGGAATAAATCACTTTAGACTCCAGCCAGAAGCGTACCTTCATCTCCACCTCCCACCCCGGCGGACTCTGTTTCTGGATTTATTTAGTATGGAAATGGTGTTACATACGTCCTTAGAGACTTTCGTCAACTCTTCTGTTACAAATTAATACCCCCAAAGTTCCTGAGGTTGCTAATTAGCTGAATCTTGGCTGCTTAATTGGGAAGTGCGATGGGAAGGGTCCCTTTCAATGGGGAAGAAAGAAAGATTGCAGCAAAGTGAAAGTTGGCTTGAGTCACCCGTGAGCCTGGGGACAGAGAAAGGACCTGAAGACTCTGCTACACTAGAAGCCTTGAAGGCTGACAGGTTTCCAGTGAGAATCCCCCTAGCTGGACTTTGTTCTAGAGCTTGCGCTTGAATGTTTCTTCAGTGTTGATCAAGTCCGCTAAAACAATTTCTGTGGAGAGATTATTCTCACCTGTTCATTACCATAATTGTTCCCGTCACCCGAGTGGAGCAGCTGTGCTGAGGCATTCTTCTGTGAGCTTTCTGAATGCTCTTACTGAGGGAGATGCTTATAGGTGGCCGACCTGACCATCTCTCAGAGCCTGGGCCGGGGATGTGGCATCTGGAAGGGTGGTCGATGATGAATCTGAAGGGAACGGAGTGAGTGGTTGGCCCCCGGCAAGGATTGTACAGTGTTCTATTCTTTTTCCTCAGCCTGCAGAGAACCAAAAATCTCTGATTTGGTGCGACGGAAAGTTCTTCCAATGCAGCTTCAGTCAAGGTGAGGCCGAAACTGAATTTTGCTCCCAGTGGTGAATAATTACCCTCCCCCTCCCTCACACACACACTCCTTTTCTCCAATTGTATTTGGCCAAAGTCAGACTGGGGTTGCTTCGGGACACTCTGGGACGGTTGGCTATGAAAGAACAGGGCCTGTTAGATGGAGCCTTATTAGCCAGCTGCTGTCGCCAAGAGGTAGCAATGGCTGGACCATGTCCAGGTTTCACTGGCTCGTGGGAAAGTAGGTGCATGGTAGGAAACAAGACTTTTAAGATGGTCTTTCAGGAACTTGATTTTAATAGTGGAGTACAATGTAGTTGTTTGGGAGCTGGCTGGGGAGATGGCCTTCTCGCCAACGCAGCTAGCTCCAGCTCAAAAGATGCTCTTGGAGGTAAGCGACCCACTGAGGAAGGCTGGAAGGGCTCTAGCTCAGGGGCTAGAGCTAAAGGATCAGCTAGGGGAGGGTCATGAGCTCCTTATATCTCAGGCAGCTTCCTCCCCCCCACCGTGCAATGGTGCAGTGGAATTGCTGGGGAGAAGCTGTCTGATTATCAAGCAAGCTTCCCTGCATTTCATTTCGTAGGCATTTTCCTCTCATTTCTGCCCTTCTCCTTAATCACTTTGTCCCTGATAGCCACAGAAATTGCTGCTTTCTGCCCCTTCAAGGGCATCTCTGCTCCAGAACCTTGACACTTGGGTTTCCTCTATCTGGAACTTCCTTTCAGTGAGGAATTCTAGCATGGCTTCCTTCAATTCTCAGCTTCAGCTTTGATCTACAGGGAGAGTTTCCCTGATGGCTCTTTCCAAAATAACCTACCCCATGCTTCCTAACTAGAATTCCAACCATTTAGAGATTAACGAAGCCCCGTGCTTCAGTAACAAATTCACAGTATGCTCCATATGAACTTAAAAGAACAAGTGAATGAATGAAGGAACCACCCCACTCGCCCTTACCAGCTACATGGATCCCCTGTATTCTCTGAAATGGGATCTTCCCTTTTCACCCTGTGTTCCTCTCTGCTGTCTGTTCACATAGCATGTTGTTAGTGATTTTTTCCTTGCTGTCTCCTCCCAAATCAAACAAATGCAAAAGTTACAAGCGCAGAAATGTTTTCTGCTCTGTGCATGCCACAGTCACTACAATTCTTTGCTTAGAAAGTACTTGCCTGTGAAAGGCACCTAAAAAATATTTACCGAAAGTGATGAGTTGGGTTGGCAAACTGCTTCCAGGCCTGACCCAGTTTCTCCTTAGTGCTGCTGTCCTAAGTTCTCTCATTGGGTTGCAGTTAGGATCCTTGGACAGGTTCCTAAGAGTGCTGAGATTTTCTGTTTCCTGTCTTTTTTAAAGTGAATACCCCAATGGTGTTCAGAGTCTTACCAAGGTCACAGTTGGTGCTACTGAGGGTATCATATGGTTTGGGGGAAATCAAACGGGGGTTCTTACACATGCAAGGTTTTCTCCATCCCTTTGAGATATAGCCCTGGCCTCTGATTTCCTCTATGGGGAAAAACCTACCATATCTATCTCTGCTTGTTGCTTAGGATTCAATGCAACATGGATGTTCGCTAAGTAATATCAGTTATCTTTTGAATATTTTACATGTATTAGTTCATCTAATCTTCACTACCACTCTTAGACAGGTAGATGAGATAGATTATTATCAGCACTTTTATATTTAATTGTATGCCTATTTTATGGCATGAGTAAATAGAGAATGTAAGTTTTGCCCAAGGTCCCAATGCCAGAAGTGGCAAAGCCTGCAGTTTCTGTGTCCTCCTAATGTTCAGGGTCTTCTAGACCCTGGTCTTGATGCCTATGGCAAGACCTTTGCCCAAAGCCTTTGCGTGCCAATACCTGTTAGCAGTGACTTTTGTGTTTAGGCATAATAACTCTGGGTCTCTAACCAAGTGCCTGAAATGTTCATTAATCAGGACACTCCTAAGTCTCTCATCCTGCTCTAGCCATCTCCTCCTTCCTTTATAGGAACCACATTTCCTGTCATCATGGAAGCCAATGTTGGCTTTCTTTTCTGATATATGTCACTTGCTGAGGACTGGATTCTCCATGAAATGGGACAGACCTTTTCTTACCAAGAAAGCATTTTGTAGAGGAGCCTTGAGCTAGCCTTGAACCTAGGTGTCATCTTTGAAGTAGTTAGAAGCTGGAGTTATAGTATAGCAAGTAGGGGATTTGCCTTGCATACGGCTCAACTGGGTTTGATCCTTGGCATCCCATATGGTCCTCTGAGCACCGCTGAGTAATTTCTCAGTGCAGAGCCAGGAGTAACCTATGAGCTCATAGTAACCTATGAGCCAGGTGTGGCAAAAAAAGACAACCAAAATCTTTGAAGCAGTTATAATGGAAGGTCAGAGAATAAGGAGCCAGGTGTTATAGGGGTGAAAGGGCAAGCCTGGAGCCTCGCATTAAGTAGGCATCTAGAGTGGGGCTATGCGTCCCTCCAGCAACCAGACTCCCCAGGAACCACAAAGGCAGTGTAGACATATAATTCAGACTTTGTCTGAATTATAGTCTCAGTTCAAAACATGAGCTAAAGGTGTGCTTAATGCTATCAGTGTGAGTGGATATTTACGCTTATTAAGGCACTGTCCTGAGATCATATCAAATAGGCTCTGTGGCGACCCAGGATTGCTAAGTCTATACGGGTAGAACCAGTATAGGCTCCTGTGCGCCCTTTAGCACTCACCTCAACTCCATAAACTTCCTTTCCCCATTCATTAAACAGAGATGAAATAATGATTCCTAAAGGAATTGTAGCTTTTCAGTTAACCATTGTTCTGTGCTAGTATAAAATAGCCTGGGCCATATAATGTGCACACCTCTTCCCATCCCATCTCTGAATGATCTCTGGGGGTCATGGCTTCATTTTCAAGGCTTTTTGCATTTACATACAATGCTCTTTATTTCCTCCGAGCAGTGTGCCCTGAGAGAAGTTATATTCTCCGAGGTGTACTAATTACATCTGCTAATTGCTAAATCAAGCTACTGTATCAACACAGTTTAGTTCAAGACAATTTCTAATATTGCCCCATTATGATAATGACTAGAGAGAAAAGATGCCTGAGTTTCTTTCATTCAAATTAGCTTCCTTCCTGTTTAATCTTACAGTTAATTCTGTGTGCCGAGCTTGTATAGCATACCTGCAGATAACAGCTGCTGTGGCATGTGGAATTGTGCCAGAGCTGGAAATGAAGGAAGTGAGGGAGTGCAAGGGAATTTGCTCTGTGGTAGAGAGGTGTGTGTGTGTGTGTGTGTGTGTGTGTGTGAGAGAGAGAGAGAGAGAGAGAGAGAGAGAGAGAACCAAATACCTACATGGAGTTTGGCATATACACTAAAAGGGACTGTGGTGGCTATCTTTCACCCTTCTCTGTCTCTCTGTCTCTCTCTCTCTCTCTCTCTCTCTCTCTCTCTCTCTCTTTCTGCCTGTGGCCTTCCCCTTTAGGGAGACACCATTACACCAGCTATACTCATCATCCTTCAACAAACAGAAGCTGCAAGACAACCCAACCAAAATGGCTGCCCTTCCCTTTGGCGACCTGCCCCCGGCTACCAACATCTGCACACCCAGCTCCAGTATGAATGTTTTTCGCCCTTCTACCGCCGCCTGGGCAGCAGCCGCAGGACGTGTCTGAAGACGGGGAAGTGGAGTGGGCGTGCCCCGTCCTGCACCCCTAGTGAGTCAAAGCTTGTCCTTGGGCTGGAGGAAATAATATCTCTCGTGGCCACTGAGGAAAAGTCATTCATCCTGTTGAAGACTTTTGGGGGGGAAAATTCCTTGTCCAAAAGGTCCTCCAGTGCTTTCCTTATGCTGGAGATATCTGAAATTCCAGTTAGAATTTCCTTCCTCTGGCTTCCACCCAGGAGAAATGAAGTCATTGCATCTGAAATGAGGTTGGGGTTGAGGGAGGGACATATCTTCTTGTGAAGAATTCTGTTATATTCTCTTGGGGAGAAGGGGCACAAATAGGGAAGAGCTGACAGGCACCAGAGGGCTTCTAATAATGGCGTCGTGGTTGCTGGGTAAGTCCAGTTGCCATACTCATTTTATGTGTTATTTAGGCGATGGTTTTGAATCAGTCATTAAGTATTTAATCACTGTCCTTTCAGGTCATAATGATGATTTCTGAGATAATACATAGAAGTATCTGAAGTAGGGCTTGGCACATTAGCTACCTTTACTATACCCCTCTGCTTGAGATATTTGGGCAAATGGTGGTCATATTTTTAATGATAGTTATATATGGTAACATATGCTATATTCTGTTACTTTATATTTTTTACATATATTATCTTATCCATTCTCCCCAAAGATTCAATGAGAAGATTGCTATGACCAGTCCAGTTTGCACGAAAGAGGACTGAGGCTTTCAAAGATTAGGCAATTTTTCCAAAGTCCTGTTGTTAGTAAGTGCTTAGTACTGGAAGCTTTCAATATTAATTCTAGACTTTACTGCCAAACATTTGCTTACATAAGCAGTTTATTAATACTTGACCAGAAAAGCGAAGTAGGTTTGGTGCCTATAATCTTCACTATGGGCCCAACTTTTGATGCGTATGAATATTGGATGATATTCTCCTTTCAGTGAGAAAGTCTGAGTTCATCTTACTGAGCTGATGCTTTCTCCACAGTCTGTGGGAAAACTGAGAACATCTCCACTACAAAGACTCCAGGAATGCACTGGCCATGGCAGGCTGCCATCTACAGGAGGGCCAGTGGGGTACATAGTGGCATCCTCCACAAAGACTCTTGGTTCCTGGTCTGCAGTGGTGCCCTGGTGAATGAGCGCACTGTGGTGGTAGCCGCTCACTGTGTAACAGAGCTGGGGAAGGGAACCATGATCAAAACAGCAGACCTCAAAGTCGTCCTGGGGAAGTTCTACCGGGATGATGACCGGGATGAGAAGACCATCCAGAGCTTGCGGGTGAGAAAGAACTGCAACTTGCAAAGTGGGTCTTTGTCTCAGGAAGCTCCATGCATAAGGAGAGCTGTGGCTGCCATTTCTGTCACCTTAGCACTATAGCGCGTATCTCAGAACCTAGCATGTACCAGGAACCCAATATTTATATTGGTAGAGACCAGTAAGAGGCATCTACAATGATTACTGAGCCTTCTTTCCTTTGTTTGTTTTAGAACAAAGATAGAAACAAATCTCAGCTATTATTGTGATTATTTAACACACTAACTTTTATTTGAGATGTCTGCTTAGTAGGCTTTGAGAATATAATAGAGTTTTTGTGCAAGTTAATCCTATATATATTTTAATCTCTTCTGCTATACTCCCTTCTATCTTTCATTTATGTACCCAATCATCTATTCATATGTCCATCCATCTATCCACCTATCCACCCCACCCACTCATGTATCTTATCCATCCATCTTTCTGTCATTCAATAATCTGCTCACCCATCCATCTATGCATCCATCTGTCCATCCATCTCTCCATCAACCTACCTATACATCTACCCATTTCTCCATCTCAGTCTTTTCATCCATACATCCATTTATCCATCCATTCACCTGTCCATCCATTTGTCTGTCTATCCATCCATCCATCATCCAGCCAGCCAGCCAGACATACATCTAGACATGCACTCATCCATCTGTTGTTGAGATCACATAGCATCACATTCACTGAGAACAGATACAATACTTGAAAACGTCTGGTTTTTCTCTTTAAAATTTTACAGTCTAGTGGGAAAGACAGATCTGTATATAGTGAGTAGTTCTGATGTAAGAGAAGCATTGAGGAAATATTCCAGAGCTATAAAAGTACTAAATATGTATATAAAATGTTACACTGTATCTCAGTATATACTCCTACAGTCTTCCTCAAATAATAATCAATAAGGATTATGATAGTTCGGAAAGACTATGAAAAAGTTTTGTGGATCTTTTTTAGCCAACACGGTGGTGTTCAGGGGCTACTCCTGGCTTTGTGCTCAAGAATGGCCTCTGTATACAGAAAATGGAACAGTGTGCTAACAATTGTTGAGGGTACTTATGCCAACCTAGAACTGAGCATTAAATAGAGGCAAAAAGATACACATGGCAACCCTTTAATGTATGTTCTGTAATCCATAGTATGGAGGGAAAGGAAAAGAGAAAGAGAGAGAGATGGAGGGAAATAAAGAACCTGCCATGGAGGAGGGCTGGGGAGGGGAGGGAACCGGGAGCGTTGGTGGTGGGAGATGGGCACTGGTGGCGGGATGGGTGCTGCAACACTGTATGACCAAAACCCAAATATGAACTTTTTTATTGTATATCTTTGTAATTGTAAAAATTAAAAATTAAAAAAAAAAGAATGGCCTCTGGTGGTTCTAGGGGAACCATATGCAGTGCTAGGGATAGAACAGAATTGGTAGCATGCAGGGCAAGAGCCTCAACTCCTGTACCATCTTTCCAGCCTTGATAATGTTTTTTTAAATGACATAAGTTGGTTATTTGCCTCCTTTAAGACTCAGATGGACACAAATAAGGCCAGGAGTCCCTTCTCTGAGATAGTTAGAACAGTGATTTCTGCATGGCAGGGTTTGGCTGGAGTGAAGAGTCAACTGCCCACTTAGACAAGGTATATGTTCTTCTCTGAAACCTCACCTGACCGCTTCCCTCATTTACCCCCACCTGGAGGCCCCAGTAGACATTTTAGTTTGTGACTCTGAGCAAAGAGATATTGCTTTCTAGGAGCCAGTGAATGGATTACTCTGCCTCGTCGTAGCCATCTCTTACTGTCTCATGATTATTTAGTCCTGGTGCTTATCTGCGCTTGTTCACCTTGAACCTGACTACTCACCCATTGTGCCCATGTTTGGTGTTTGCAGATTTCTGCGATCATTCTGCACCCCAACTATGACCCCATTCTGCTGGATGCTGACATCGCCATCCTGAAGCTCTTGGACAAGGCCCGCATGAGCACCCGTGTCCAGCCCATCTGCCTCGCGCCCTCGGGACCTCAGCATTTCCTTCCAGGAGGCCCATATCACCGTAGCTGGCTGGAGCGTTCTGGCAGATGTGAACAGCCCTACCTTCAAGAATGACACGCTGCGCTCAGGGGTGGTCAGGGTGGTGGACTCGCTGCTGTGTGAGGAACAGCATGAAGATCGTGGCATTCCAGTGAGTGTCACCGACAACATGTTCTGTGCCAGCAGGGACCCCAGCGCCCCTTCCAATATCTGCACGGCAGACACAGGGGGCATTGCGGCTATGTCTTTCCCAGGCAGGGCATCTCCTGAGCCTCGCTGGCATCTGGTGGGGCTGGTTAACTGGAGTTATGACAAAATGTGCAGCCACAGCCTCTCCACGGCCTTCACCAAGGTGCTGCCCTTTAAAGACTGGATAGAGAGAAACATGAAATGAGCATTGGGCCCTCTGAGAAGCTTCTTTGGGAATCCAGAGATGCCTATGGCAGAGCAGACCTGACGTGTGATTTTACCCATGAATCTGCCTGATCTCAGGGAGAAACTCAGCTGAGGGAGCAGAGCTCCCTATATGGTCGCCCATTGCCCCCTAGCTTCTCAGACCATGTCAAAGACATGAAGGCATGTAAGAACTGAATTTTTTCCAAAACAGAACTCTATATGAATAACCAAGGAAAGTGGTTATTCAACCCACCTGGTGCTTCCCCACTGGCCTTGTGGTAATGTGCACATCACAGTCAGATGTGATGGAAAGAAGATTGACCACAAAGACTAGGCTTGCTAAGAGCTTTTCTCAGATACTAGCCAGACTGAGCTCCAGAGTCACTCTCCACCCTGGTCAGGGGGACATGGTGGTGGCTTTCATGTCCACTGCCACTCTACAGTGTGGTCCTTTTGCCTTCCTCATACCCTGTACACATTTGAATAAAACGAGGGCTGGTTTCTGACCTCCTGACTGAGCGCGCTGTGTTGATTCCTGCTTATTGTTTCCTCAAGATACTTGGAGTTGGACTGAGGGTGTGGCGACAGTTCACGAACCCAGATTCCCAAAGTGTAATTCCCCCAAATTTCCTATGGCTAAAGATGACGACATATTTCAAGGACCATCTTCTTGGAGTTTTCTGGGGAGAAAAGACATAGGGGGTCAGCAGAAAGCGAGACCACGGGACAAAAAGCCTGAGGGCTAGATAATGTCTAGGGTCCTCGCTGGCTCTTGTGTTCGAGATCTTGCAGCACAAAACCCTGCTTAGAGCCTCTGAAGTCTCGATGACATGTGCTCGTGGCACCCAAATTGGAGTCCCTGTTTTACTCACTGGACTGAGATGTGCCCAGAAACAGAAACATTGCTGGCTTCCAGGACTGTGATTTTCCTTTTCCAACCTCTCCCCCAAACACCACTGAGTAAGGGAAGTAAAAGGGGGCAGTTGGGGCGGAAGCGATAGCCCAGCGGGTAGGGCGTTTGCCTTGCATGCAGCCGGCCTATGCCGGCCCGGGTTCGATACCCAGCATCCCATATGGTCCCCCGAGCACCGTCAGGAGTAATTCCTGAGTCTAGAGCCAGGAGAAACCCTGAGCATTGCCGAGTATGACCCAGAAAGAAAAAAAAAGAGGGGGAGTCAATATAACCAAATTTCTGGAATGATCTTTTTTCTACAACTCTCTTATTTGGAGTGTGTTCAAATAGTCAGCAGCCGAAATGAGAGCCCTGAGCCGAATCAGGTCTCTCTCTTTCCTCCTTGCCCCCCTGCACTCATTAGCATTCCCCTCTTCAAGATGGTGTCACAGGGCTTCCTGGTTTTGGACATTAAGACTTCTGAGTTTCCTGTTTCTGGGCATTTGCTAGACAGTGACTTTGGATGTGGATACTGTGACTTGTATTTTGTTTCCTGTTTCTGTGGGGCCCAGCCGTCCTCCTGGGGACTTGGTTCCTTTGCAGCTCTGCCCAGCATTGTGACTCCTGAGATCTGGGGGTGACTTTTCTTTGACCCTGGTTTAAGTTAGTCTGTCTCATTGCCATGGAAAGAGAAAACTTTCTCTGGTAGCTTCCAGCCAGCCTCTGGATGACCTCCTACCTCCAACCCATACACCAGAAGGGTTTTTGTTAACATCTCATCTTTTCTGTACCCTATAGTTGGCACAGGACATCCTGGGACAGTCATCTCCTATTGACCAAAACAAGAACTTCATTTACCTTCAACCTGTCCCACAGAACTTTGAGCCCAATCACTCTAGTACCAAGAGGGCATATCTGTCTCCCAACCTGCTTCTTATCTCTCCGTCTTTCCACAATTCCCCAAGACAGAAGAGAATTTTGGGTGCTTTCTTTATTAGTCAGTCTTTCTTGGATTTTCCAAAGTTATTCTTCTCCATTCAATACCTCCACTTTGGACATCTTCATGCCTTAATTTAGGAACAGTGGATTAGTTATACGTTTGGGGGAACAAGCATTCAGTTCCGGGGTGGGGGTGAAAATACTGTTTATTGTCTCGCTCTATCAGTGTGGCAGGAATTGAATAGCTGATGTTGATGCGAGTGTGTAATCAAGACTCCTAGGACAGCACTCATCCCAAGTCCTAAACAGCTTGGTCAGGTTGCTCAGATTCTCCCCCCCCCCCTGTCCTATGCCTTTTAAACCTAGAAGACTTGAATCTTGAGAAGTAAAATGGAAGTCAGATCAAAGATGTCTATATTAAAATTCCTGTCTTTCAATTATTCTAGGTGATCTTGGGCAAGTTTCCTAACCTCTCTATCTTGGTTTTATCCACAATGAGGTAAGAATGATGAAAATCTGACTCCAGGGACAAGAGAGATAATATTTGCCTTACATGCTGCCAACTCTGATTCAATCCTGACACTACTTATGGGTCTCTGAGTATTTCCAAGCATAACTCATGAACACAAAGCCAGAAATAACCCTTGAGCACCACCAGGGATAGCCAAAACCAAACCAAACCAATCCAAACCAAACCAAACCAAAACAACTTTTCCAAATCTGAGTCCTGTGGGAGTTGTGGTGATTAAGTGAGATATTGTGCAAACCAAGAAAGAGGCACAGGGGCTTGTTCCTGGCAACTAGGCACAGTTCCTTGAGCATTTTGCCCCTGGAAGCATGTCTCCCAAGGCTGTCCTGCTCCTATTTTCTATGCTCTCTCCTGACCCCTCATCTAGAATATCATGTCCCCACTTCCTTGATATTCTCTCTAGTACTCTGTGTCAAATTTCATCCTTAATGGACCCTCAAGTTTCTATCATTCATATCATTTTTAGTTAAAACTTCAAGTTCCTTAGAAGCTGAAAGTGGCCCCAAATTCTAATGGCATCACTTCTGACTGCTTGATGAACAGTCGTCAGTCATTAACCACTTGCCACTTGCCCCTCAATCTCTCTACCCAGATTGCTTCCAAGGGCTGTGAGTACTCAAATATACTCATTGAGGAGTCCAGGTTAACATAAGTAAATGCGTAAAGTAAAACCTTATTTACTAGACGTAAATAAAGTAAAACCTTGTCTCTATGTCTTGTTAAAGGAATGCCATTCATCGACTTTTATCACATGTATCTTACATCCTTACAACTCTAAGGAGGAGCTCCTTTTCCACTGGAAATTTGGAGTGTATATATATATATATGTGTATGTATATATATATATGTGTGTATATGTATATATATATATATACATATATATATCTATATCAGTCAGTATTGTAGCGAACACTGACTGGTAGGAAAACAGATTGTAATGAAGTAAGGTATTACAATGGCCACTTACAATTGTGGGCATTGGTGAAAAAGTCTGTAAGACTGTTGCTTTGCCTCTAGCGTTGGACTTGATAAGCCAGGCTAATAGGAACTAAGGACAGAAGTTCAATTGCTAGAGCAAGGCCAAGCTGGAGCACACAAAAACAAATGCAAACCCATGTTTGTCTCTTTTTAAATTGGGTAAATTGTGGGTCACCCCGGTGGTGCCTGAGGGGCTACTTCTAGCTCTGTATTCAGAGGGCAATCCTAGTTATGCTCGGGAGACCAGGCAGGGCAGTGTAAGGCAAGCACCTTAACTCCTAAAACATTTGCCTCCTTGTTTGTATCCGTAACCTATAAAATAAACTGGCACCTGTGTATATAACTGCACATAAATCTGGTGGAGGAAACTTAGAAGACCGAGAGGATAGGATGTCCAGTGGGCACTGGTTTGCTGTGCACCCAGCTAGGTGAGCTATTAGATTTGCTTTGAATCTTTGATGTTCCTGAGTCGTCTCTCTGTGAAGTTGTGTTTTGTTCCTTTAAAATCTGAATAAGTGGGGCCCAAGCAATAGCCCCCGGGTAGGGCATTTGCCTTGCACGCAGCTGGCCTGTGCCAGCCTGGGTTCGATCCCAGCATCCCATACGGTCCCCTGAGCACCACCAGGAGTAGTTCCTGAGTGCAGAGCCAGGGAGAAACCCCTGAGCATTGCCGGGTATGCCTCCCCCCCCCCCCAAATAAAATAAAATCTGAATAAGAGTCCAGCTGGGTAAAGTACTGTGGATGAGATATTCATTTCAAGTGAGTTTTTCACTATATCCCACCACTGTCTTTGTGCCTGGAGGGTTTCATTTGATTAATTTTCAGTAGATCTTAAGAATGCTCCTTTGTATATAATATCTTTCTTTGGTCTTGCTGCTTTCAGTGTTCTATTGCTATCTGTCATTTTCATCATTCTGATTAGGATGTGTCTTGGAGTATTTTTATTTGGATTTCTTTTAGCCGGTACGCTTCAGGCCTCCCAGACCTGAGTGCATGCTCTCTTTAGGTCTAGAACCTTCTTAGCAGTGATGTCGTTTTGCTTCTTCATCAGGGTTACCTTCCTGGTTCTCTGGGATGCCGCTGCCATAGCCTCTTCTTCCATCTGCCTTATTCCTCCTCTCCTCCTCTCGTCTTCCTCCTTCTTGTCTTATTCCTCTTCTTTCTTCTTCCTCCTCCTTTTCCTCTTCTTCCCTTACTTTTTGCTTATATTTGTTTATTTTGAGTTTTTTCTTCCATTTTCTGCTGTTGCCTGGAGGTTTTCTGCACCTTATTTTGGAGCTCACTGATTCTGTCCTGAGGAGCTCTTATTCTGTTGCTAAGGGCTTCCAGTGAGTTTTCTCATTTAGCGGATCAAGTTTTTCAGTTCTCTCATTTCTGTTTATAGTTTCCTTATTTCTGCTCTCATATTCTCTTGTGCTTAATTGGTGCTCCATTCCATTGTTTCTTCAAGCTCCTTAAACGTCCTCAACAATTCTTCTCTAAATTCCTCATTATTACTAGTTGAGTCTTCCAGGCTACCATCTTCACTCACTAAACCTGGTAGGGTTCTGCATTGCTTTCTCATCATTATGTTTGCACTTTAGAGTTGTTTTTATTGTGTATTTTTGTGTGTCTCGGTGACTAGAGTTAGGATGTCTTTATATGCTCATGGTGAGTTATGGAGAGGTGAAAAAATGCATTGCCTCATCGTGTAGCTTAGTGGTCAAGAGCAAGATGGCAATCCTGAGTATCAAGAGAGCCCCTGACACTGCCTGCTGCTGTGGTCCCCTCAGTCCCTGGACAAGCGCTATCAGATTTGTTATATGAATGAACCGTAGTGCTGAGTGTACTCTATTAGATTCTAGGGCCTGAATAACACTGTTGTTTCACTTTTCTCCACATCTGATGTAAGTTTTTCTTATGCTTCCTCTGACCTGAAGCCACACAGGGAATTACTTCTGCATCTATTATTGCTTCTACAAACATTGTTCCTGATTCCTTTAACTTGACTTATAGCAAAAGCCATCCAAGTACTGGACTGTTCATGCCATAGGAAGAATGGTTGTCAGTGGTGTCTTTGGGGAGAGCTGGAGTACAAAAGACTCTTCATCTAGAATGAACCAGTTTTATTTTCTTCTTTATTATATGTATATATATATACACATGCATACTCATGTATACACACAGAGAACCCTGATGTTCTATCAGTAATAACTTACTGGGAATGGATGTGGTACCGACATGTACAGAATGCCAGCATTAGTTCCGATCATTCTGTGACTATGATAAAGACACAAACAAAACCACTTTGTATCTTTTCTGTGCACAGACAATAGCAAGTTCACTACACAAACTACAGAAATACCATATGCCTCCTCTCCTGGTAAATACCAGTGGCTGCTGCTTCTCTACCACTACATCTTTAGCCTCCATCTGTTTGTCCTTCTAAACAAAAGAGACAGTATAAAATTTTCCATGTTTCCTGATAGTAATCAAGCCAGCATTCAATCCAAAAGGCCCATTTTATTTAAATCTTTCCCAAATCACTGATACCAAAGCATTCAATACCAAGTTTTTTCTTATACTCTCTTGATTAGTGCCTCTCACCCTGCGTTCTTCACTATAGACATTCTCTTTCATTTCAATGAGCAATAACTCTAACTTATTCAACTATAGGTGCATTGGATGGTCTTTGGCTTGAAGACATTGAAAGAATCTGTATAGACATATTTAAATGTATAGAAAGATATACTTATATGCTTATGTCTATGTCTTACCTAATGCCCTAGATTTTATTTAAAATTTTCTACACAGTATGATATATTTTTGTGTATACATACAATTTAAATAAACTCTAGATGATTTAGGCAAAACTCTTACTTTGATTGGGAGTAACCAGTTTTATATGCCAATGGACTTTAAAGAATAATTGTGTAGTCAATTTGCAATGCATTTTCTTTCATAAAATTCTGACAGGAATTGAGAGGGACAATAAAATAGGTAAAATAAAATAAAGTAGGTATTTTCAGTTGACTTATAAGTCGCAGGGTAGTTACAACTTCACTGAATTGTTTCAGTGTGGAGAGATGGATGTTAGATTTTCTAAGTATAGAGAGATATTGAAAATACACAATATTTAATAAAGTGGAGGCTCCCTTGTGGAAGCATCAGTAATTTCCCAACATAAAATCTGCATTACAATGACAGGTTAACCTTGCTTGCCAAGGTAGGGCCAGTCAAGGGAGTCCCATTGACGGTGGGTCACAAAACTAGCATAAATAATTTAGCTTCTTAGTGCCCACTTTTAAACATCAAGTTCATTTTAATGTCTGCAGAAGAGTAAAAGGGCAGACGCAGAATTTTTAGAAAGGTCTATCAGACTGACTGAACCAGACAGAGTGAAATAATGAGAAGGCCCCAGTGGAGCTTAAATCCTAGCTGTCCTTTACATGCTGTGACCTTGAATAAGATCTCTCCATTCTCTCTCCTAAAGTAGCCTCATTTTAATTTATTTTATTTGGGGAGCAGGCCCCTCCTAAGTGCTATTCAGTAGATTTGGAGGTCCCTTTTTGTTACTCACAGCCAACTGGATGGTTGGCTCAATGTGAGGGTCTAAGGATGTGGTGCTATTCAGGCCTTCTGGTACCACTGGTGCTGTGGGACCTCCAGTACCACATCTGATGATGATTGGGATGCAGTGTGGTACTGGGAATGGAACCAGGGTTAGTCATATGCAAAACATGTACCTCAGTTAGCTGTATACTATTTCTCTGGCCCAGTAGGCTTATTTATTTATTTGTTTGTTTGTTTATTTATTTGTTTGTTTGTTATTTAGGCTTTTTGAGTCATGCTTGGCAATTTTCAAGGGCTGCTCCTGGCTCTGCACTCAGGAATTACTCCTGGTCGTACTGGGGGACCATATGTGATGCCAGGAATTGAAACGCAGGTTGGCTGCATTATCCCTTGGGCTTGAAGAAAGGTCTTGAGTCTGATGATGTTAACATGATTGTATATTGTTCTAGCATAGACTTGTTTTACATTTAGAGTAGATTAGTTAAAAGAAAAAAAGCTGATGACCAAGGCAAGATGTAATTTAGTGAGGTTCTTATATCTTCACTCCTGCCTTATTTTTTCTTCCTTCTTTAGCATCCTGTGAAAATTTTGAGTGAGATATTTCAGATGTCTAAGGCTTAGGGAAGTTTCTCTTTTCAAGGGCTATTAGAAAGACAAGAACATTTTGGAGGAGTTTGGTAGCAATTTGTGGTCTCCTTTTTTGCTTTTCTTGGCAGCAAACTTGCTTTCCCTGGCAGGGCTCTGCCCGGATGTGTTGTTGAGGCTCAGCATTTTAAGAAGACCAGCTCAATGGCTGAGTTTTTTTAAGGCTCACTTCATGTTTGTATTACAATTCACTGAGTGTTTATCCAGAAAATTGTGGTCTAGGTTGGATGAAGAGATTTGTCAACAAACTGAAAAACTGAACATCAATAGATAAAATTAGGAAATAGTTATCTTAGGTGTGGAATATTAGAAATTGAATTTCAATAAAGAAGAATGTGTTATGGTGAATGATTTTAGGAAAGTTAATTGCAAACAAGAGAAAAATAAAGAACATTAGTAATCCTTTTTGGAAAGGGACCCAAGGTAGTATGAATCTAATAATATTTAGGCTCTACCAAAGAAAACTTCAGGTGAATTAGGGTCCTTCTGAATTATTGTCATTAGGAAAAAGAAAAAATTCAGGATTTAATTAATTTTGGTGAAGCAAGGTAGTTTTTACTGGAACTTATTTAGAAATATGTGATGGGAGAGAAAGAGAGAAGTATGTATTGAAGAAAGAATATAGGATTTTCCAGAGTGAAAGTAAGCAGAGAATTATAGAGATAAGAAAGCAAGAAATGTGTTATTGAAGGGAGAACATAGGCTTGAAAATCAAGTCTGGGATTTAATATTTTTACAAAACTACTCTTAATCTATAATCTAAATTTAGAACTAAATTATGTGGTTACTACTTCTTTGTCTTAGTAACAAAAGAATTTCATAACCATAAATTATGTTTATTATTTATATGAATGTATAACATAAAACTAATGTAAAGGATATTAGTTATATAAATATAATACTTAGGGATTTGAGAAGAAACTTCTCTCTAAACTACTAAGCATAACGAAGTGAGGAGATAATCACTTGTATCACTTGTCTTCCAGTTGTTCATCGATTTGCTCGAGCGGGCGTCAGTAACCTCTCCATTCATCCCATTGGGTGCTAGGGTAGCCCAAGGGCATCTGCTTGCTCCAGCAACATGAAGAGCCTCAAACCATTTGTTCAGATCATGGGAATGAGGTCTATTATTGTTACTGTTTTTGGCATAATGAATTCAGGTTCAGGTAACTTGCCAGGCTTTGCTGTTTGGGTGGGATATTCTCGGTAGTAGGTAGACTCTCAGTTCTTGCATTTACTGAAGAAAGAATATCAAACAAGAGCTGTAGTGCTGGATCTTCTGAAAGATCGAGAACTTGGCTTAGGTCTTTAAGACAAATATAGGTAAATATAGTGAGGTGCTGTCCAGCAAAGAAACCCTCACAAAGATCAAAAGATGTTCTCTCCTTCCCTTTATGCATCTACAAAGGTGTCTATACTGTATATCATGATGTCCCAGAGGGACAAAGGGAAAAGGAAGAGGCATACTTGGCATTCTTTGCCATGATTATAAGAAATTGGGAGAAGAAATGAAAATACCAGCAATCAGCCTAAAAAAAGAGTTTCTATTTTATATTGGATCAAGCTCTTGAAAAAAAAGTCACTCCCGTTCAAATTTTTATGGTTTTTATGGTGGCCATAAAACATGTGCGCCATCCCTGACATTTTGCCTCAGCCCATCCCACAGGGAAATACTGACATATAGGAAGGTTATAGCAAGAATCACAACCAATCTTTCACCATTGTCTCATTTCCTCTTTCTTTCATTTGTGCTGTCAGGGAAATGAATCCACACTCTTTTCAATTAGAATTCACCAGGCAGTAAGTTTAGCTAACAAATGTTTTAGTCTTCACGACCTCTCTACTTAATTAGATGATTTTCTGCCTGAAGAGTGGATTATATTTAGACCCAGTTCTCTGTCTGAATTGATATTTCTATGAACATCTCTTTTCCTCATCAGCATAGTGAGATAAAAATAGAACTTCGTGACTTTTCTTCGACTAATGTGTGTTAACAAGAAAGAGTGAATGAACTTGAATTTTATCTAAGGCTCCTAACACCCTGAAAATGGGTGATTGCCTTTATTCTCTGTTCAACAAAGCTAAAGACAGGCTTTTCTGTAGCTGTACTTGGTTGTTGGAAGGAAAAGATCATCACTAGTATCACTTGGGTGATCTAAGCAGCACTCAAGCCATGAGGATGGCTACAGAGAGGTTCCAGTGGATGGGAACTGTGCACTAAATGTTTGATGCAGTGTCGTTTCTTCTGCTTTTTCTGAGAAGAAAGCCCGTATTAGCCCAGAAGATGGGACCATGACTCTCTCCACATAGGCCCAGAGAGTTAGGGGTCTTATTTCAGCTCAGTCACAATGGAAAAAAGAAACAGTAAAGAAATACAGTGAAGAATGATGGTTCCCAGATCAGTATAACCTAAAGACCATGTTGTAACTCCTATGTGTCCATGATAACATTTTTTGGACAGTATTTGGGGCTATCACTATGAAAATTATTGTCTAGTCAGTCACCACTCTAAATCTTCTGTTTCTATAAGACTTTTCATCATCAATTTAGTTTCAGGCTTTTTAGATTTATGGTGCAGATGTTCTTGTCTCTAAAGTTAATACTGGGAACATAAGACCTTTCCTCTATAACAAAAACATTATATAATCATGCTTGTTACTCATCCTAAAAGTAGCTCAGTTTGGAAAGATTAACATACTCAAATTAACTGAGGAAAAAGCTCCCAATATGTCCTCTATTTTATTCTTTAAAAATTTTTAAAAATAAATTAAAAATTAAGGTAGCTAGTCTTGTAGTCTTAATGATTGGGACTAGAGTTTTAAGATAGGTGCAGATATGAAAAACATTCTTTACCACTATGTTACCAGGGCAATGTAAATCAAAACGACAAAATGTAAATAAGGGGCCAGAGTGATAGCCCAGCGGGTAAGGCGTTTGCCTTGCGCAGCCAGCCTGTGCCAGCCTGGGTTTGATTCCCAGCATCCCATATGGTCCCCTGAGCACCGCCAGGAGTAGTTCCTGAATGCAGAGCCAGGAGTAGCCCCTGAGCATTGCTGGGTGTGACCCAAAAAGCAAAAAAAAAAAAAAAATTGTAAATAAAAACTACCTGAAACCTGTCATAATTATCTGTTTACACATGAGCAGAGACAGCAAATACTGATTGGTGAAAAATCAAACTGGCCCAGCTTCTGTAGACATAAATTTTAAGGTTTTCAAAGTATTGAAAGCAGATCTACCATTTATCCAACAATTACATTTCTAGATTTTTATCTAAAGAATATGCTCCCAGTTGCTTGGAAAGAAATATGCATACCTATATTCACTGTGTCTCTGTTTACACACTAGTCTATGGAAAGAACCCATGTAGCCAACTGAGTACATGAGTGAGTAGATAACAAAGTGTGTAGTTAAATAAACATAGGAATTCTACTCAGCTGCAAGGAACAACAAAACCTTGTCATTTGCAATGACAACAATGGAACTAGAAAGTGTCACGTTAAACAAAATTGGTGAGATGGAGAAAGACAAATACTGGGTAAGCTCACTCATATGTGAGACATAAAGGAAGAAAGCAAGAAAACAGACAAAGCCATAAACATCCTTGGGTACTGATTATGGAACTGGAGTTATCAGAGAGGGAGAGGGAGTGGGAGTAAAGGCTGTAGGCATCCAGTGGAGCGTGGTGGAGAACATTAGTACTTTGTGGTAGACATGGTGTACATGCACATGTGAGGAGGTGCAGACTGTGACTCCTAAGTCATTGGCAGTGCCGAATAAGTCACTTCAGTTCAAAAGAAAGGTAAGTGTAGAGATGCAGCTTACAATTCATTGGTTATTTAGAAAGGTATGGAATAGACATTAGTGAACTTTCAGCGAGTGACTTTCTTATTCCTGAATTGTGGTATCACTAATCTTTAAGAGGAAAACAGATGAAATTGTTATTACAGTCCTTGATACATGTATATAGAAATTCATATTTCTCAGACATTACTAAATGACAGTCCCTTTCAGAGGAGCCTTGGGTCACTTAGCTGCTGTTGGTCTCTTTTCTTCTGATAAACTTTGAACACTGAAACATTTCTCCTCTGTTGTCATCAGTAGGGGATAGTCTTATTCAATAGCCTTTTATGGGAAAGTAGTGTGGGGTATTTTTTCTGCCTCCTTTCTGTCTTAGGAGTATCCCCCATTCCCCCATTGCCACTTCCACAACTCTCCTCCCCCACACACACACACACACACACACACACACACACACATAAGTTCAAGCTATCTACAGGAGAGTCAGAAAGGGAATGAATTCCTTAGAAGAGCACAGCAGAAGAAGAGGGAGTCTACCTTTTTTTTTTTTTTTTTTTGGTATAACTTCATCCCTATTGGAGAAGAGTGTTAAAAGTGAGAGAATTTAGGATTGGAATCTTTGAGACCATCTGGTAATTTCCTCCTGGGTATAAATACACCATTTTCTAATTGCTAGCAAATGTTCTGGAGAATCTTCTCTGATGGAAGCCCCTCCAGCAGAGACTGGGGAAAAACTGTTCCAATAAGGCTGACACTATTATTCCTCCGGACTACAGAGATAAGATCAGGGTTAAGAGTTAGTTTCTGGTGGCAAATTACCTCCCCTCATCCATGGACCTGGAGATCTAGACTCTTCCTTTATCCATGTTGCTGTGGGCACATGGTGATGAGTTGACAAGGAATTATTTCCTAGGAATTATTTCAAGGTACTCTCTTGCTCAATAAATGCTCGATCCCGGCATCCCATATGGTCCCCGAGCACCGCCAGGAGTGATTCCTGAGTGCAGAGCCAGGAGAAACCCCTGAGCATTGCCGGGTGTGACCCAAATAGCAAAAAAAAAAAAAAAAAGCTCAAGATTAGAGTTAACTATAAGAGTATCCCACCTGCACAGCAGAGCCTGGCAAGCTACCCGTGTCATATTTAATATGCCAAATATAAGTAACAATTATAGACCTCATTCCTATGACCTGATGGAATGATTTGAGATTCTTTATGTTCCTGGGTGAGCAGATGCCCTTGGGCTACACTAGCATGTGACAGGACTTATGGAGATGCTACTGGTGCCCTCGAGCAAATCAATGATCAATGGGAAGACAGTGATACAAGTAATACAAATGATATTCTCTTGCTCCTCACCAATCTCTGTTTTGACTAACAGTAAGGCTCAGAAAGGAGAGATTCAAAGGGAAGTAGGATCTAGTTATTTATTGTCAGGCTTTTGCCCGTGGAAAGGTCTTGGTCCTTCCAGGGACACCTCTCCCTGGTGCTCTCTAGGTCCCGTTACTTTCCTTCGGACATCATAGTCCGAAGTGCCTCACTGTGCACTGCCTCAATGTGCCTCACTGTGGCCAGCCCACAAGTTTTGCATTTGACATGAGAATTTCCTGACTTGCTATCCGTTGTCTTCTAAACAACCTTGCTGGGGGCTGGAGCACAGTGCGTCAGGTGTTTGCCTTCCATGTAGGCCAAATCGCTTCCCAACCCCAGCATCCCAGATGGTCCCAGAGCCTGACAGGAGTGATTCCTAAGCCCGGATTCAGGAGTAACTCCTGAGCATCACTGAGCATCCCCCTAAAAGAACCCAAATAAGTGACTCTGATCACTTTATTAATATAAATAGTGCCACCTTTTCCCATCAGCAATCCTGACTAACAGAACCATTTACTCTACATGAATGATATCTGGCAACTCCCTTCATTTCTCTTGACTTTAATTTTCTTCTCCCTAAAATGCAGTAAATCAAGGGGCCAGAGCGATAGCCCAGAGGGTAGGGCATTTGCCTTGCCGTGGCCGGCCCATGCAGGCATGGGTTTGATCCCTAGCATCCCATATGGTCCCCGAGCACCACCAGGAGTAGTTCCTGAGTGCAGAGCCAGGAGAAACCCCTAAGCATTGCCAGGTGTGACCCAAAAAGCAAAAAAAAAAATGCAGTAAATCATAATAATAAATTACTAAGAATACCATCTTAAAATCATATGAAGTCACACGTAAAAAGTGACTACACACAGCAAGGATACAGTAAATATGAGGATTGTGCTAATAATATGATCATTATGGTCCCAGCCTGTTCGTTCACCTGATTCAACTCAGGTAGGTTACTTCTTATATGCCTTATGCCCAGAATCAATAAATCACAAAAGAGGGAATAAAACTGGCTAAAGGTGTTAAGGGCCGGCTGCCCTTTCTCTCCTGCTCCTGAGGGCCCAGAGTTGATCCATTGCCACTCCTATACGAGTCCCTTCAGCGTTGACTTGACTGTGCTCATGATTAATTTGTCCTCAGAGAGAAAGGCTGGTAGAAACTGCTGGGGTGGCGTTGCTCACACATGTAGTCTGGACTGAATCCCTCCATCCCCACAACACCTCCCGGGCCCAGGGCACGCACCTCTCTCCCTCTTTTCTGGATGAAATAAACAGGCCTTGATCACACACACACACACACACACACACACACACACACACACACACACCACAAAGTATGATACTGAACTGCATCACATTCTGACAGGTGACACCCAGGGCTGTCAGGAGTTCGCTTTTACTACAGTGAACCGAAAGCCCTGTAGTCATGTATCCGAATATGAAGCTGTTCAGCCCTCTTATACTCAGCGTTTTCTACCCATGAGTTCTCAGTCACACTCGTGGGGAAAGACACTGAAAGCATCTATATGCCGGTGTCAGAGCATCTATCTCTTTTGCTTTGACTGTCACCATGGAAACCCTAAAGGAGACAGAGATGTTGAAAATTCAAGAGTGTTCCAGCTACTGGTTCTGCGCTCACAGCCAGGGCCATGAACCTGGGCTGGCAGAGACTCGTTTGTCTGAGAAGAAACCGGGATTATATTTTATGTGGCCCTCAGGGAAGTGAGATTTTTTTTTCAAGTGAACACAGTGGCATACTGAATTGGGATCATATTTCTGCTTCCTCTTTTCTGGAGTGCCCCTTTATGGACCATTTATAATGGGTCAAGCTCAGAACTATCTCCCCTCATAGTACTCCTCTTAATTATCACAGCCAACCTGAGGTGGCCATTCGATGTTCTCTGGATTTTGTTATTTTTATGGGGGGGGGGGGGGGGGCATTTCCCCAGCATTGCTCGGGGGACCCAGGAGACAGTCCTGGTGATATCCAGCCAACTGGGTCAGATAGGGTAATGCTATTTAGGCTTAGCAGTGCTGCGGGTGTCGCCAGGAACATCCCAGCAAGATTCTGGGAAAGCCAGAGTTATACATGATAGTACTTGGGGTGGGGCATGTGGATATGGTTTACCTGGACTTTCCTTATGAAGCAGCGCTGGATAATCACCTGGGCCACCCTGGAAGTGGTGGTAAGGGTTAGGGAGGGTATGTGATGCCAAGAATCAAACCCAGTTGAGCTCATGCAAGGGCATGTGCCCTAACACCTTTACTATCTCCGTGGTCCCATGTTTTCTAAAAAAGATTCTGAGTGTGTGCATTCGAATTGGCAGCTGCGTTAAAAGCACTGTCTAATCTTATCAGCAATGACGAATTGGTGGCGGTGTTGGCAAGGACCCTCTGATGTGGTTTATCTTAGCTAAAAGTTATTATCCCGAATTATCTGTGGCCTACTTCATGTGATTTAATAGGCCTCCTCTCCAAGGGCAGCTGAATGCAAATGTCTCTCCAGTGTAGGACTGGAAAATCCAGGTTTTCCAAAGAGTCATTTTCAGAGATGGTTACAAAGGGAAACCCACTGCCATCTAATTGGGCCATTTATGCTTGACTTAAAATTTTTAGAGGATCATACTGGGAGATGCTCAGGGAGTTACTCTTGTCTCTGCTCTCAGGAGTCACCACTAGTGGTGCTTGGGGACTATATGGGATGTTAGGGATCAAACCCGGTTGGTTCTGTGTAAGGAAAGCACCTTACCTGGTTTACTGCTTCTCCAGCCCCTTGGCCTAAAAAATAAAAAAAGATTGGATTGGGGCAGTGGTCAGGGGTACTGCTGGTGGTGTCAAGGATACCATTTAGTACTGGGGATTGAACATGGGTCTCCTACCTGCATAGTTTATATCCAACCTTATGATCTATCTCTTCAATTTTTTTTCTTTATAAGATAGGTGATTCAAAAGGCAAAAACACCTCCATCCATTTCTTTTCCTTTTTGCCCTATATCTATAGACCTTCAGGTGCTTTACTCTTGGCACTGGGCACTAATGAAAGGTGCCATTCGGCCCTGAGGTCTTCGTGCAGAGACCGGGGATGATGCTGGAGAGCACTTTCATTCTTATTCTAGGAGTGGGTGGGGGGGGAGTGGAGCTGCTGGAATTGTTGCACGAGGCCTGGGAGAGAGTCCCCTGGCTTTAATCTCCAGCTGCCTCCTCTCTACAGAAAAGGAAGTAAAATCCCTTAATTGTAAAGAGCCAAGGAGATTGCAGAGGTCTGCCTGGTCATTTCAGATGCACAGTCACACCTCTGCCCTTTGTGACGATTCAGAGAGGGCAAAGTTCAACCCAGCATCAAGGTTCTGGAAGGTAACATCCGCCAATTATTTTTAGACATACGCATGAAACATATATATATATATATATATATATATATATATATATATGATAGATAGATAGATATAGATAGATATGTGTGTATATATGTGTGTGTATTCATTATATATAAGTATATGTGTGTGTATATATTCATTAAGACAGATGAATGCATTAATAGCTAAGTTTAAAAAGAGGAAGTGCAAAATCAAGGGGGTCGTGGAGAGGTCCTTGGAGGAATACTTGTGCATCTAGAGGATGGAACACACAGACAGGGAAAGAGACCCAGAGAGGTTGCATTTGGATTTTCAGAAGGAATGGAAGTAAAGAGAAGTGAACATAATGGAAAAATCTACCTAGTTCTTTCCTCTTTCTCATGCTGTTTCTCATCTACAGATACTGTGCTCAAGAACCTGTCCTCCTAGGATCCTTAGATTTCACTTCACTTGTATCATGTATCTTCCCGTTGTTCATCAATTTGCTTCTGGGCGGCCTAATGGGAAGAAAATAAAGAAAATAGACAGTGAGGATTTACTGGTTGCTAGAGCTGAGTTTTACAGCATTGCTTATCACCATCATTTCATTTCATTTTCTTTGCACTTCAGGTTTGGGGATGTTATTCCCATTTGCCCATGAATTGAAGAGAAGTTGGCTTTGGGTTCTGCCTCTGGTAAAGAACTAAAGTTCTTGCACTCCCTGCACCTGGCATTCATCTTCTTAGCCTACCTACTGGGGCTCAGCTCCCTTGGCGGACCGCCTGGATGAGCTCAGAGGTGTTTTCCCATGCAAGCAGCGGCTGCTCTGTCCTCTCACTGGTGGCCGCTACTTGGGAGGAGGCTGGAGAAACACACAACCATCAGACTGAAGAGCTGGGGGGGTGGGCCAGGCCTGCAGCCTGGTCAGGTTCTCGTTTCTACACCTTTCAGGCCTGCTTACGATGTGCAACGCTTTCCAGAGAGCCTGTATAATTTCTGTACCATCCGAGCAATGGAGTGGAGGTAGGCAGAGGAGAGTTCTTTTGGGTCCCGTTTACGGACCCAACGAGGCTTTCTCTCCTAAGTGGTCCCAGAGTGGTGCAGCCAGAGGTATCAGCCCAGTGCCAGAGAATAAAATCTGCACAGATCTCATCATTATGCAAAGCCGACAGGGAGGCTGGGTGCCTTTCTTGCCCAAGCCCATCTGTCTCCTTGCACCGCCCCCGAGCTCCAAAGATGGGCGGGGAACCAGGCCGGGTAGGGGTGGGGACCCGCCTGGTGCCACAGGCCTCCTCAGTCTCTCTGCTCCTAGCTAGCCAGAGCCCCGCAGGCCGGGCCGACCTCTTAAGAGAGAGGTTGCTGAGGTTAAACAATCAGCAACAAACCCCGCACGCCTCCCGCCCATCCCAGCATCCCCCTCTCCGCTCCCAATGAGTTGCATTAATATCAGTCCTGATGAATACTTGAGCCCAGAGGTTTATTCGGGCGTCTGAGCGGGTGGGCGCGCAAGTGGGCAGCATGTTTTGACCGAAGGGGTTCCACTAGGTGCCGAAGCCTGGATGTGGGCGATGGAGTGGGTGTGCCACCTGTAAGGGTGAGCTTCTGGGAGCGTGTGCGCCGGAGCCAGATGCCAGAATCTAAGACCGAGTGCCAGGACTCGAGGGCGGCGGGGACCGAGGGGCATCCCAGGTCTCTGTGCCTTGGCGGGTGCTCAGCCCCGCGCAGGTGACCCGGGGCCATGCGGGCTCTTAGGAGGAAACAATAGCGACTCCATAGATACTGGGTTCCTTCACCGGCGGCTCAGGCCCTCCCGGGCAATCGACGAAACCTCTTTTCTCCAGTGCCTAATTTATGGCCTGGGGCCGGGGGGGTAGCTGGAACGCGGGGAGGCAGCGCGTCTCCAGTTAGGGGTGGCGGTGGGGGCTAGGGGGCGGCAGTAAAAGGAGTCTCCCGAGGCGGCGGCGCCGGTGATGTCAGCTCTCGACGAAAATAGAGAGGGATCGCCTGCAAATCCCCAGCTCCGGCGGGGCTAAATCTCGCAATCCCTCCCGGGCAGGCGCCGAGCCAGGGGCGCTGCGGCCTCCACCGCCTCCCCCGGAGCGCACACAGCTGCGCGCACTTGCACTCCCGCACACACCCGCCTGCACGCGCCGGGCCAGCGCACACGCACCGGGTCCCGCCAGCCCTGCAGCCGCTAACACAGGCGCATCCCCGGTGCGCGCCCTCCAGCAGCCCCGGCGGCGGAGCTCCCGGCCCGCACCCACCTCCGAGGCCCCCCACCACGAGGACGCTGCCCACTGCCACCCGGGCCGGCGGCCGGGAACGCGGTGGAGAGCCCGGGACGCGGATTAGCTCCCGTAGAAGCCTCCCAGCGCCCGTTGAGGCGCTAAAGGGGCTTACCCCGGGCGGGGGCTGGAAGGGCGGGGGAGAGGTTCCCCCTTAAATACCGCGCCCCGCCACACTCCACCGCTCACCCGCGCCTGCTCGCTCCCTCGCCCGCCGCTGCCGAATCGAGCCGAAGAGGAGGGGCGTTCCCCAGACCATGGCATCTACGGAAGGGTGAGGGGGCTTTTCTCCGGATTCAAAGGGAACGGGTGGCGGCGAGCGGGCTGGCGGCCCCCTAATCCGCGACGGGGACCTGGAGAGGTCCGCGCCGGGCCTCCCAGACGTCTGGTGGCAGATCGATGGCTTGGCTGGGTTGGGCTGGTGGGGAGGAAATCGATTTCCTTTCCTGGAGCTTGCTTCTGAACCCTCCAAGACGTGAAAGACGGGGACTGGTTTATCTCAGTCAAATTTAGTTAAATGGAGGCGTGAAAACGAGTGCTCCGGGGCGGGGAGGAGCCTCTGGAGGTTACTTTTGAGATTGAAATACTGTAGGGACCCGGCAGGACGCGCGCTAGACGCTGCCCCGGGGAATCGGCGCACCCCGGAGCTGCTGGAGCGAGGTGCGGGCCCGCCCGGGAATGAATGAGCCGGGGCTGGGGTCGGGGCGGAGCGAGGCGCAGCGCGCGGGGCCTTGAATGTGGGTTTGCCCAGCGGCGGCTGAGCCTCCGCTGCCCGCTGCCGCCAGAGCTGCTGGTGTTGGAGGAAGGAAATCTCCGTCCACTCTAAGGAAGTGGACGGGAAAATAAGTGGTTTTGGGTGCAGACACCGGAATATCCAGACTCTGGAGTTTTCCTGTACTCCTGAGGCTGCCTTCAGAGGGAAACGCGCGCAGGGATGAAGAGAGCGCAAGCGAGATGTCCTTAACGAGAGAGAATGAAGCCTAAAGGGACAAAAGAATCCCTTGTCTACTAACACCTTCATGAAGGGCCCAGAACCCAGGTCCTTGGTCTGTTCTCCCAGTCAGCTTTTTCTGGCTTGATAGAATCTAAGTGGGAATGACAGGTCCTTTAAGGGGAAACTCAACCTTTTGCTTAATTTAACAAAATTGCACTAGAGCTAAGGGCTCTGGGTTGGGGTTAGGCAGTGCGGTGTTTGGTGGGATAGGAGAAACGGGTTGCTTACAGTGAATGTAAGCAGTCTTGGGTGCTGGCATTGCCCAGGTTTTCTCACTAGGAAAACTGACCAGCTCTGTAGGCCTTCCCAAAGGGAGTGAGTGTCTGAGGAGTACTGGAGGCAGTTGCCAAATCAGAGCTCCAGGTTCCAACGCCACAGAGGAAGAAAAATCTAAAACTGGGCCCAGGAGAGGGAACTCAGGCCTTTTCCCTCCCCTGAAGTCCTTCCAAAGTCCTGGCATCTTAGGGCAGCTTGACATTTCCTCTTTCCATCCTAAATGCTCAGCCATGTGGACCTTTTTTGATCATTATTTTATCAGAAAAGATGCGTCAGAAAGGTACCGTGTATAAGGAGGGCAGTACGTGGTGCTGAAACACATCTCTCAGGGGCCGGAGCGATAGCCCAGCGGGTAGGGCTTTTGCCTTGCACGCCGGCCCATGCCGGCTGGGTTCCATCCCTGGCATCCCATATGGTCCCCCTGAGCACCGCCAGGAGTGATTCCTGAGTGCAGAGCCAGGAGTAACCCCTGAGCATTGCCGGGTGTGACCAAAAAAAAAAAGCAAAAAAAAAAAAACCCAAAACAACACATCTCTCAGGTTGCATGTTCCGACCACCTATGGCCCAATCTGACTTGTCCCAACAGTATTAGAAAGATATAAAAGCATTTTGGCCTTCCTTGAGGGCCCTTCTAACTTATCCCTGTTGTTCAGATGAGTTTGGAAAACATCCTGAAAGAGATGAATGATGGTCTTGTTTCCAAGCCTGCATCCCAGCTCAGACCTTGTTTCAAAGGTCAAATACTAAAGGGAGAGGTAAAGACAGCAATACCCTCACCCATTTACCCTCATCTTTATTCTGAATCAGAATTGCAAATGATTTAAAATTAAAGATAGAGTCATTTTTGAAGACCCACATTCTGTTCATGCAATATTTGCACATTGCTCATAGTTAAGAGTGGCCAGAGGAACTTGTATTGAGGAAATCAAAAATGAATAGACAAGACTGGAGACAGATGTATGATCAATGATTATTTCAGAGGAGGAACTGATGGGCAGGTAGCTGTCTCCGAAGCGCTGGTCCTCCTTTCTCTTCTTCCTTTGTGCCATCTTGTATTCCAGGAGCATTGATTGAAGTCTTATTGGGTAGAGCTCACATGGCTAGGATCTCTGGGGAATATCAAGATATAAATAGTCTGGGAGCTGGCTTTCAGAAGACTAGCTCTAGTTGGAGGACCTTGATTAGCTCATTGTTCTTATGGTTTACTGAAATTCTCATGCTTCCCCTGACAGCATTACTTCATGGGTCTTAAGCCTGAGTATTTTCTAAGAATCCCCAGGCCACTCTCCTTTGTTAGCCTTTAACTTAAAACCACTTATTGAAATACACATTATGGAGCAGTGGAGGAAAAGCAAAAATAGTAATATAGTTACTTGCTTTCAAAGAATTTGCCTCCGATCTAGAAAAATTGGGAAATAGGTCTATTGCTTGTCGTGTTACTGCCCACGGTTACTTACTTGATGATGTAGTTACAGTTAGCTCTATATCGATGAGAGTATTTTAAGGAATTAATAGAATAGTTGACATCTTTTGTTTAGCACCTCCCTTTTCAAAGCTCATTTGTGTACATCATCACTTTCCATTCTCCCAGTGACTGCAAAATAAACAGACATCGCAATGAAAATAGACTTTAAGATTATACAATCATGTAAAACATAATACCATCATTTTGGGAGGATTCCAGGACTTGCCAGAATCTGAGTATTCATCAAGAAATGTCAGCGATCACTGAGAGTGTACGAGACATCTCTTCTACAGAAGTTACTGAATTTCAAACTTTTCCTACATACACCTGCAAAATTTGAAATAGTCTCATGAGCAGCTTGTGCACTTGGTCTTTGCCTGGGTGAAGAATGCTCAAATGCAATCTGGTGGTCTGAGGCTTTTGGCTGTTTTGGAATTGGGATTATCAGAATCCAGTTTCTAATAACAAACAAACAAACAAACAAACAAACAATGGATTCTTCTGTGGTTCCCAGGTCCTAAGAAGTATTTTCTTGTAAAACAAGGTTTAATTTAATAGCTGGCCTTTTTGTGTTTTGAGTCTCCCTACATGACTAGTTTTAGGTTCCTGATCCAAATTGGAAACAGATTAGACATAGTGGGTGGAAGACGACGGGCTAGTGTCTGCTATGGACTGAGTTATAGTGGAGCTCGCAGATGCACAGGGGAGGGCATTTTGGAAATGTGTTGTTGGGGCAGGTCGTGCCTGGGTCACCAGGAGTGTCAGGAACCCCGCAGTGATCAGGTTCCCGGGAGCCAAGGGGTCAGGGTGAAGGCCAAACATGAGGGCTTGGGTATCGGTTGGACTTTGAAATCAAGTGACACAGAAAGCTGCTGACAGCCCCCAACCCCTGGCAAGGGGATCTGCATTTATTATTTCAGGCAAACAAAAGCAAAAACTAATGATCGGCACATCCTCCCCTTCTGGGAAGGAGGGTGAAGTCCTTGGAGAAAGAGTGTATGGAGTAGATTTATTGGGATGTGAGTTGCATTTGGGCCCTAGAGGCGTTTGCATATTGCCTGCCTCGGGCTTCCCTGAGATTTTCATTTCTCATTTTCAAAAGCATAGAATTAGCCTGCTTGGTAAAATAGATATGAGCCCGACTCTCAGAAAGCCATTTCAGGCTTACTGAGACAGCCTCTTGTGAGTGATTGAGAGCTTAATTCTCAAGAAACAATTTTTATATCTAAAGGAAACTTGGAAGAAGTCAGAACCTTGGAAATCCAAAGACAGGTCTGCTCTCCTGAGCTGATGACCACTTCTCTTTTCTTTGTGCGACACTATTAGACTGTCTCCATTGGATACAGATAAAAAGGAATTGTTAAACAAGGGGAAGTTCTAACCAGAGGGAAACAGCAATATTTAACATTGTGGTAGATTTCTTGGTCAGGATGCCTCAAATTCTTCATATACAGGGTTGCAAAGTTTGTTCCCAGTTTTGAAACTTAGGACAGGTTAATTTAAATGACCCAGCCCCTTTGGTCGTAGCACACATAGCCAGAATGTCTGGCTTTCTCTCTTTAGAAATTAAAACTGTTTTTATTGAATCACCATGAGATATACAGTCACAGTTGTTCATGACTGGGTTTCAGTCATAAGATGTTCTAATATCCATCACTTCATCAGCGTACATTTCCAACCACCAATGGCCCCAGTTTCCCACCCTCTCTCTCTCTCTCTCTCTCTCTCTCTCTCTCTCTCTCTCTCTCTCTCTCCCTCTCTCTCTCTCTTTCTCTCCCTCTCTCTCTCAGCATTATTATTATTATTATTATTTTTTTGCTTTTTTGGGTCACACCCGGCAATGCTCAGGGGTTGCTCCTGGCTCTGCACTCAGGAATTACTCCTGGCGGTGCTGGGAGGACCATATGGGATGCCGGGGATCGAACCCGGGCCAGCATGGGCCGGCCACATGCAAGGCAAACGCCCTACCAGCTGGGCTATCGCTCCAGCCCTCAGCATTAATATTTACAATACAGGTACTGACAGATTATCATGTATATCCCTTTACCTACTTTCAGCACTCAGTTCATGTGGCTTTCCTTCTTTTAAGAGCACACCAAATTCTTTTCTCTAATTCTTCCCATCCAACCTCAGTGGGACTGGCTTGCTTCTCCCAAGAGAAGGAACTGAATCTTTTCTTCACTTCAGTCACCTGTTGTAGTGGTTTCAATCAAATAAGACACTAATAATTCAAAAAATCTCAGCCATAGTGTGTAGAAGAGGCACTCCCAATATAAAAACACTGTGTTATTCTTCCTGTGTATTCTAAGAACTTGTGCTTGAAGACTGACAAAATATTACCAATACCACCAAAATATCACTGTGAATGGGGAGTCGGTTCTTCCTTGCTCTTATCAGCTTGTTGAAGGCTAAGCAGGCTGTTTCATAGGAAGGGCTTTAGAACCCGAATACAGCAAATCTCTTTATTTATCATGATTGTGCTTGCTCCTCTCCCCTCGCTCTGCCCGCCCCTCACCCCTCAAGGCACCCAGCACCAAAACCTTGGAATGAATTAATTAAAGGCATGTTTAAAAATATCTCACTGCTCTGTCTCCACGTGCTCCATCATTGATTGGAGGCAGATGGGCTGCATATGTGTTAGTAGAATAGAAAAGGACTTGTGTAGCGTTATAAATCTGTCTGGTTGGCTTCCAAGGATGGCAGAAAAGACAATGGACTATCAGTGTTAACGGAGAAGGTTCTTAAACTTTGAAAGGAGAAACCCTTACTGTTCAGTGCTTTTTGTACTTTTTTTTTTTTTAGTGCTTTTGTACTTTATTTATTTTTGTTTTCATAGTTGGTTTTTCTTTGTCATTGCTCTTTATTTAGCCTCTGTATTTGATTTTCACTCCTGGACCTAGGCATGGCTTAAAACCAAGGGGACAGCTGTCTTGAAACGCTGGCAGGGTTTTTTTTTTTTGTTTGTTATTATTTTTTTTTTTTTTTTTTTTGTGATCTCAGCCACTGCTTTGGACTAGAGCCTCCTTGGGCAAGGGCTGTGCTCCGAAAAGAGAATGGACCCCATTGCAGTAACAGGACTGAATCTGGGTCAACCCCTGCTTCTTGGGTAACGATAGTGGTGTGTGTTCCAGACCTGGAATAAAATGACATTTCCCATGGACCAGAAGCATGTGTGGGCATCCCCACATGTCCCTGTGTGTTAGAGGCTTCATTGATATCACCCCCAATTCTGTTGTGTGTGGTCAGGAGAGCCATCTGTCACACACACTTGGGGATCTGGCTCAAGACTCTCTGACCTTGTCACCTCACCATTGAACTCTCAGGCCCACAGAATTGGTGGAATTGAGACTTGTCAGCATTCTTGCTTATTTCTTCCTTAGCCCCCAGTTAGAGTTCTTGAGTGCCCGGGTTCTGGATAGGGCCCCCTGGCATGACTATTTTGGCTCAATGGGGATATAGAAAATGTTTGAACTGTTTGCTTTTACTTAAAAATATCTCACCTGGAAAACAAATCTTGAGTCCAGCTTCTCAAACACCTGGGAAACCTGATGTCTAACCTGCCCTTTGTCCTGGTACCACGTAGGGAATGATGATAGACCCACACCATCTGAAGCACTTGTTTGTGTTAGTAACTGAATCTGCAGTACAGGGGGCACTATTACTGTTACTATCACGGCTTTTCGTGGCATAGAAAACTGAGGCACAGAAATATTTAGCAACTTTCACCAGATTCCCAAGCTAGCAGGTAAAGAGCTTGGCCTGTGCTCAGGCAGCCTGGCCCGAGGACCTGCATCTCTAACCACTGGTCTATACTGGTTATGCTGAAGGACCAATACCTGGCTGGTACTGTGGTGTGGCTGCCTCTGAGACTCAGAATGTGCCTTCCAGGATGGGTTCCATCTTTCATGGAACTACTCACTTCTGGTCCGTTTGACCCCTTACTCCTCATGGTCTGTTCCCTTCTCCTCATGGTCTTACTCCTCATGGTCTGTTCCCTTCTCAAGGCGATCATTGAGAGAAGAGCTTGGATTCTCTTCTCTTAGGGTACCATGACTTTGCTCTGGTTTTTTTTTGTTTGGATCACACCCGGTGATGCTTAAGGGTTGCTCCTGGCTCTGCATTCAGGAATCACTCCTGGCAGTCCTTGAGGGACCATATGGGATGCGGGGATCAAACCTGGTTGGTCACGTGTAAGGGCAAATGCCGTCCCTACTGTACTGTCCTTTCTGCTCTGTGGGTTGTTTCAAATGAAGAATTCTTTTGTAACTGTTGGCAGTTAGGGTGTTACCAGCATGGTCTTTTCTAGAAGCAGTGCTTTGAAACAGTTCTGGGAACCACCCTGTGGGTCCTCTCCTTTGGAATATGCAGACTTAGATTTGCACTTTTAGTGGCAAATGTAGTTGATCACTTAGAAGATTCTGGAACTTTGACTTTCTTTTGTAATCTTTGTTGTGTAGCAGTTTGGAGGTGGGTTTTAATTTACCTACTTTTTAATGGTAACTGCTAGGTGTAGGATACTAACTCCTATTCGTAGTTGCTTTACCTTTGTTTTTGAACCACATGCTAAAAGTAATGACTTAGCAATGCTTTTTAAATGGAGGAGGGAATCTTGCAGGTTCTAGTTTGTCTTTGTTTCATTTTGTTTGGGGGCAACACCTGGCAGTGCTCAGAGCTTCCTCCTGGCTCTGCACTCAGGGATCACTCCTGATGAGCTTGAGGTGAGCTATGTTATGTCCGAGAACAAACCCAGGTCTGCAGCTTGCAAGGCAGTGTTCTACCCGCTCTATTACCGCTCTGGCCCCTCTGATTTGTCTTTTTAGGCTTGTTGTGTGCCAGTCATCCAATAGGTGGCGATACATGCCAGTGCTTTGTTCATATGAATGATTTGATTCCCTTTGACAATTTAGACTTCCTCTGAGTTCTTTAGGAATCTCATTTTCTCGAGCATTCCATCCTTTTAAAAATCATTATTAAAAATATACCTCCTTCAGGTATATCATTTGGTGTTTATGAAATAATTATTATATGTCCCAGCATTCATAGATATCACTATTAGCAAATGCATTTGAGTTTAATGCAGATCTGTGATTATACATACAAAACTTCCATTTTGTCAAATTATTAGAAGCCAGCTATAGAAAATTATGCTGTTTTACAGATAGAGAAATGAAATGTTGAGAAAATTGGACTTTATGTTGTTATTGGGTGCCTTCTTTTTTGTCACCAAACTACCGTGTTTTATATTGTTTGCTTTTTGCAACTAATTCACATTTCGTCAAGAATTCACACACCCTCTGTTCCATTAGTTTTGCTCCAGTGGGGGTCTCTAATCATTTTCATCAAAGAAGGCAAGATACCCAAGGTTGCCTGCAAAAAGAGATTATGAAGAATTTAACAGGCACGGCGCAGCAAGAACTGTGTTGATTACACAGAAGAGTTAACTTATCCTCACTTGGAGACTTGACATTCAAAAGAGAATGCCAGCAGGAAAATCAAGTGGGAAGAAGTTTAGGTATCTGAGAACTGAGGAGGATGGTCAGACCCCAGCTTGCTCACTAGAAAATTTCAAGTTGAAAAGCAACTGCAGTACTGGAAGGGAGATAAGGTCAAAGCAAACAGATAAGAGAAAGAAAAGATTCTTTGCTGTTAGATAGTTGGTTTTTTATCTCAGTCTTGACTTAAAAGGCCCGTTGAGATCTGATAACCGGCTTTTGTTAGGAAAGTGGATGGAGGTCAGCATGAACAAAGCACAATTAGATAAACCAGATTCCAAAGAGAGGGAAGTGGAGCCTCCACCTTCTCCCAGATACTCCTTCAGGACTGGAGATTCCTAGAGATGGATTAAGTTATTACTGTTTACGTTTAGATGCAAGATGTGGTCTAGAAATGTGTCACAAATAAGTGTTGAACTAATTTCCAAAAAAATAATGAGAGTATAGATTGAATCTCTTGCTGTTTTTCTGGGATTCAAGTCATTAATCAATACACATTAGTAAAGACATAGAGTAAGAGCACTGGAGGAATCATTGGTTTCTTTTGATCATGATTAATTGTTAACATTCCAATGGAAGATTGGCTGAGGTTTGGTTATTAATCCAGGAATATTCAATTTATGAATTCTTTGCAAATCCAACTGATCTTTTTGTGTTTGAGGCATTGTTGCCTGTTGCTCCCAGGACACACAGATGGAGACCTGTGCACCTGGGTGTATTTAGGAGAACTGTTGGCATAAATCCTATGGAAGGGGAAGGAAGCAAAGGAGGACAGGGGGGAGCTATTGACCAGTCATAGTTCACTAAGCCACAGGAAATGCTGGTGAAAGGATAACTCCAGAATGATCTTGACCTGAGGAAGGCGGTTAGGATTTTTTTTCTTTAGGTGTTTAGGCTATATCCGGTGGTGCTCAGGGCTTACTCTTGGCTCTGCACCCAGGGATCGCTCCTGGCAGGCTCTACCGACCATATGGGGTTCTGGGGATCAAGCCTGCATGATTGATCCCCACCCACCATTCTATTGCTTTGGTCCCAAAAGAACAACTTTTCAACCAGCCATTTGGATCCAGGCTGTGCTCAGGCAGTGGGCATGGTCCGCGTGGAGCACAGGACAGGACCCCTGTTGGGAATATACCGATAAATATTGTTTCTTCTCAAGGCCTCCCACAGCTGGGGGATTGAACCTCCTATTCCTGAAACGGCTGGCAAGGGGGGTCTGGTCTGCATGTAAGAAAAAAAATGCCACCATCACTACCAAAATAGGCTTCAGATTTCAATATTTGAGGCTGGAGAGAGTCTCGGATTTAAGACACTTGGAAACTTGCATGTGGTTGACCCCCAGCTCAGTCCTGCACGTGGTCCTCTGAGCATTGCCAGGTGTGATCCCTGAGCAGAGCCAGGAATAAGCACCGAGCACTGTTGGATGTGGGCTCCAAACCAAGTCAACAAACAGATTAAAAATTTGAGGGATAATAAAATAGTTTGTCTGGTTGTTTAAATTTATTTATTTTGTTTTGGGACCACACCAAGTGCTTGGGGGACCACATGGGGTTGCCTGGGATTGAACCCATTTGTTTATGTGCAAGGCAAGCTCCCAGCCCATTGGACTATCGCTCCAACCCCTGTGTGGTTACTCTGAATGAAAAGGCTTCCACAGAAGCTATCACCATAATAAAATACTCTGAAAGGAGCAGGTGGTAGAAATAACAGAAGGGAGGTGAACTCTCATAGGCAAGGCTGGGGAGTGAGCAGTCAACATCCTCCTCAGTTTTAGCTGTGCCCTACACAATCTCCAAAGACTGATGACCGATGTTCTTGTTTTCACACCAGAGTCCCAGGGCACCCAGGCAAAATGGTGACCTGAAATTATTGCCTTGAAAGTGATAATCAACAGCAGTTCATAGTGGGGGCTAACAGAATAGTTGATAAATATATTGGGAATCCGAGGAGAGGTGCTTTGATACTTCTAGAAAGAGTATTGACAGAACTGTTTCTATATTCCTAACTATGCTCTTTACTATGGAGTCCATTCCTGGGGAAAGGCAGACAGAGAACTAATGGCCTATCTGGAATGTCCGTTGTATTGAAGATCATTGGTTCAAGAAGTGCTGCTTTCAGGCACCTTCCAGCCAAAGGTGCTCTTCTGTTGACATTTCTCTGCTTCATTTCCTTGGTAAATATCAAGCTATGATCAAATATGTAAGGACACTTTTGCACCTCTCCTTGCTCTTTAGATTATTTCTCTGTGTTCTTTTCTCTGTTTTCTCACATCTGTTGACAGTATACTGAAACTAGAACATTGATTATCTGTGTTTTTGTAGTTTTTGTTAGCACAGCAGCTTGGTGACAATGGCTTAATAGTACAGGAATAGGCAAACCAAAATGAAAATTTCTTTTCTTTCTTTACCTATTTTAAAGAAATTAATTTTTTTTTTTTTTTTGCTTTTTGGGTCACACCTGGCGATGCTCAGGGGTTTCTCCTGGCTCTGCACTCAGGAATTACTCCTGGCTGTACTCAGGGGACCATATGGGATGCCGGGGATCACACCCGGGCCGGCACAGGCCGCCGCATGCAAGCCAAACACCCTACCGCTGGACTATCGCTCCGGCCCTGAAATTAATTTTCTGAACAGACTACTGGCTTTATGCTGAGAGATTACTCCTCGTGATGCTTGGGAAACAATATGTGGGGACTATTGGGGTCTGCTCCATGTAACAAAAAGTGCCTTAACCTCTGACTTTCTCTCAACTTCATTGTTTAATTCATTATATAGGTATTGTGTATCTTTCCAGTGTTTGTGTAGATATAGCGTGTTGATAAATATAAATGTTAAAGTAATTATATGCTATATTCTATCTAGTTATGGATAAAGTACATTTTGTGCATAGAATATGATAACTAGCCAAATAAAGGGGTAGAAAGAATTCACTATCCTCTGTCAAAGATACTAATTTTTTGTTTTAATTATTGTAAAATGCTGGGAAGATATGAATTGGAGGAAGGGGGACATGAGGAAGGCTCACTGAGAGCAGTTAGAATAATGACAGAATTATTTAAACAGTAGACAGTGGTCTGAGTTAGGGACACAGGGATGCAAATGCATTACCAGGTTCCAAAGTCAACATGTCTGTGACCAAGCACAGCGAGCAGGATAGATAGGGACACAACACCATCTCTTGGCTGATGTATCAAATGGAGGTAAAAGAGAGAGGTGAAAAAATTAAAGAGACGGTGAGTTTGATGGAGAGGGAATGAATTTGCTTTAGCATCCTAGTTAGTAATTTTGTAAGGTCCATCAGGTAGCGATGCTCTCTGAGCATCTGGGAGAATAAGAATCTGAACTTTGAGAGGTATTTATAATCACAGAAGCCGACGAGCACACCCAGACAGATCGTGAGAAGAGAAAAGAAACTAAAATGGGGGAAGACTTCTTGAGAGCTTCAGTAATTATAGATGCACAGAGGGAAGTGAAGCAGATCCCTGGATACTGAGAAGCAGGGCTAAGTATCAGGCCAGCTATTCGGGAACAGTGTCTGTTGGAGAGAGGTCGAACAGTATCAGCAATAGAAAAGGTCATTGGATGAACCAATTTGAAGGTTATCCTAGACCTGTTGGGCCAATAAAGCCATGACACTTGTCACCATGTTGGCATCGTCGAGAATGATGGAGAGACGGGACTATGGGTTTCCCCCGCCCAAGTAAATTCAGAGGTCTACTGCCAAAAGTCCAGTTTATCCATCACCCAGTTGGTCCCTTGATCTCCATTTTTTCTCTGGCTTTGTATTGTCTTTGGATCACTTTTTAGACATTTACAAACCGAACAGCCATAACTCCCAAATGTATATTTCTATCTCAGACCTTTTCTCCAAGTTCCAGATTCATATATTCTATCACCTCACCGACATCCCGTTTATATAATGCTCAGACTTCTCGAAATGGCCCTGGGTTCATTGGAAGTTGTGATAATGTTTTTTTTCCCTGCAGAATCCCTCTCCAACTGCCCCTCTCAGTAAGTGACAACACCATCCATCTAAATAGCCTAAGCCAGAAATGCTGATCTAGCCCCAGGTCTCGCTCTTTCATAAACCTCAACTCTCAAGCTTTCTTGTTTTCTGTCCAAAATGTGCCTTCGTCTGCCCTTTTTTCTCCATCACTGTTGCCATCCCATCGGCCCAGGCAATAGTCCTCACTCCACTATAAGTTTCGAGACTCCCAACCTCAGATACTCCCTGGTCTTACCCACCTTAGGTCTATTCATCCAGACCAGTTCTTACTTCCCTCCTCTACCACTTATTAGTTGTAATTCCCAGCATAAATGCCGTTTTATAAAGAGCTCTTCTTTCATCAACAGCAGAAATACATCATCCTTTCTTAGTCAGACCTCACTCCCTTTGTTTCCCTTCTGGCAGGAGTTACCATTTAAAAAAGATTGTATTCATGAATCTAGTTTGTGTCTTCTCTCACCTGCTCATGTTTGCATTATCCTGGTGCCTCCTTAAGTCCTAAAGCTGTGCGTGTACTCACTGGGTGTTTCTTCACTGAAAGCTTTCACCCGGCCTGAGAAAGCAGGGAAGGCTTCTCAGAAGGACATTTGAGCTGGTCCTCTTCCAGGGAGTTTGTCCCCATTACACATTGTTCAAACTTCTTCAACAGCGCTCCCTTATAACAGAGAGTGCTAAGCGTTTCCTTCTCAGTCTGCTCACTATCCTAAGATCTCTCTGAGAATTAGAACCACATTCAATTTTTTTTGTGTGCTGACTTTCATGATCAGAATGCTTGTTGCTGTGCTTGATTTGTCCTTGAAAAGGAGACTTACAAGGGCACAGAGAGGACAGTGGAGAAAAGTCTTAAAGGGATATCAGGACCAATGTTAAGAAATCATGTACTTTGTGCATTTTGGGACATGTTGTCTTTTTTAAGGCTTATCAATCAATAACCAACCATTTGAGTATATGAATTAATAAGGTTCAGGAAATTATATAAGTGATCAATTGGGCAGCAGTTCATCTTATGAAGTTAAAAAAAAGAGATATTTTCATAGTCACTCCTGACCCAGGCTGTCTGGGAGAAATTACCATCTCCCATTGCTGCTGCTACTTTAAAGTGCAGTGAAGTTGAAGCAAATTAAACTTTTTTTTTTGGGGGTCACACCTGGCGACGCTCAGGGGTTACTCCTGGCTTTTTTTTTACTCAGGAAGTACTCCTGGCAGTGCTGGGGGGACCATATGGGATGCCGGGGATGGAACCCAGGTCAGTCGTGTGCAAGGCAAACACCCTACCCGCTGTGCTATCGCCTCCGGCCCCAAGCAAATGAAACTTTTGAGCCCATTATCCCCCTCCTTCCCCCCACTACACTATGTTCCCAAGACTGCCTGCTTCTTCTCAGAAGAATGTGTTCAGCTCCTTTCGTTGTTCCTTGTGAAGGAAGACTAGGAGAAAACTAGTATGAATTTGATATTCAGATTCAAAGGATGGCTTAAGTCCATGATGATGGGTAAGTTGCATCGGCCAATATAGTCCCAAAGGTTCAGCAGTTTACTTGCTGGTAAAACTGATTTAGAAAAAGTTATCAGGGGCTGGAGTGATAGCCTAGTGGGTAGGGTGTTTGCCTTGCACACGACCGGCCCATGCCGGCCCAGGTTCGATCCCCCAGCATCCCATATGGTCCCCGAGCACCGCCAGGAGTAATTCCTGAGTGCAGAGCCAGGAGAAACCCCTGAGCATTGCCGGGTGTGACCCAAAAAAGCAAAAAAAAAAAAAAAAAAAAAAAAAACAAAAAAAAAAAAAAAGAAAAAGTTATCAGAAACTGACAACATGGTTGTCAAATTAAAAGCATTTCACTTTAAAAAAATTCTGATTGTAATGGATTACCCAATAAAGTTCTCTTCTCTGGCTTGCTATCATGGTTGGATGTCATGAGTCTAGAAATAATGCTGAGGGGGCTGGAGAGATAGTACAATGGTACGACATTTACCTAACATGTGGCTGACTCGAGTTTGATCCGGGCATCCCATATGACACCCTGAGCACTGCCGGGAGTAATTCCTGTGCAGAGTCAGTAGTAACCATGTCTAGCAGTATGGGTGCAAGTCTTCTGGTAAACTAAACAGTCAAGAATTTCTGTGTTTCTTAAAGTAGAATACTTTCCTGGCATTTTCTGGTGGCAGTATATAGTAAGGGGTCTGTCTTTTGGTAGGACGTGAGATAATGAAAAACTCTGCCTGGCACTTTCCTTTTAAACAGTGTGAATTCTGTGGTGGATTGAAACCCTTTCCTGGAGTCCTCCATGAGAAAGTATTCTTGAAATACTTGAAAGCTCCTTCATCTCCTTGTGGCAAGTGCAAGATTCTCTTAGATGAGAGCCAAGTATTCAAAATGCCAGTTGGGAGGGGGAAAATGAAACCAAAGATGGGTTCCATTCTCTGGTTTCCTGCACTGTTACTTGGGAGAACCAAGCAGACCTAGATTGTGTTTTTTCACTTGGGCAATTTCTTGTATCTTAAATAAGTTTCCAGACAAGTCTTCAGCCCTTTGAAAAACCAAACCAGTCTGTCCATAAGGGGGCACTGTGGTGCCTCAGTCAGCCAGTGGCAAGGCAAGGGTGATTTTCTTGGTGTGGGAAGCAAGAACCTTGGCGGCAATTGCTTGTTTCCTAGGCCAGCACCAGCTGTTGCCTTAGTTTTTCCGAAGGGAAGTTCTACCCCTTTGATCATTTGCATTTCCAGGGTCTTGTTAAATCAACCAGGGGACCGGAGCTCTCTGCTGGCCACAGCTGTACCTGGGCTGAGTTGAGTTGAGTTGACAGCAGGCCACATTGTCCACCCTGGTCTTTGTTCTCAGTCTGCTGACTGCTTGTGAAACATCAACAGGCCACTTGAGCAAGAGTTGCTGGTTCCCGGACTTGGGTATGTCCACCTTGATTATATCTGGGTACTGACGACTATTTAAGGTGAAGGGGCAACCACAGGGAAGAGGAGAGGCCTTTAGAGGGGAAAGAAAAGGACACTGGTGCATTGGAAAGGACATCTTAGAGGGCTGGGAAGGACCCATATGTTTGTCTCACGAGGACTTTCCTTTGCCTTGGAGCTAAGCTGCTGAGATGACCACTGCAACTTCAAGGAGCAGGAAACGAAAAGTCCATGTACTGGTGACTTGCGTGTCGGTCTGGGAGCATTTGAAAGTAACCTTTGGGAGCTGGAGAGAGCGCACAGTGTGTACGCTGCTTGCCTCGCCTATAGCTGACCTGGGTTCGAGCCTTGATGCCCCTGAGTCCCGCCAGGAGTGATCCCTGAGTGAAGAGTCAGGACTAAGCCTTGAGCACCACTGGTTGTGGCACCAAAACAAAGCAAAAAAAAATTAAAAAAAAAGAAATTAATTTTTGTCCCATTGTAGAATCACAGGTGGATTATTGAAAAAAAAATGAGTGAAAACAATGGATGAGCTTATTGAATGTGCTTGGTACCACGACAATTTCTGATCCTCTCTTTGAGAGGCTTAGATTATTCCAGGATACACGGGGACCTGGGACCTCTTGGCTTCATGGGCGTCTCACAGAACCGCCTACTTGAAAGAGCTTGGTTTATTGCTCTGAGGTGTTTCCATCTAGAAATTCTTAATGACAAGGGCCCTTGTGCTTGCATTTCACACTGGGCTCCATGTGTTACATGCCCAGTCCCGAAAAGAAACCAGACGACGAGACATATGCATGCAAGCCTGCAGGTAATACAATATTTATGGGGACAGGGACAGTAAGGGAAGTGTGGCCTTGACACTCTCTGCCTTCCTGCAGTGCATGAGAGAGTTTTAAACAAGGAGATACCTTGAAACAATGCTGGGAAGCAGAGTTGTACAGCAGTGAAAAGGTGTGTTTTATGCACCCAAGTAAAAAGTTCTGTTCCTCTCGGGTATGGAACATTCTGTGTAAAGCTGTGCAGTTTCAAGGAAGTTCATTGGCCTTTTTAAAGCACTTATTTATTATAGGAACACTATCACCTACTTTGATAAGGGTTTGAGAAGGATGAAGGCAGACTGTGCTCATGTGCGCAATGTCGTGTGTGTGTGTGTGTGTGTGTGTGTGTGTGTGTGTGTGTGTGTGTGTGTCACTCATTGTACTGCCTGGGTCACAGACATCCTGACTTGGTGACAGTTTTTCTTATAGGCATAGAATTGTATTATTTTCAGCTGAATTTAAGGCAGCTAATCCATCAGCCTCTTGACTCTGCAAATTAGATTGCTAACACTTTAGCAGCTTACCTCCAGGCGTGTTTGCCAGTTCTTTCTCAGAGTACCCCAGGTGATAAGATTAGAACCTAAGTCCTGGACTTTTTGATCTTACAAGTGGTAGACTGTGGTGCTATTTGACCAGGCAAAGGCTTTATTTTATTACTTAGTAGGAGATTGTTTTTCTCTTATGTGCACTGAACCTTTGAATAATTTTCACTTATGTTTCTGATCTGATACGCATGGTGTGTTTTCTACTTTGTCTCCAGCTCTCTGATACTGTTTTCTCACTGTATTTACTTGAAGTTGCTGCCAGATCGCTTGAGCTCAGCCCCACTCAGATGCCAGGGGGTTACCAACTTCTGCTTGGCCAGCTATAGATTTGAGAATTTCCCTCAACACTTTATGTTTCCTACCTTATGTTAAAGGATGCATCTCAGGAACAACCAATGGGAAGAGATGTGTAGCCACATATGTAGGAAGGAGCCTGGTGCCCTCCCAGCACACAGCTTTCTCCCAGCACCCTGTGTGCTCACTAGCTTAGAAGGTGCCCCATCATAAGGGGTTTCTGTCGAGGTTTATTTATAAAGGGGTGGTAGGTTTGAGCACATGGGTTGAACCTCCAGCTCTTCCTGCCCCAGAGGTTGGAGGACAGGGCTGTCGTAATGTCTTATTCTTTCTGGTGATAAACCCCATTTCAGAACTTTCCAGGGTGGTCCCCTAGCTCTGAGTCCATGAAAGGCTTATATCACTCTAGAGAGTCCCAAGAATCCACTCTAGGGAATTCCAGTGGTTTTTGGAGCTGTGCACCTTCCAGGAACCAGAGACAAAGCCCAATGTTCCATTTTTTTAATTGCATCACATCCATGTGTTAGAAATTTTCCAAGCAATAGTGCACTATTCCCTATTCATGTCTCCACTGTGAGAGTGTCTAAGTTAGGACATATGGTTCAGGAGGAATTGGACAGTAGGTAGGCAACGAGTTCAGGCTGAGGTCAGTTGGCCCCGACAGGGGTACTATGGAGGACAGCCAAAGCTTGGAAAGAAGGGTGAGCCACATCAGTTGTTTATTCAACACCAGTCTGAGATGAGCTGCTGCCATTCCTCAGAAATCTTCGTGGTGCGGGGCGATAGCCCAGCGGGTAGGGCGTTTGCCTTGCACGCGGCCGGCCTGTGCCGGCCTGGGTTCGATCCCTGGCATCCCATATGGTCCCCGAGCACCGCCAGGAGTAATTCCTGAGTGCAGAGCCAGGAGTAACCCCTGAGCATCGCCGGGTGTGACCCAAAAAAGAAAAAAAAAGAAAAAAAAAGAAATCTTCCTGCCTGAGCTTCTAAAAGTTACTGTTCCTCAACACATGATTCACCTAGTGTAGGAATACTATTATAAATGTTAAAATATAGATATTTTTTATGTAAGTATACTTATTTTAAATATTATTTAAAATTTTGCCTTAGAGGCCCTTAAATATATTTCTCTTATTTTCAGCAGCCTACAGGTATAAAAAATAATTGAAAATGCAACATTTGGTTAAAAGGGTGCCTTGGTCAGCAAGGGGCATCTGGTGTCTGGTGCTGTTGTGTGTCCGTATGTTTTCTTTTTTTTTTTTTTTTTTTTTGCTTTTTGGGTCACACCCAGCGATGCTCAGGGGTTACTCCTGGCTCTGCACTCAGGAATTACTCCTGGCGGTGCTCGGGGACCATATGGGATGCCGGGATCGAACCCGGCGGCACAGCCCGGCTGCGTGCAAGGCAAAGGCCCTACCCGCTGGGCTATCGCTCCGAAACCCGTATGTTTTTCTGACAAGAACGTTCCTTTTGCCTTGGAGCTGAACTGCTGAGATGGCCTCTGTGCATTTTCAAAGAGCAGGAAGCAGTTAGAAACCTTTGAGTTTCTAACTCTGATTGTTGTTTCTCTAGAACAGTGGTCTATGATTCCTCTCTGAAGTTGCCTCTGTCATTTTAAAGTATTAGTGTTTCACGATTTCTTTTTTATCTTTTTTCTTTGGGTCACACCCGTCGATGCTCAGAGGTTTCTCCTGGCTCTTCACTCAGGAGTTATTCCTGGTGGTGCTTGGGGGGACCATATGGGATGCGGGGATCGAACTGGGCCGGCATGGGCCGGCCGCATGCAAGGCAAACGCCCTACCCACTGGACTATCGCTCCGGCCCCTTTCAAAGTTTCTTAACCCAGATATCATCTCAGAGTAATCCTTGGTAGATGGCCCAAAAATGCTACAAACGCTATAGCTACTTGGTGAGCAGTTACACAGGCAAGGCAGAAGGAACCAGTGTATGTTTTAGAAAAAGATTGCTTCTGTTTTCCAAATTAAAAAAAATATAACAAGAAGCAAGAACTAAAATGTTTCTAGGTAAGATGATAATAGTGAGATGATGATGATGGCTGTTTTTTGGTGCCAAGAATGGATCCCGGCTCTCAGACATGGAGCCAGATCTCCAGCCACAGAGATGAATTTAAAGGGAATTCAGGGTACATAAGCTCCCCACATTACGTTACATTCAATGTGTCTTCATACTATTACTAATTAAAAAAAAACCTAGCCAGTGTTGTTATTTGTGGACTTTTTTTTATTTTTGTTTGTTTTTAAACTACAATTTCTAGACTCTATCTGCTGTGCTTGATGAGAAGTTGCTCTAGCAAAAAACACACAAAGCTTCTTTTGTTGTATTTCTTTTCTTTGGGTGGTGTTGGGTAAAGAGGGGTTTGAGGTGAAGGAGTCATTTCCCAGACTGTGCTTAGGGAGCCTATGGGCCCACTCCTGGCAACTCTCCACCAACCAGGCCAGCAAGGATCTGAGGATGTGTATTGCCCTGCCTTGCCTGGGATTACCTGGGTCACTCTGGCACTGCGTGCTCAGGGTCTCAGAGTCACCTGCCTGAAAGGCAAGTGCCGTAGCAGCCTTTACTCTTTCCTTGGCCTCTTCTGTTTCTTTTTTTATGCTATCTCTTGGCTAAATTTTCATGAGGCTCTGGGTTTTCAAGATGAATCTACACAATTTGTGACTGAAACAACCCATATTAAGCAACCATTATGAAGGATGGAAGAGTTTGTCCATAAACATTTTTTTCATTGTGCGTGAGAGCTGTACTGATTAGATGCAAGATCAAAGTAATCCATTATTGCTCACTACTCAGCAATAAATACCTTTAATTTTTGTATATTTCATTTCATACTCATGCATATTTATATGTTAATACATTTTTTAAGAATGGAAGCCAAATCCACAGATTGTCCTAGAAACAGAATTCTTGACTTGTAATGTAACAAGCACATGTTAGTAACTAAATCTCTAAACTTGTTTCATGATTGTGCGTAGTTTTGGTGAATGTATCATGGTTCTCAATAACCATATACTCTTAGTAAGTTTCTAATTTTTCACTGTCTAAGTGTTCTGGTAGACATCTGTGCAAACTTGTCTTAGAATTTCCTTTAGGTAAGTTGCTGAACAAATAATCACTGGTCAAATGGTTCACATATTTATCATTTTGACACTTATTTCCCAGTGGCTCAGAGTCTGAAGATGCAGGGATTGGAATGAAAGCTTAGTTGTTTTTTTTCAGTCTGCTTTGCTATAGTGCCTGCTAACGTCATTGCCATAAGAATGACTCTGGGGTGAACTCCAATTTCTGATCCAAATCTGAGATAGTCTAACTATGTATTTCTCCTGTACTTAGCTAAAAATGCTTTTCCTGTGTTGGGTCCTCTGGTTTATTTGTCTTCCCTGTATCCATGTCCTTGTGCAGAGAAATGGGCACATCTTTTTGTGTCAGGGATTTTCCACCAGGCGTAGCATAGTTTCATGATTTCTTCACCTGGAATTGTCCACAGTTCATCCCATATTTCAAAGAGATTGACCCTTGTCTATAAGGGTTAAAAGGTGGTTTCTGACTGGCCTCTCTGTGTTGCCCTGTCCTTTCACTGCCTAAGGAACACCCTGAATAGCCCCCTCTATATGGAATAGGAATGGATTATCTGACAAGCTGAGTGCAACTGGAAGAGTCATTTTCGTGAATTACTGTCACTGTTGGGCTGCTGCTCTTATTTATAACCCTTTTCTCTAGACCCAGCCACCTCTCTCTCTGCCAGTTACAGGCATCTGGATTTTCTATCTAAGTTGTGTAGAGGCAAGATTCACATAACATTCCAATGGGAAAGATTGTCCAGTTTGGCATCATTCTCTGGGTAGGTCAAGTTCAAATGCTGGGACCAAACTAAAATCCTTTAGTTTCTCAAAGTGTCTTAGGAGGTGGTTCAGTATTAGGTTGATTGTTGAATTCCTAAAGAACAAAGTGGAATACATAGGGAGTTCAGGATTCAGGATGCAGCAGACAGAGTAACAGGGCAGGGATCAGATGAAAGTTGGCGTGGATGGGATTGCACTTTCCAGGCTGGTAGGAACAGAGTAAATTCTAAGGCAAAAATGGTTGTTTTGAAAGCAACTTGCAATATAGAGAAACCACTCTCACCAATAAAGTGTCCCACAGAATTGGGTATTAAAACAACCCAGCGCAGCCACTGCAGAGCTAGTGTAGTGGAGCATACCTAAAGGGCGCTCGCTAAAGTGCAAGACCCTCATGTCAATGTGTTTTGGTCCAGGAGGCTGAGCAGAAAGCTAAACCTGTGCTGCTTAAGGCTAAGACTTGCCCTTTATTTAGCTCTTTTAAGATTAGGTAGCTCACATCACCCCTTTGAGACTGATAAGTAGAGGCATTGCCTTTGTTAACCCATAATTTCTGAACCCCAAATATCTATTTGGATGGACTATTTTATCAAAATGTGATACTGAAAAACAAAAATAAATGTGATACTGTCGTGGCCTCTCATATTTGGGCGGTTTTCCTTTAATTAATTAATCAAATAAGTAATCAAACAATCAATCAATCAATCAATTAATTAATTGAGTTTTTTGGCCCTTTGGGTCACACCCAGTTATGTTCAGGGGCTACTCCTGACTGCACTCAGGAATTACTCCTGGCCATGCTTGGGGAACCACATGGGATGCCAGGGATCAAATCCATATAGGTCAGCGACAATCAAGGTAAACACCCTCCCTGCTGTGCTATCACTCCAGTCTCTTGAGCTGTTTTCTTGACCAAACCCAGACCATGCTTTTGTTCTATCCCCTTCAGGTGAAAGAAATGGGTGCTTATCAAGGTTGGAAATGAAATTGAAATTGGTTTCTCTTATGCTCAGGATAATATTGGATTTATTTGTTGCTACCATGGACTTAGAATGTTCCAGAATACGTGACCCCTCCTGCTCATTATCCTGGGGTCTACATTCAGAGTAATTGAGGAACCTGGTCTGAGTATGTGCTCTGTCATGTGCTTCTAGACTAGAACCCCTTAGATCTCTAGAAATGATCACATATCACCAAATGTTCTGTAAACATTAGTGGAAGAGAGAAGAAATGTATTTCTTCTTTAAACTGAAGTCGAAGATGGGCTGAGCTTTTCTTGAAAGACTGTTCATAGACATAGTCTGCGTTTTTTCTATTTCATGCACATAATGTGTGCTGGAGAATTGTTTTATCTCCCTAACTTCTCTTCTCTTCCCCAGGGACCTCTGCATCCTTCATGTTGGCTATTCCGGGACTGGCATATACCAGATTTGCTATTTCTCTCTCTTCCCCCTGCCATAGAATTCCAGGGGGAGGAAGTTACATTTCCCTTTGCTTCCCTGCTGCCTAAATCCCCAAGGCCTCACACATACAAAGAAAAGGGTGTGAATGTACAGAATTTATCAAAGCTATGAGAATTACCTGCAAAAATACTGATTTATAAAAAGAACCATACAAATTTTTACTTTTAGGCCTCCTGAGAAATGAGCTCATTCCTGGTCCTGCCTTCATGTCTGAATTCAGAGGAAGGGTCCCTCTTGCCGTCCTCCCTGGGTAAATCCCTACTTTCTCAGGGAAACCCCCACAGGAAACTGGAGACTGTCCCAGGACCTGCACAGACCTCTCTGCTCTGTTCACAGGGAGGGAATCTTTACCACTAGAAAGGAATATTCTTCTCAAAGTCAACCTACCTTGGAACTCCAGCTCCTTCTGCTGCGGAGACTGTGATAGAGCTCACACAAAACCCTTTCTCGTCTTCTGCTGTGGTGTTGCTATCCTGGGCCTCAGGACCAGTCCTCAGCCCAAGCCTGTGGACTGTCCGGGCCTGATCTTCCCCACTACCAGATGGGGTCTACAGTCTCCATCCCATTCTCAGCTCTTACCAGGATGGCCTTCTGGAGGATAAAGAGCAACCGAATGGGAGGGGAGATGGGTGGGTAACATGAGTTTTCCAGGACAGAGAAGGGCTGGTCCTTTTGGCCTATTCTGGCCTTGTCTGCTGAGTTTCTCAACCATCTCCTATGCCCAAGATTCATGCTCCTTTTATGGCTGGTGAGGAATTTTTTTTGTGCTTTTCTTTATATTTATCTATAATATATAGTATATATATATATAAGATATATATATAAAAAAGCACAAATAAAATATATAATAGTATTACTGTATATATATTTTTTCACTGTATTACTGTCTTCCCATTGTTCATTGATTTGCTCGAGTGGGCGGACCAGTAACATCTCCATACGTCCTGTCACAAACAAGTGTAGCCCAAGGGCATCTACTTGCTCCAGGGACAGGAAGAGCCTCAAACCATTCTTCAGGTCATGGAATTGAGGTCCATAATAGTTACTAGTTTTTGGCATAACAAATAAAGGGTAGCTTGCCAGGCTCTGCTGAGTAGGTGGTATACTATCAGTAGAAGGCTTTCATCTCGAGCATTTACTGATGAAACTTATATATTACATATTATGTATTATGTATTATATAATATATATGTTTTCTTTACTCTTATTTATTTATTTACTTTTAGCTTTTTTGGTTCACACTCGGCAGTGCTCAGGGGACCATGTGGGATGCCAGGGATCGAATCCAAGTTGGCCCCATGCAAGGCAAATGTCTGACCAGCTGTACTATCCTTCTGACCTCTATATATTTTAAAAGGTGGGTTTTGTTCAGAAGGTCCATCTCACTGTCCAAGGGCACGACGTCAGGAAAGTGTGAGGAGATGGAGGTTTCCTGGGGTGCCTGAGCAAAGCGCTGCAGCAGAAGGACCCACTGCGTGTATCCCTGCTCCCTCCATACCTGGCTGAGGGCATGAGGGGAACAGAGGTGATCGAAGGGTCACTGCCCCTGAAAGCCATGGAGGTGACTTATTTTTTTTTTTTAATTTTTTATTATACCACCGTGAGACATACAATTACAAAGGTGTTCACAATTGGTTCTTGGTAATACAGTATTCCAGCACCCATCCCTCCATCAGTGCCCCATTTCCACCACCAATGTACCTCACCCCTCCCACCCATCCCCAGGCTGCCTCAATAGCAGGTAGCCCTGTTTCCTCTCTTTCTCTCTCTGTCTCTCTCTCTGTCTCTGCATCTCTCTCCCTCTTGTTTTATACATTGTGGCTAACCCTGCAGATATTTAGAGTTTATCACTTAAGTCTCTTTGTGTATATTCAATGGTGAGTTTTAATCTGTTATTTGGAGGTGACTTAAACAAGGCAGTCCCTGAGGTTCAGGTCAGGTTTGCTCAGGGAGTAGAGCAGGAGTGGGCAAGAAAGGAAGTGAGCTTGCAGATCATTGAAGGGAAAAGAGCTCAGCAACAAAGACCTCTCCTGCCTTTATAAGGGGCCTGGAGAATGGGACCCTGGATGTCTCCAGGGCCGTGGAAAGGGAGCCACGGAGAAAGAGGGGATGACTGACAAAAACACTGTAATTAAAAGGAGTTTCTGCATATATATGGATCTATAAACACGCATGTGTGGAAGTGCTGATTCTGTGTTATTGTCTTCTGAAGATTACATCTTCCTACATGGAAATGGCCTTATAAATTATGCTGTTTATAGGTTGCAGTTCTTATTTATAAACAAGAAACCAACTCAAGAACAATTATAAGTCAATCATAGTCATTATATGACTGGACTTCAATCATAGTCATTATATGACTGAATATTGCAAATGTATTAATTGCTTGAAAATTTCTCTCAAGAGTTAAGGGGTTGCAAGTATGTGGCTAAAACAATAAAGCATTTCAAGCCCATTGGGAAAAAGGAGTTTCTGTTCACTCTTGTCTTTTTCTTTTTTTAGAATTGTGTGAAAATTTCTATTATAAAAATTAATAGGATGATAAAGGAGAAAGTACTATTGACTCTTGAACAACATTGGTTCTAGGGGCAGAAGCTGGCTAATTAAAAAGTCATGCATAATTTAAAAATTGTATTTATTTTAAATGGAATCACTATGAGATATAGTTACAAGGCTGATCATGATAGGATTTCAGTAATACAATGTTCCAACACCCATCCCTCCACCAGTGCACATTCCCACCACCAATTCCTTCTTTTCCCTCCTACCTGCTGTCCCGTCCCGCTGCCCCAGCCTGTCTCTATGGTAGGCACTTTCCTTCTCTCTCTTCTGTCTCTGTCTCTGTCTCTGTCTCTGTCTCTGTCTCTCTCTCTCTCTCTCTCTCTCTCTCTCTCTCCCTCCCTCCCTCCCTCCGTCCCCTCCTGCAGACTATGGTTTGTTTACAATACAGATACTGCGAGGTCATTGCATTTGTTCCCTTACCTACTTCCAGCATGCAGTTCTTATCCAGAGTGATCATTTCCAACTCTCTCTGTCATAGTGTTCCCTTCACTACTCCAACTGCCTTTTCCCCAGGCACTTGAAGCAGGCTTCCAACCATGGACCAGTCCTCCTGGCCCTTATTTCTAGGCATATATAATTTTTGATGCCTCAAACATAATTACCAGTTGCTCCTCTCCTATCTTTTAAAATAGGAAGGTTTTACAGGGCTAGGGCAATAGCTGGAGCAATAGCTCATTGCCTTACTTGTGTGAAAACCTGGGTTTGATCCAAGAATTGCAAGGTAAATAAACAAAATGAAAGTTTTTAGTTAAACTACCCTTTATTCTGGCTTGTTAACACCTGCTACTATAGACATCATTTATTCAAGTGGGAAGGGCGCAGCCATTGAGAGTCTGTTCAGAGCTTCGAGGGCAGGTGCTTGCTGGCCTCATCTCTGTGAAGCATCATCCCTCTGTGCTCCTTGAGTCTCTTCCTAGTTCAAAGTTGATTGACGGCTTGGCAGTGAGCCCCAGTTTGGGGATTTGCTCTAAATCTATGAGTTTGGGACAGAAATAAAAGCAGCAGAAAGAACTACAGTGTGGGCTGTGGGTCCCTGGCACCATCTGGCTTTGAAGGAATTGGGGAAAAGACTCTGGTGTTGGAAGTGGGTGGAGGGAGACCTGGGACTGGCTTGGCCTCTTGCCTTCAAGGGACATTACGGATGGAAGCAAATTCCTGGAATTTCATAGGAATCCCCAGCTCAAGTGGCAGTGAAATGGGGGTGCCCTTCATCCATTGACCGGATGCTTGGGGGAGAGACTAGTTCTCTGCCAGGGAGTAAGAGTTCCTCTGGGAGACAGCTGTTCCCTCCTATAGCCACACGGAGCTATATCTGCCAGAGTTGATGCAGCTTTGGTAGTAGTAGGAGTACTTCTTGCTCTTTTCACATCAGGTCAAGATTGGGTCCAGGACTCCTGGCACCAAGAAGGAGCCAGAGGACCTAGAGATGCTTGGATTTGGGATCAGCTACTTACCTGGCCCTTAACTCTCTCCCCTGCTATGGAGTGGAGAGTTCTCTTTTAGTTGGGGAGACCACAGGTGGGTGCTCACAAAGGTTTTAAAACACATTAACTATTTGGGCGCAGGTGTGTGCATCTCTGCTTGGAACACCACCAACCTCTGATGGACACAGAACTATGGACACGGACTACGGACACAAAACTTTCTAAATGTGTTGGTGCTAACTTGATGCAATCTCCCTTCCTCCCCCTTCAAGCACAAGTGTGCAACTCACTGCTGTGTAATCTTCCAGAAGGGAGGTCCTGAGTGTGCAGAGCTTGGGCAGGTGCTCAGGCCTGTCCTCTCCTCCAGAGGACCTTCTCTGGCACCTCTAAGGATACCCCAAGCATTTGAGCACTCCAGAAGTGGAAGACTTTATTTTGGCTTGCAGATCATGGTGGGTGTCGGAGCTGAAGATCTCTGAACATGCTCCTGGCCAGCAGACTCTAGGGTCTTGCTAACTCTTTAAGCAGAAGCACTGTTGCAGCTAGAAATCTCCTACTAGGCTGCCCTCATCCAAACCTGAGAACTCAGAAGCCAGGGTGGAGACCTCCCCGCCCTGGACACAGGAGGGCGCTGCAGCCCCACTTTTCCACTGAAGACAGTTGGCGTGTCCGTCTGCATTTCCTCACTAGCCCTGAAAGATCCTCTGTAGAACCTGGGTTTCCCTTTGTTCCTATGTGTTATCACTATTGCTAGGTCTTCTGGCTTGTGGGGGGAGATCAGTGGGTGGCAGGTAAGTAGCACCCTTAAAGACAAGATGAAGGGGGGGGGGGGGGGGGGGGGGGGGGGGGGGGGGGGAGGAACTCAGCTTTATTACTTTAACCAGGACACTGAAGAGGCCTTTGTAAACAATGCATTTTTCCCATAGGAAAAGATTTAGAAAAAGTGAGTAAAAAATCTCACAAACCCCTTGAGAATGAAGTTACACACCACACACACACACACACACACACACACACACAACTGAATTTTATTTATTTACCAAAATCCGAAGCCCCTCTGCCATCACTTTATCCTAGCTCTAATCCCAGAACTCTATTTTAGTCTTTTCTGCCTCTTCTCTACTTTATTTTTGTTTTCCTCAAAGTGATTTTGGCCATTTGGGTCTCAAATTACAGTTTAGTTCTTTAATGATTAGGGTTAAAAATGAAAGACATCTAATGAAAATTTCTAAATTAAACTGTGAAGAGTCTTAAAAGGAGCTCATTTTGGTCTCTAGTATTTCTTTTCAGGGTGGGTAGAAGCAGGGTATATTTCCTAAAGCTAAGAGAGTAATTACAACTTCTCAGTTTCCAGAGGAAAGGCCTCTAACCTAAAGGCTCCTGCTTCTGGAAGGCTGGCAGTGAGTTGGAGGGATTGGCGCTTCCAGCTGTAACAGGGGTTTACTGGGTAAGAAGGTGTCTTTGTAGGAGTGCAGGGTGGCGAGGGTAAAGGAAGTTCATATAGGGAAATAGATAACTTTGTGGTTAGATTTGCAGGGGTCCATGGCTTGCTGCTGGTCAAATTGGAATAACTCATTGGCTCAGAGTCTCATTGGTAAGATATAGTATAGAACTACCCTGGCAGGACAGTCATTGATATCAAGTCAGGTGACACAGAGTGACCCAGCAGAACAACTGATAGGTCGTGAACATCCAGTGCTCTGGTAGGAGGAAGCAAACCTTTTCTGGGAAGGACTGGAGAGCAGATGTTTCAGGCTTTGCAGGCCATCTTATCTCTCTGTGGCAGAGAGATGTACCAGCCATTCGTTTTATTAACTTCAGGAGGGTGTGAAGTGATTTGTCTGTGGGAGACCCTCCACTGCATGACGTTCTCTCACGATGCTGGGATTAGCAGTGATGTGGCTCTCAGCGATGGCTTCAAGGAACATTTTCAACTTTGGTATTTCGAATTTAGAGTGGCCCATCTAGAAGAAGCTGTCTGTGGAGCAGACTCCCTGCTACATGCCACAGACAGTGCGTAAATGAGGCAGGTGGCTGTGTTCCAAGCAGGGATTTAGGTATCAAAACAGATGGAACAGTAGATTTGACTTTGGGCAGTGGTTTGCTGACCCTGCTCTCCATCAGTGCTGCTGAGTGAGATGAGCATGCGTGTTATCTTCAGTCTGCGCAGGAGCAAGAGACAAGTGAACTTCCGTTTAGAAATAAGCATTTGCTTACCTCAGTAGTGACCAACTATTGCTGCATCAACCTGTAACCCACATGAAAAATCATTAATGAGGAATTTTACTTATTATTTCACCTATGACTTGTCAAAATCTGCTACATATTCTAAACTTAACACACGCCTTTTATGTTGTTTAGTTTTGTTTTATTTTGGACACCCGACAGTGCTGAGTTTATACCTGGCTCTGCTCAGGTGGTGCTTTGTAGACTGTATGTGGTACCAGGGATTGAACCCTAGTTGGCCACATGCAAAGCAAGTACTTTCCCCACTGTAGCCTCTCTCCTGTCTCTTAACACATACCTTATTTCATATTTTTAAAAGTGCTACTACTGGCCACCCAATAGGGTGGTTTTCCCCTTTAAGGGCTTGATTACTGAATTGCGTGCACAGCTTGGGATAATGCTTCTCAAATGTCACGTCATAACCACTTAGTGGGTCAAGGTATTATTTGATTAGAAAAATTAAAATTGAAAGGGAAAACAGAAGAGAAATGATTATATTTAATCTAGTAAATTGCATATAGAAAAGCTTTCATTTCACTCTGTGTGTAATTATGTGTGTGCATGTATGTGTGTACTTGTCAGAACATCCTGGCATCTCACCATGCATGTGCATATGGTCATCATGAGAAACGTAAGGAGTGTTTCTTTCTGTGGGGTTGTTAGCCAGTGGGTTTGATATTCACTATTTCCATTGTTAAAGTCAACTTCTTTGTTTTTAAGTCTCATTGACTATTTTTGTTTCTTCCTTATTCAGGCTGAGCCAATGCCTTGGCCAAAACCTTTAATGACCAAATAACATCTAAAACTAATCCTACCAGTTACTAATGACACACTGACCCTTAAAAAACCAGATAAACAAACAAAAAATCCCACAAGATTCCCAGTGGTGTACTGTACTTAGAAATGTAACATGTGGTTTTTTTTTTTGGGTTTGTCTCGGGCCACATCTAGCAACACTCAGAACTTCCTCCTAACTGTGCTCAGGGGTGACTCCTGGTAGGCTTGGGGGACTACTTTTGGTGCCAGGTCAGCAAGCAAGCACCATATCTGCTGTACTATCTCTCTAGCCCAATTCTGTTTTGTTTTTATTTTTTGACCGCACCCAGCCATGCTCAGGACTTACTCCTGCCTCTGTGTTCAGGGATCACTCCTGGTAGGGCTTGTGTGACCATTATGGGAACCAGGGATTGAACCCAAGTTCAACTGTATTCAAGACAAGCACCATACATACCCGCTGTACTATCTCTTGAGCCCCATAGTTTTGTAGAATTGTACAGATGGTAACTAAATTTCCTCTGGGAGTTCCAAAGACCCCAGCTTCTAAGTACTTTTGGGCTTGAAGATGAGGAACCCCCGGAGAATAGTACCTTCCTTCCTGCAGGTCTCTCCACCTGGGCATCTGAGTAGGGCTTAGAAGTGCCCTCAGTTACCCTTACTGGAAATGTCTGTTCTCATTCATGTCTTGATTCTTTCACTGTACCTTGAACGAGTTCTGTGTTTTTTTTAGCATGTGAAGAGTGTGCTCTGGAAGGAGTGAAGTAGGTTCAGTCATGGCTCTCAAACAGTTTACCAAGACAGGAGGCAGCTCTCATTCTATACAAGTATGTTTAAACTTGTCAAAGGTGGAAATTACCACAAACGTGTGGGAGTCAGAGGTTAGGTAAGACAGAGAAGGGAACAGTGTGCTAATAATTGTCTAAAGTGCTAATACCAACCTAGAACTGAGCATTAAATATAGGTAAAGAGATACACATGATAACCTCTAAGTGTATGTATTTCAATCCACAATATGTAAGAGAAGGAAGAGAGAAAGAGAGAGAGAGAAAGAAAAAGAGAAAGAGAAAGAGAGAAAAGATATAAAGAACCTGCCATAGAGGCAGGCTAGGGAGGGGGAGGGAATCAGGGACTTTGGTGGTGGGAAATGGGCACTGGTGGAGGGATTGGTGCTGGAACACTGTATGACCAAAACCCAAACATGAACATCTTTGTAATTTTATATCTCATGGTGGTATAATAAAATATTAAAATAATATGTTTAAGAAGTTGGGTGGAGGGTTAAAAAAAAACCATGTGATTTCCTGGTAATTACCTAAAAGGTGAAAATGGGAAATTGATCAAATGTATCTCTCCATCTCCTGCTCCTTGACTATATGATAAAAGGCATTTATAAGAAACACGGGGCTTGTTAGATCTCTCCTTTTGTTTCAGTAAAGATGCCCTGAGGTCTCATTTTCCTGAAATGCATTTGGTCTGGGTCACTGTTTGCAGTCTATCATTTCGCCTTTCCCCAGGATTGCAGACTTAGATCCAAGCCAACACGGATCCAGGTCCTGCCTGCAGCAGATCTGGACTGTGAACTGCAGCACAACCCTCCGGCTCAGCCTTAGCCTCCTGCTCTGCTCCACGGCACAGGTCCTGCTGAAGTTGTACAGGGTGGTGAAGATGAGTTGGGAGGAAAAATTTGTTAAGAGGTGAAAGTTAAAATGTGGAAAATGCTTTTGCATGTGACTTTTTCTTTTTTTACATTTTATTTATTTATTTATTAAATTTTATTATACCACCATGAGATAAACAATTACAAACTGTTCAGATTAGGTTTTAGTCATACAGTGTTCCAGCACCCATCCCTCCACCAGTGCCATTTCCCACCACCAATGTCCCCTGATTCCCTCCCCGCCCCAAGCCTGTGTCTATGGCAGGAACTTTTGCCAGAGGGAAAAGGACAGATGTAGATTGACTACATTCATTTGCAGGATATGAAAAAACAATATATGATACTAATATCCAAGATGAGGCAAAACATGGATCAGGAGGTCTTGTCAGTGGTGGAATCTACTGCAAGTGTGTGGGAGTCACAGGTTAGGTAAGACGGAGAAGGTAAAAGGGTGCTAATAATTGTTGGAAATGTTAATACCAGCCTAGCTATTGAGCGTAGCCAAAGGGATATACATGATAACCCCTAAATGTATGTATTGCAAGCCACAATGTGTAAGAGAAGGGAGAGAAAGACAGAGAGAGAGAGAGAGAGAGAGAGAGAGAGAGAGAGAGAGAGAGAGAGAGAGAGAGAGAGAGAGAGAGAGAGAGAGAGAGAGAGAGAGAGAGAGAGAGAGAGAGAGAGAGAGAGAGAGAGAGAGAGAGAGAGAGAGAGAGAGAGAGAGAGAGAGAGAGAGAGAGAGAGAGAGAGAGAGAAGAGGCATGTGACTTTTTGATATGTTTCCCTGGTGATGGAGTTCAGGGACACAGGGACATGTGTCCTTCAGTTCCTCCTCCTTCCAGCAGGGTGCAGTATGAAGCCAAGAAAGGCATTGGTGTCATTCCATGAGTCACGAGGATTAATGAATGACTTACAGGTCACATGTGGACGTGGGCTTTTCTGCATTCATGTGTCACTTTCACTTAGACAGTTTCTGTCAGGAATTCAGCCTTCACGAGAAAACAGCTAGGTCTTTGGACACATGCTTTTTTTTCTTAACAAACAAGGCCTTTCACTGGTTGCCATGGCACCAAAGACTCTCCTGTCCAGTTGTCCAGAAGTGAATGCATAATGAGGTTGGTTCAGGACCCCAGCAGTCAGTGCCTTATTGTTCTCAGGGGGAGGTAATACGGTTGTCAGAGCAAGAGCAGCTCCAGGGCTCGGAAGGGGGTGGCATTCTTGCTTCCTCCACCCATCCTCGGGAACCACATGATGGGAGGGGCCCTCCATTTTCCTGGTATTTCTCTGTGGTGGCTCCAAACTCCATTTCCTTGCTATTTGGGGGTGATGTGAAAGTCGGGGCTACTGTTTTCAGAGTCAGGTTAAAGCAAATGTCACGTACTGAGTAGAGGAAAAGCTGCTGTCCACCACAACTGTAGGCTTCCTGGTCGTGACGTATTCCCTTGACCTCTAAGGCTTTTTTTTTAAAAGTAAAATAAGTTGAAATTAGATTTTTAAAATCCTTTATATCCATTAACTTATATGGCTTCAGTTCTCATGGGTGTGTGTGTGTGCGTGCGTGTGTGTGTGTGTGTGTGTGTGTGTATACTTGCCTAAAAGTATAAGCAGATACACTTCTATGATGGTATTTTTCTCCCTGAAAGCTGGTGAATCATCTGAAGGTTCAGAAATTGGGACGGTGATGGATCTACCGGAGTGACAAGCGGATGGGTTACTCCGCAAGAGAGCAAGCTGCAATGATGAATTAATGTTCTCTAATCCTCCCAGCCAACCCGCTGGAACTGTCTGACTCTCATATAGGATTTTTGGCTCTAGCATGTACTTGTCATTTTGAATTATGTCCATATGCTCTGCAGATGGCTCGGGGTGGCTCCACCTTACCCAAGAAGGCGGGAGGTCTTATTTTACTTACCTGTGTGTTATTTTTCTAAAGCTCATGGGATTCTATGGGTGAGGTCAGTATGCAGACATGCCAGGAGCAAGCCAGAGGGAGGAAGCCGGCCTCTCCCGTATTCCACATGGGTTCTCAAGTCATGCAGAGTTTGGCAAGTCAGTGTTCTTACGTTTTCAGCTAAAATTTTTAGGGTATTACGGAATCATTTATTTATTTTTATAATGGAATCATTTAAAGCCAAAATTCCCATCTCTAACTTCCTTTGTCAAGGAATCATGCAAAGTCTAGTGCAACAGCTTTGGACAGACAAGCTTTTATTATGCTTTTCTTTCTCATTCTTGGATGCCATGAGTGATCCTTCCCTTACAATATGGCACTCTCCTCTCTCATTTGCACTCGAATGAGCATGGCTCTTCTTTAAACAACCAGCCGAGACTTAAGTAGGGCAGGGAAAAGACGGCAAGCTATTGCTAAACTTTATAGTGTTATGGTGTATAATTTCTCAGCTGTTCTCTTTAGCTGCTAATCTTTCAGTGCTCTGAATCCCACATTATTGGCCCAATAGCACTAAGAAATGTTATGGACAGGATCTGGAGGAAGATGTCATAAAAACTACGTTATGAAAAAAATGGTATTTGATGGTCACTCTTCAAAGCCTTAGCACTGACTTGGACACTCTTGGAGAGTTGAAGAGTATTCCAGAAGGACTCTCTTCTACAGATATAGATCAAGAACAGTGGTCAACAAACCTATGAAATGTACTGGAAAAATAAATAAGATGGATTTTTTGGTTCCTGTGTCATTTATACTATAATGACAACAGTTATTTATATCAAACTCATACTCTGCTGGGCATTGTTTGAAATGCTTCCTATATATAAGCACATGCGACTTCAGAATGCTGCTATGAGGCAGAAGATACTAATATTATCACCTTGTTTTGTCAGGGAAACTGAGAAACAAAGACATCCAGTGTCTGGTGAATTAAGAATAGAACCAGAATCCAAGCTCTACATCTGACCACCTGACTCCAGTGTGAGTTCCTTGCCTGGCACATTCTGCTTGTAAAGAGAAGTCTTTGATAACCCTGGTAACATCTTCCCTCTCTTTATCTCCTTAATCCTGGTATCCTTTTCTATAAGCCTTCTCTCTTTCATAACCACCAGAGTTAAGATGATACAGTCAAAGCAAAGCAAATAGCAAAAGCAACTTAACTAAAAAAAAACACACACATACACACACAAGGCAAAAAGCAAAGCAAAACCTAATCAACCATAACCCCACACTCTAGTACTTTTTAGTTTAGCCTATAAACCTATGTTTGTTATTTTTGTAAATATATATATATATATATATATTATTGTGTTTTAACATTTGCATTTTCCATTTAGGATTATGCTGGTTACACTTTTTAAAATCCTAGTCATACTGTACAATTGACTTAACAAGTCTCTTGTCATTGGACATTTATGTTACTTCTGACATTCCCTGTGATGTGTCCTCCTGTTGTGTACATCTGCATGTGTACATATTTTCTTATGTGTTTGACAATTTACTTGGGGACTCTAAACTTTTCACTTTTGTGGAGTTTCAACAGGAACACACAGTCAGTTCAAGATGGGGTGCAAAGGGGCCATTTTTTTTTAATGCCCTGAAGAGCTGGAAAGAGTCCTAGCTGAAGTGTCTGAAGTGCAATTGAAATCATTAATTCACTTTTTAGGAGAAATGGTAGAGTTAATGATTAGCTTTTTCGCAAGTAGGAGGTGTCTTCTTCCTGAGAAGTGGGTTCCTTGTCTCATCAGTGATTAGGTAAAGGGAGATCTAGCTGGTGTGGTTAAACCTTTCTCATCCAACTCGAAGGCTCCTCCTGTGGAATGATGAGCCTTGAAGACAAGGTGAGGAAGACACAAAGGAAGCAGAAATCCCAGGAACTCTGAGCCTGAGGAGGCAGAGAAGTTTACCAGGGAGATGGTGGAGGAAACAGAGTGAAATGATGACAAGAAGAGGTCCATCAAGCAGTAGATTTAGTGGAAAGAAAAGAATACTTAGTGGGGACACACGGAGTGTGGGCATCTGGACGAAGTTTGCAGCAGGCTCCGCTTCTTACACGCTGTGTCATCTTGCCCACATTGTTCAATCTTTCTGAGCCTCAACTATCTCATCTGAAGAATGGGGATGTGATAGTATCACTTGTATCATTTGTCTTCCCGTTGTTCATCGATTTGCTAGAGCGGGCACCAGTAACTTCTCCATTTGTTGGGAATGAGGTCCATTATTGTTACTGTTTTTGGCATATCAAATACACCACGGTAGCTTGCCAGGCTCTGCTGTGACTCTGGGTTCATCCCAGGATATATATATATATATATATATATATATATATATATATATATATATAACAAGCCAGACGACCCCCCCACTCCATGAGGGCCTCCATTTTCCACATCCGGACTTCCCTCTTATCAGAACTCCACCCAGCAGACCAGCCTATCACAGCTCGGCTCATCGAGATCCACCCTGCAGCAGTATTTTTTTTAAATCCGGCTCAGGTATGCTGATCCAGAGACTCACAGACATGGGGCGGGAGCTGCTACTTGCTCTCCCTGTGCCCAGCCGCTCACAGGGCGCCCAGGAGGGATGGCGGGTTCTAGCCCTGGCCTGCCACCCCAGCAGAGCCTTGCAACAAGCCAGACGACCACCCACTCCATGAGGGCCTCCATTTTACACATCCAGACTTTCCTCTTGTCAGAACTCCAACCAGCAGACCAGCCTATCACAGCCCGGCTTGCGCGCCACAAGCCGCCCCACAGTTCATCAATAAATGCTGGATTTAGAGATGACTACAAGAGTATGCTACCCGCATGGCAGAACCTGGCAAGCTACCTATGTCGTATTTGATATGCCAAATTCCAGTAACAATTATAGACCTCATTCCCATGATCTGATGGAATGGAGTGAGGTTCTTTATGTTCCTGGAGCAAGCAGATGCCCTTGGTCTCTACTAGCGTGAGACAGGACATATTGAGATGTTACTGGGGCCCGCTCGAGCAATTCGATGATGAATGGGAAGACAGTGATATATATATATATATATATATATATATATATATATATATATATATATGTATACACACACACACACATATATATCTTACCTATGGGTGTGGCCAAATAAATAAGTTGCTTTCCTTGCATTTGGCCAACCCAAGTCCAAATCCCAGGTAGGTGCCCATATAGTTCCCTGGAACATGACCAGGGATCAACCCTCAGCACAAAATGAAGCCTGGCCCCTGAGGCTCTACTAAGTGAGGCCCAAACTCCCCCTAGACACAACGTATCTCACTGGCTTCAAGTAAGATAGCAACTTCCCAGCCAGGAAAATGGTTCGAAGGCTTTGACCCTCACCAATCTCACTCAGTAAAGGCAGTTGCATATTAAGAGGTTAGTACCTGCACAGAGTTTCAGAATGTGGGAATCATAGAAGTTTTGGTTTTTTGAGAAAGACATTAAAAAAGTGAGAAAGAAATGTTAGACTTTATTTCCTTGAAGAACAAAGTAGGATTGTTTTGTAATTCCCCATCTGCTTCTTGAGGCAAATAAGAGCAGTTTGGGGGCTTTGGTTGAGGGGCTGGTGTTCTCTGCACCAGCAGGAAGGGCAGGAGTGGAAGGGCCGATGACTTTCACTTCAATATTCACGTGTTCACGAGTTGACATTTACAGATCCTCCAAGAATGCTTAAGTTTTAGGGATGTGTTTGGGAGAGCCTGAACTCAATGGCTCAGCAGAGGGGACTTAATCAACTATAGGAACTGAGATGTCCAGTGGCCCATTGGCTGCAGAGAGGAGGGCCCAGCCCCCAACACTGCACAAGAGATTTTGTCTCCCTCTGTACCTTTGCTTTCCTCAGTTGTCTTGGATTCAGGCCACAATGATTTCTAATGGCTAAGGCTAATAGCTAACAACAGTGCCTCCTCCTGAACACTCCAACCACAAAAGAGCATCTCACCAGCTAAAATTCAGCCACAACAACTCCTGTTCCTACCACTTCATTCATTCATTCATTCATTCATTCATTCATTCATTCATTGAGTTTATTTATTTATTTAAACTTTTTAAGTATACCACCGTGAGATATACAGTTACAAAGATGTTCATGTTTGGGTTTCAGTCATACAGTGTTGCAGCACCCATCCCTCCACCAGTGCCCATTTCCCACCACCAATGTCCTTTGATTCCTCCCTCCCCCAGTCTGCATCTATGGCAGGCACTTTTTCTCTTCTCTCTCTCTTACTATTGTCGCTTGCAATACATACATTTAGAGGTTATCATGTATATCCTTTTGCCTATATTCAGTGCTCAGTTCTAGCCTGGTATTATCATTTCCAATAATTATTAGTTACACTGTTCCTTTCTCTGTCTTACCTCTGACTCCCACATATTTGCAGTAGATTCCACCCACTGACAAGACTTCCTGATCCATGTTTTGTCTGGCCTTGGATATTGGTATCATGCTATTTTCTGTTCCTACCACTTTAGACTGAGCTACTGGCCTGGGTCTCTGAGTTCCCTTTTAAGGAGCAGTTGGAAAGTGGGAGGACCCCAATAGATACTAGGAAACCAGAGAGTGCTGTCAGTGTCCACCTGTGCCAATCAGTGCCAAACAGGGCCAGCTGAAGCTGTGTGTCGGTGAGCGGTAGCCCATGCCAACTGATCACCAGTCAGTGCTTGTTGGTGCCCATCAGTGCTAGCTTATATCTATGTGGGCAAATTGATGCCAGCTTCTGTGCTAACTTGCACCAGTATGTGATAACATATGCAAAGTGTGCCAATCTGTGCCAGTCAGAACCCATATGTGGAACTTCAGTATCAATCTAAGCCAACTAATGATAGTGCACCATGACAGTGCCAGTTGGTGCCAACATGCGCCGTTTCATGCCAAACTTCCTAGTCAATGCTACCTCATGCCAGTGTGTCAAGCGATGCCAACATGTGTCAGTTAATGCCAACCTGCACCAGTCAGAGCCAAAATGTGCTAGTGTCAGTCAGTTGCCAACCTGTCCCGTTTGTGTCAGCTGGTTCATCTTTGCCAGTCAGCACCATCTATGTCAGCCAGTGCCAGCCAACTTGTGCCCATTTGTGCCAGCCAGTGCCAGTTAGCACCAACATGTGCCAGTAAGTGCCAGATCAAACCAATTGATGCCACTCAGTGCCCATCATTGCCTACCAGTGTCAGTCTTGCCAGCCTGTACCATCAGGTGTCAATCCATGCAAGTCATAGCAAACCTGTGTCAGCTGGTTCAAAATGGTGTCATTTAGTACCAGCATGTGCCAATAAGTGCCAGCTGGTGCCAACAAGTACTAGTCCATACTAATCAGTACCAGGCCATGCCAGCTAATGCCAGTCAGTGTCTGTCAGCTCCAACCTGTGCCACCTGGCTCCCTTCAGTGCCAGTCTAGGCTATTAGTGCCAGCCAGAGCTAACCTGTGTCAGTTGATGCCACTTTATGTCATCCGGTGCTTATCGGATAAACCCATGCCAGTAAGAGCCAATTTGTGTCATTCAATGCAAGTCCATGTTCGGCAGTGCTGATCTGTGCCAACCTATGCCAGTGAGTTCCAGTATATGCCAACAGGTGCCATTCCATGCTAGCCTTGCTAGCTGGTGTCAATCAGTGCCTGTCTATGTCAGGTTGTGCCAGTCAGTGACCACCTGTAACAGGCAGTGCCAACTAGTCACTGGTTCTCATCAGTGCCTGTCACTGCCAACTTGTGCCAGATGGTGCCAGTAAGTGCCAGATTATGCCAGTTTGCACCATCCTGTGCCTACCTGTGCCAGTCAGTACCAGCTGCAAACTGGTGCCATTCGGTGCCAGCCTATGTTATTCAGTGCCTGTTGGTACCAACCAGTGCAGCCTGTGTCAGTTAGTGCCTATCACAGCTTGTTGGCACCAAGATGTGCCACTTAGTTCTAACCTGTGCCTGTCATTGCCTACCTGTGTTAAGCTTTCAAGTCAGTGCCAGGCTGTGCCAACATGTATGTCATTAGCAGCACAGCAGCGTCTCTGGTGCAGCTTCACTTCTCCCTACAGATTCTAAAAATACCCAGAGGCACTCAAAACAAACCGCCAGGCAGGCAGCAGCGTCAACACATCCCTGGCTCCGCAGCCTCAGCACTGGCTCTGTAATGAGAGCCACTGGCTCACCGAGCTCCCCCTTTTCTTTCCTTTTTCTTTTTAGTTTTGGCTCACCTAGTCTATTGGTTATGCAGAGGAGAATAAGGAGGTAATTGATGGAACAGAATTGACTGGAAGAAAGGCAAAGAGAGAAACAACACCCAACTTGTTCACACTGTCTTTACAGTTTGTCTAGACTTGAATATGTCAAGAGATCAGACCAGTCCAGAGAGCTGCAGATTAGCTGGAATTTAAAATAAAACGTTCTGAGCAGATATCACCTAGACTCACTTTCACGTATGTATCGATGAAGAGGCCCAAGGACTGCATTCGGAGAAGGTCAGTGTTCACAAATGATCAAATCTACAACCTGACTTACTTTTCAAAGGTGAAAAGCCATAATCATTTTCCCTTTGATAGAATGTGTAGGTTTGTAGGTGTAGTTAAATGCATCTAGGTACCCAGTTTCTCCTGTTTCAAAGAGGTATCTCTTCTATGGCACAGTGAGGAGCCAAGGGCAGTGGTATACCGTGCTGTGTGTCCTTAGTTTGGGAATTTGCCTAGAGTTGTGTGTCTTATCAAAATAGTAAACACGTGGATTTTTCCAAAGTTTAGCTGGTGAATTAAATGATAAAATCAGATGGGTTATGAAAATATGTGAGTCATGACAGGTCTGACCTTTTGTAGACTGCCTGGAATAATCAGATATTTCCTTAAGAAGATAATGAACCTAATGTGAGCATGCAAATACATTCTTTTATTGGTGATGCTTAAAGAGAAAGGAAGGGGAAGCCCCCAGATCTTTATCAACTCTTTGAATGCCCGGACTGCAGGGAACATTTGTTCCAGCTATTGGGAATTGCTGCACGATTAATAGGCTGCCCAGAAGTTGTTCTCAGACCTTTCAGTTGGCGGGCTTATGGAAGGATCTGGAGGTTTGAATTAAAAAGTTAAGCATGAGTAAGTTCTTGGGACAGAATGTACTTAGCATTGTTTCCATCCATACGTGGAGGAAGCGTGCGAACCCGGACATATGCTTCTCATTGGAAAATGCGATCAAATGTCTCCCTCTCCAGTTTGGCTCTCATGGAAAGTCCTTGGCTTCTCCTCAAGCCTCTAAGTAAAGGCTTCTAAGCCCCCAGATTGCTAGCTAGCCCTCCCACAGGACAAGTGAGAAACAGGGATGCGCTGCTCTTTGTGGGTGGGAGTTGGAGCATCCAGGACTCTTTGGCTTCCGTCTTTATGAATCTGCCATCTTTGAAAATCCATGTTGCTTATTTGGAGGGAATTATCTAAATGTAGTTCTGGGGAGCTAGACAATATTATATATAATCACAATATCGTAATTATAATCCTAGTATTAGTAATAACAAGAGCAGCAGGAACGATATGAGCTAACATTTCTGCAGCACTTTCCTGTGCCAGGTACTCTTCTGTGTCACAAATCTTGGTGGATGCAATCTACTGTGGAATTTCAGATTTATCACTCCGTCTTCTCCTAGAGCTAAAATTAACCAGATCAACTCTGCACCCTTTCCAAAATGACCACGTTTATTGCCAGCTTTGAACTGCGTCCATACAGACTTACTTTTAATAGAGCTTAATTGAAAAATATACTATGGATTATAGGTTTGTTTGGACACATTCTTGTGAATAGTTCAAGGCACTCCATATATCAGTTCAATCAAGAGATTCCATTTTAGGCAAAGACCTGTTTTGTATCCATGAATCTTGTTGCTTCCAATGTATTAGAAAGGTTCTTATTTTATGGAGGTAGTTAAATTTCATGAAAAGAGAAGAGATGTAGACATTCAGAATTGCTCATAAAAACACAAATTGCTGATGTGAGTGGAAAGAGTGAGCTTATTTGCAGATAAAGATGGCAACAAAATAGGTTTCTGACAATTTAAAAGAGCTTGGGATTAGTTCATATTTTTCTGATTTTTTTTTTGTTACCCTTGCTTGCAAAGATGTAGAGGCTGAAGCAGCGAGCTGCTCTAAGATTGCTGTCTTCCCAGGAGGCAAGGTCTTCTGAGCATCTTGTATATCATCGCCTAACAACAGTGCAAAATAATCAGTCCCTAGAGCAATACCATGCAAAGGAATCAGACCACTTCCACTTGGGCCAATGACTTAGGATTATGGGTTCTATATTTCCTGAGTCAATTCTTGCTTTTCCGGTCAGTTTGTGAAATCTATAAATGTGATTTTAGGGAGAGGCATGACCTTATTTTGTTGACAGTGGTTCAGGTAGGAAACCAGTAGATTGGGTTCGGGTTTAGGGGAGCTCATTTAGTTCACTGTCACTTTATTCTGACTGAATTGATTCGAGAACCTTCCTGGTACCAAGCTGATTCCATTTGCCTTGTGCAAGTGTTTTCATTTAGAGATGGCCACTGATGGGAATGGATTGTAAATCTGGGTTTGTTGAAGAAAATTTTGAATTATTTTGAATGAAGGAAAGGGCTGTCTGCCATTTTTTCAGACAGTTTAGATGATTTGAAAATGCGTTCTATATAAAAAAATACTTTTTGGGTTTGCTCTGTAACTTGCAGTCTAAGTGGAAGGCAGGCTAGGGGATGATTTATTTGATCAATAGCCAATCCAATATTGGTTGAAATAAAGAAATAGATGCTTATGATCTCTCAAAGCACACTGTTTCCAAATTATTTTTCATTTCAACTGCTGACTTGCTATGTGATTTTGGGATGTAGCACAATCCTTCTGATCCCCAATTTTTCAATTGGTGAAATGAGAATATAATAATGGTTCCATCATCCTGGGTCAGTGGTGAGGATTGAACAAGTGAATGATGCTGAGTGTTTTCTCAGAGTTCAGCTCAGAGTTAGTGCATGTAATCTACTGTGGAATTTTAGAGTTATCACTTAGTTGGGGAAACTGCTTCTCATTTTTACCCTTCTGTCAGTCCTCCTGAGTCTTATGAAGTCTCCTGGGGTTCCCTGACTTGCCAGATTCTCCATTTGTGCCCAAAAGGCTCACCCCTTCCTACAAAGTGAACCTCCAACTTCTAAGTGACTTTTCGTGGGGAGAAGCCATTCCCTAGGGAGGGTCAAGAAGATTTGCTCAGAATCACTCCTGAGGATGGATGGCAGAGAGAGAATATAATGGCTTCATGCCGGGGCCCAAGAAAGTCATTTGGCCAGAAGCAGAGCCAAGGTTTCTCCATCCAAGCATTTCCAGTCCCTTTGTTTAGCATCCTTTTTATTGTTCACATTTGAAGCATTTTATATCAAATCAAGAGGAATACCACTCACAGAGTGGAAACAATATAATTTGATTACAATGACAAAAAATAAACATTAGCTTATAAACTCAGAAAGTCAGTGCATCTGTTCCTTTGACATGAATGTTTGCGTGTCTTCGACCTAACTCCATGTGTTTTAGGTAATTTTAAGTTCAGAGAGAATTGTGGGAACAATGCGAGAGCTGCCGTGTTTGCCTCACTCTCCTGGCTTCTTAATTAGGGTCCTATCTTGCAGAACCAAGTCAGAATAAGAAATGGATCTTGCTCCACTCCCATTAATTTAGTGCTCCCTGGACCCATCTAGTTGTTCCTTCCAGATTCTCTCTCTGGTGTGGGACTTCTGAGCCCCACATTAGGTGGATGTGTCCCTTCTCTTCCCACCCATGACACTGGCTTTACTGTCAGGCCTAAGATCTGTTCACCAATGTAAGTTATAACACATTGTCTGGTTATTTCAGCCTGGATGGTTGTTAATCGTCTTGGAGGAAGGGGCAAGTATGGATGTGAACTAGACACACTAGATTCTGTTTCTGGCTCTGGGAATCCTTGAATGTTCCTTCACTTCTCTCTACCTTCATGTTCTGGTCTACACAGTGGGGATCCTGTAGAAGGGAGTCCTTTGGGTGGTGGGGTAGATCAGCATTCTACAACCCTTCTATACCTGTGACGGGCCCTGCTTTTTGGACCAGTGGTTGCAGCCCAGTGCTGCCAATCAAGTGCCCATGAAGCTCATAGAACTGTGCTGTGCCTGCTTTGCCCTGTCACTGTGGTGCAGCTGTTACGGGTGACTGCGTACCTGAGCTTTCTCCTCTCCCCACTGGCCATTGCTGTGCTCACTTCTCAGGTCTGTGAGGCTGGGAATAGCTCTGACTGGAATCATGGCGTGGCCAGAAAACTCTGTGTGTGTGTGTGTGTGTGTGTGTGTGTGTGTGTTTTTGGGGTGGGTGAGTGTTGAATTGGCCAGGTGACCTCTAGAAACTCTATTTCAGCTGTAGGCTTGAACATCGTTCATAGGATCTTACAGAGGCTGCGTCTCAGCACTCTTGGCTGCGTGTGATGTTTTGAGTGCATATTGTGCTAGCCCACCTTCTCCCCTCTGACACTGCTGGCATCTTTTCAGACTGCTCCAGGTCCCCACCATTCTTTACTCTGTTTTCCTAATCTTCATCCACTGGAACCCCTCACTACCAATCCCACTTCACCTTACTCTGAATTCACATTATGCAGGAAGGATAAGGACCCACATCCAGCTTCTCTAAGGAGTCTGGGCTGGGTTAGATTTCAAGCCCTATCATTTAAAAGTTACTTAGATCTCTGGGCTTCAGATTTTTTGTCTCCTATAGGAGCTAATGATAGTAATAATTATTATAATTAGATTGACTGAGGCTTTATTCTTTGTGAGGTACCAGTTTAAATGTCACCTTCATTGTCTTCTTTAATCCTCATCAGAACTGTTTGATTTCACTACACCTGACCCTAGAACAATGAAAGGATTGGGAAGGCCTATCTCTGGGTTTCAACAATCCACACGCACGTTTACCAATGCCCCCTACTGTAAACATGAGTCTTCAATCTGTGGGTTCAGTCAACTAGCACCCCAGAATGCTGAACCAGCACCCCAGAATGCTGACCCAGCAAACAGAGAATAAACGTATAACATGCAGATGGAAAGAAAAAACCAAACTCTGGACAAGGACTGAGTGCTGAAAGTAGGTAAAGGGATATGCATGATAAGATTTCAGTATCTTTATTGCAAGCCACATTGCCCAAAAAGGAAAGGGGGGAGAGAGAGAGAGAGAGAGAGAGAGAGAGAGAGAGAGAGAGAGAGAGAAGACAAATGCCTACCATAGAGGCAGGTGGGGGTTGGGTGAGGGCAGGAGGGTCACTGGGGACATTGGTGTGGGAAATATACACTGATGAAGGGATGGGTATTGGAATATTGTATGACTGAAACCAATCATGAACAATTTTGTAACTGCATCTCATGGTTATTCAATTAAAAAAAGAAATAAATTTAAAAAAAGAGATGGAGAGAAAGAGAGGAGGGAAGAGGGGAGAGGGAGGGATGAGGGAAAGAGATAGGAAGGAAAGAAGAAAGGAAGGGAGAAAGAAAGAAAAGGAAGAAGGAGGTGGAAGGAGGAGGAAGGAAGGAAGGAAGGAAGGAAGGAAGGAAGGAAGGAAGAAAGAAAGGAAGGAGGGAGGGAGGGAGGGGGTTGGTTAAGATATCTATTCTATGTAGCTGATCCCAGATAATCCCCAGTAGTGGTCCCTGGCGAGTTGAGTGGTCCGCCTCCGAAGAAATAATAATTCATAGTAAGGGTTTGTGTTCTGAGAACGATGAGCAAGATAGAAGACACCACGGAGAATAAAATAACTCCAGCGGTGATGGCGTGGTGTGGAATTTCATGGAACCTCCCGGTAGTAAACCTCAGAATCCAATCAATAAAACATTTTGAATAAACAAACAAACTAAAAGGAAAACCCACCAAAAATCAATTCGTAAGTAGACTAGCAGATCAGATGTTGCCAAAGGTCAACCATACTAACATCACAGCAGTAAAGATGAGGTAACCGAGAAAGTAAGTACTGTGTGCAAAATTTCACAGCTAAGCTATGGAGGACTCGAGATTCAAACCTAGTCTGGTGGGAACTCATGATCCATGATCCCTTACCACATAGGCTTTCAAGGGTTTCAGTGAGGATGAAGTCTGTAGTACAATGCCTGGCTCAAGGTTTACACTCAACAAACTTTAGCTACTGCTAGTGCATTACCAGATTTCTATTTCCTTTTGCTTCTGGCTTATATGATCCTACACTTCTTTCTAGTGTAGGATTTAATATGATTCTGCGATATGATTTCTGGTGTGGGGTCTTCATTGGTGGATCTATGCTCTGCACCAGGAGCAATGGCTTCATGGTCCATTTACAGGCCAGTACGTCCCCTACCTGTGCTGCATTAGAACTACAACCTCACCTAGCATAGAGCATCACCTGTTTCCATCACCTTGTTAGAGCTTAGCCTGAAGACCTTTGCTTGTTTTGGATCTACTCGATTTCTGGTGTTCTCACTCATTTCCACTTAGTTACACCTTATACCTCTGAACTTGGTTTGCCCTTTCTGGTCCTTGTTACTACCTTCTTTTTTTTTTCTTTTTGGGTCACACCTGACAACGCTCAGGGGTTACTCCTGGCTCCTTGCTCAGGAATTACTCCTGGCTGTGCCCTGAGGACCATATGGGATGCCGGGAATCAAACCTATGTTAGTTGCGTGCAAGCAATCGCCCTACCCGCTGTGCTATCGCTCTGGCCCTACCTTAAAGAAGGTATCGTTACTATCTTCTTTCCTCTCACTCAAACCTGATCTCAAAACTGCTGGAATCATCTAGTTCTCATTCTCATCCTGGAACCCACCTGTCCTGAGACAGGTCCTTGTAACTTGTGTCCATGCTGGGATGGTCCAACATGAAAAGCCCCATCCCCCAGTAGAAGTCATAGTGCTTTGCCATGGGTCTTGGAGTTGAAAAGAAGGTATTCAAAGAGGAAGGAGCAAGAAAGACCAGCTGGGGGGGAATAAGACAGGGAATCGGAGACAGCCAACATCTTGTTTCCTGGTTCCAGGAAACTCTTTTCTTATTCTGACTAGATCCCCCTGGTGTTTCTCCAGGTTCCCTTCAACTATATAAGGTCTCTATACCCCCACAGAAGCTCAGTCTGTTCTTTGGTGCTTAGGAGGCTGCCTCTGTGTTGCATGCAGACCTGCTTCTAGGGCTGTGATTGGTATTCTCTGATAGGGTGGGGAGTGGGCAGTGTCTGCCTGCTCAAGCCAACTGTTGGGGGCTACCTCTCAAACAGGCAGAATGCTTTCAAAATTCTCTCTCCCTCTGACCCATCATTTGTCCCTAAACTCGAATACTAGTGGTACCTGAATGCAATTTTGGCATTAGAGGATAGACAAACTTAGACTGGTGCCTAGGACATACTAAGCGTGGGCCACGTGGTATTGAGGATACTTAACTTTCTTACTGCTATGTTTCCATCTATTTGCTGCCACCTGCAGTGTCACACTCCTGCTTATGTCCTGAGCTAGGCACTTTCTGGTTACTGGAAATATGTCTGAAATAAGTACCCGAGGAGTGGAGAATAAGTATCTCAAATAAATTGTGCATGTGTACACTGAGGCTATACTAGAAGAATGAGAAGACCCAAGAGTCTAGTGGGCAAGGAGTTGAGCTCCTTAAAGAAATGAAAGTGAGGGGGCCGGAGCGATAGCCCAGCGGGTAGGGCGTTTGCCTTGCACGCGGTCGGCCCATGCAGCCCGGGTTCGATCCCCGGCATCCCATATGGTCCCCCGAGAACTGCCAGGAGTAATTCCTGAGTGCAGAGCCAGGAGTAACCCCTGAGCATCACCGGGTATGACCCAAAAAGCAAAAAAAAAAAAAAAAAAAAGAAATGAAGGTGTGAATGACCTTGTGGGGATGGAACAGAAGCCAGAGGAGACAGAGGATGAACACACAAGGAAACCCCAGAGCTTGGCAGTGAGAAGGGCTGGCTGGTGTGAGTTGCTGATGATGGGCTCCTTACTGTCTGCTTTTGGGAACTGTTCTTTCCCACCTAGGGATCCTTACTCTATTCTGATTTTTGGTAGCTTGAATTGCATGTTTGAGTCACTATTGTCATCTTCCTGCAGCTCCCTGTCTGGCCGCATACACCTGCCCCACCTGCAGGGCCTGCCAAGGATGGTACAGAAAGGGGCAGTGAAAATTCAGAATAGAATATATTGAATCCTGAAATGGAAATGCCAAGTTCTTTTCAGTGCCCTATATATGGCTACAGTATGCTCAGTGGGTTGAGGGATCTTGGGTTTGGGGTAATGTTTTCGTAAGCACCAAAAGGTTATTTTCATAAATAGAACATAAGTTTCCTGTCGAACCTGTCCCCTTCTGCTTCCCTCAAATGCCCACCTGCAGCCTCAGGCTCCTGATTCCCAGGGCTCATCTCAGTCAGTTCAACCCCACCAAGGGAAGGGTGATCCTTACCTTCACAATCAAGTGATGGAACCCTCATCCTTGAGAGTCCATGGGGCCTGGGGCACAGTATGGCTTTTCTAGATGGTTCTGCCTTTCCTGAGCTCACCACACAGGCTCATACCTGAGTCAGAGACTCTTTGGGGGCACTCGGGGTGTGATTCTATGGTGGGCCATGAGCATGGCAATGTGGGCACAGGTTATTTAGCTTTTACGCCCTCCAAGTCTGTTAATTTCTTGCTTCCACTGTGGGCTCCTGTTATTTGTGCTTTTGCTTTTGCTTCACTTTGGGAGTGAGAAGGAGGACGAGGCTTCTGCAAGGAACCTCAAATCTGATCCATGGACTCAAGAAGATGGGTGGAGAATCTGGCCCAGTCAGAGCTGTGGGGCAGTGCTGAGTCTTGGGATTTTAGTGCTTACATTGTCTTACTCTCTCCCATCAGTCCCCATTGCCTCGAGTTCTCTGATCAAAGATGTTCTGTCTTACTTGAAGTCACTAAGCCTTGCTCTCCAGGGAGACAGTAAGGGAAGTAAAATCCATTTCAGGGTGTGTCCTGGACAATCCGATTTAATTCTGCTGCTTCCACCCTGTCAGTCTTTGGGCAGAGCTGAGCACTGTGGTGATGCTTTGTGCCAAGAGTTGCTGAGCAAAGAGGGAAAGGGAGGCAGCCTGCGTAGCCGGTGCAAGTCTATAATTACCAACGTTCTCTGCAGGAGGGGAGCTGAAGTAGCACTTAATTAGAATCAGGTGAGAGCTGTATCTGTGGAACATTAAAAATAGGAAGGGGCGGGAATGACAGCGGTTCACACACTTTCCGCTCAAAGCAGCGTGAGGGTGGTGCGGGTAATTGTGCCTCTGCATGTGGGCACACATGGGCTCTTGGCCCACATGCTTTCCTTGACAGATGGTAAATTCCAGGCCAAGTTGGCTCCCTTTGAGGGCCAATGACATGGCAGGCACATCACCAATCGTGTCTGAATCTGCTCTAGTGAACTAGTTTGTGTAGTTTCTTGGAGACAGCAGTGTAAGCCTGCAGAGTGAAGAGCAACACACCAGGGCGGAATGAGTAAGGCTTCTTTAGAGGTGGCCAGCCTTGCGGGTTGGGTGGAAACGCAAGGCTATGGGATCTTGACATTATTCAACTGGACCTTTTGTTTCCCCCTGTGGGTGTCAAACTCTTTGCCATGCAGATTCGGTGATAATGATAATGACATCCCTAATTCACTGGGTAGAGTCATGGGCCAAGCACTGTTTGAATGGGTTCACATGACAAGGTACAGGTACAGATTATCTTTAATTAGAGGAAACAGAAGCTCCAAGAGGTTTAGTGATGACACCTACTCTGAACAGCTAAGGAGTAACTGAGTGGATTTTAAACCTGCACCACACAGGCTGTAGATTTTGTTCTGTGGCCAGGACACTGTCGCAGGGATCCAGGGTAATGATGCTGTTTTACTCAAAGTGTGAAAGGATGACCCTAGGAAAGGAAAGCTTATTAGCTTACTAGAAAGCACATTCTGTGATTGAAAAAAAAATTCTTTTTTAAAAAAAACGTTTAGTTTATACCCAGCAGTGTTTGGGAGTTACTCCTGGCTCTGTGATCAGGGATCACCCCTTGGTGGCATTCAGGGGACCTTATGTGATGTCAGTGATTGAACCAAGCTCAATTGTGTGCAAGGGAAAAAAAATGCTTTAACAGCCATACTTTCTCCTGTTGCAAAACTTCTCTTTTTAAAAATCTTTTCTTCTTTCTAAGACTTGGTTAGATACTGCTATACTTCCATTGCTGTGCTAACACCTTTTAACTTTCCCTTTCAACATAGCAGGACAGGTGACAGAGGTGTCTCCAATATCTAGCTAGAATTTAGCATAAAAGTTGTAAGGGGCTGGGGAGTTAGCAAAAGTAGTGGAGTGCATGTTGAGTACCAGGTTTAATATTGTGATCTCTGCTGGGCGACCCCTGAGAACCTCCAGATGTGGTTTAAACCTTTCAGCACCTCCCTGTCCCCACCAGGTCACAATCATTTACAATGCCAGCCCTGATTTAACACAAGCATTGTTGTTTTTCCCTGACAGTTATACTATATAAACTCCTCTTAGCATACATTTAAGCACATGGAATCCGTTAGAGCTAAATGTTATTAAGTAGATAATAGTACAGGCAGTGGTGTTCAGATACAGCAAAACAAGTGAAGTCTGGATGTGAATGACTCAAGCCCAAGAAATGGCATGAGTGATCGAGCGTCATTTTCAGCCTGGTGTGTGACATATGTTCCTGCTCAACAAATGTCAAGGACAGAGAGAAGGCAACACACAACCCTCTCTCTCTCTTTTTTTTTTTTTTTGCTTTTTTGGGTCACACCCGGCGTGCTCAGGGGTTACTCCTGGCTCTGCACTCAGGAATTACTCCTGGCGGTGCTCGGGGACCATATGGGATGCCGGAGATCGAACCCGGCCGGCATGAGACGGCCGCGTGCAAGGCAAACGCCCTACCCACTGGGCTATCACTCCGGCCCCCTCTCTTTTGAACTGATCAAATGAGGAAAGTTAAAGAACCACTGGCGAGCTAGATGTAACAGTCTTGCCCTGAGATTTTGAGTCTATGTTCAACTTATTTGAGAACTGATGGATAAAGCAGTGGGTGGAGAAAAATCACAGACTGGGGCGGTCTGAGTGCAACCCATTAGGTCTCAGGTCAGATCCTACGTTACAAATGGGAGACTCCTCCTGGGGGAATGAGTTTCATTTAGTTTTCCAGCAGGAGAACATCTACAGTATTTCAATCTTTTCTTTAGTCTGTTTTCCCAAATGGCTGCCATCTGTTCTATGGCAAAACGCATGAAAGCTCCAGCCTCAATCTCTCTGCCTTGAAGATTTAATTCTGCATCACTTTACATGGGACTTTGAATTAAGGGAAAGTCCGCAAAGCAAAGCAACAAAACATCTATTTTCTTTTTTTTTTAAATTTTTTATTTTTACAATTACAAAGATATACAATTAAAAAGTTCATATTTGGGTTTTGGTCATACAGTGTTCCAGCACCCATCCTGCCACCGGTGCCCACCTCCCACCACCAACGTCCCCGGTTCCCTCCCCCTCCCCCAGCCCAGCTCCATGGCAGGTTCTTTATTTCTTTCCGTTTCTCTCTCTTTCTCTTTTCCTTCCCCTCCAGACTATGGATTACAGATAATACATTAAAGGGTTGTCATGTGTATCTTTTTGCCTCTATTTAATGCTCAGTTCTAGGTTGGCATTAGTACCCTCGACAGTTGTTAGCACACTGTTCCATTTTCTGTCTTACCTAGCCTCTGACTCCCACGTGCTTGAAAACATCTATTTTCTGTCTAAGAAACTGATAAGGCTCTGCTATTGGATTTTGTCCTTGGATGGGAATCCTTTGGGAAGTAAGTAGGCTGGGCCCCTCCAGGTTGTGCTTTTGTAAAGACAACCCTCAGGTCTTGGTTGCTAAGCAAAACTTGGTTTCTTGTATCTGCTACATGTGGTTTGCAGGTCAGCTGCGGGTGTCTCCTGTTCTCCCCAACAGGGTCTTGAATTGAAGAAACATCGAGATAATATTTTGCTTGCATTCCTGGGGAAAGAGTAATGACAGATTCATATGTTGGTTCGTGAGGCTTCCCTGGGAAGGAGCATGTGTTTGGTCCAGCGTGGGTCTAGGTTCCTAGATTCTTGAATGAGCAGGGAGGATTCCTGAATTCTAGGATGAGCAAAGTGTGATGGAAGGATTGTTGCATGAGTCATTTATGTGGAATGTGCAGGAATTGCCTGTAGGATAGTGGAGAGGTAGAGGTGCAGTCAGGAGAGGGTGGGGGTACCCAGCCTGCTGACGCTGGGGGCAGCTCCAGTTTAATTCCCTGGAGACAGGGCTGATCTCGGCCTCCCACTCAGTTTCCCTGGAAATAGAGTAGCAGGTATGTTTACCTGCTCCAAACCCACCAGTCATTTGCTGAACACTGCTTTTGTGGGATGGGGGCAGATGTGGATTCTTTTGTCTTTTGGTCCTGTGTGTGGTCAGAAGAGCCTTCTAGCTTCTGAGAAAGGCCTCAGGCAAAGAAATGTGCACACAGGCTGTTAGAAGGAAGGCGTGTGGGTGGGCTCCCAATGCTTTTGAGATAGGCCCTCATACTATTGGTCAAAGGACAGGACAACACATAGCATTATGGCAATATCCATCGATGGGGATATTTCCACCATTATTCGAGAAGCACAGTTTATAGTAGTCTCTGAACACTGGTGTGTTAAGTACAGCAAACTGTCGTCAGGAGCATGGGTGAAGCTTGTGAACTGCTGAAGAAACCTATCTCTTTCTCTCTTGGCACCAGTGGACATTTTGGGCTGCATAATTCTGTGTGGTAGAGGGAAGTTTTGTGCATGAAATGATGTTAACAGCGCTTTTGGCCTCCACCTACAAGATGCCAGTTAGTCCCTCATGACTGCGCCCCACCCCAACTGGGACAACCGAAAGTGCCTCCAGATGGGATTCATCATGTGAACAAAGTAATGCCAAGGGTTTTGAGGACTCATAGAGGAGGAACCCAAGTGGCACAGCCAACCTGCAGAGGGACCAGAAATGCCTCAACCTCGCCTCTTGTTTTTTGTCCAGACTGAAGCCAGTAGTTTCTGTGGTTCCCGGCTCATTGTTTCCTGTCTGCCCATCGGAATGTTTGTTACATAATATTATACCAAGAAAACCAGGCCCAGGTTCATCCCGTAACCTCTCTGCCCTGGTATCCTCACCCATTAAGGAGGGGTCAACAGATTCTCACTTGGCAACCTCACAATTTAGCTCTAACTAGACAGTGGAATTATATCACTTTGATTGGAAGTGTTGAGGCATCTGGATTCCATTCCTGCTCTGCCATCCACTATGGGCTTCTCAGATTCTTCCTAAAGGTAAATGGATATAATGGTTTAAGACTCACCTATGGAGCTGACTTGAGTACGAAATCAGGCTGTGTCTGAAGAATGTCATTCCAGGGCTTGGCACATGGCAAGAGAATAAAAGCGGTTGACCATTATGATGACCACTAGGCAGTGGGTTGAGTTTGCATAATGATAACTGGCTTGTTTGAAGTATAAGGGTTCCTGAGATTCCGTCGGGGATCTATATGTGTTAGCCTGTGTGTATAATAGCCTCTGTGACTGTCTCCATTTCCTCTGTAGAAATGGAGCCATAGAGCAATAAGGTAGTTTAGTGAGTGGTGCTCCAAAAATGGTGAACCGAATGACTGAACGAGTTATCATTTTGCTGGATTATTTAGTACTTACTGTTTCTCCTTAGCATTTCATTTTTTGTTTTGTTTTGCTTTGGAGCCACATTTGTGATACTCAGGGCTTACTCCTGGCTCTGTGCCCATGGATTGCTCTTGGGGTTCAGGGGACCATATGGGGTCCTGGGGAATTAAGCCAGTTTGGCCACATGCAAGGCAAGCACACTACTGACTGTACCATCTCTGAAGCATCTAACTGAGAACTTGGTTATAGAATTACTTTTACAAAATTATTAAAGCCTTTGTTGCAAGATTCTCACTGTTGGTTGAAGGTCCTAAATGCACACGGAGAATATTAATAAGGCAGATGAGCATAGATTTATTTTTAGCCACAGTGTGAGTTGGCTTCTCAGAGTAAGTAGATTTGGACAAATGATGAATCATTCCACACTGGCCCCTTCCAGAAATTTCCATGAGAGGAACACAAAGAGGAACTTCCAGTGGCTGAATAGCCCTTACCCCCTCCTATCCCCAAGCAATTCAAAGAAGATGCTGGGTTGGGTGGCCAGCCTCCTGGACACACCTCCCACAGCAGGGAGTTTATCTTCTCTCTCTTTGTGTTGGGGGACACATATGGTGCACTCGTATTACAGGGAGCAGAATGCACTCCAGGAATGGTTTTGAAAGCCAGCCTTCTTATACAGAATGGCAGGCAGGAGGAAAAACAGGTCAAGTCCAAGAATCTGAGGGATACCTGTGCCCCCTGCCCAGCTGACCTCTCATTTTTGAGGACCTCTTCCAGCAGGAGTTGAAAAAATAACTTATGTTGGCCATGGACCTGCTCGGCCCTGTGCAGCTCTGTCTTGGGCCAATTATTTGGCCATTTGGCCTCCACAGCAGAACAGTGTCCTTTTCCCGAACCGCCATTGAATGCCCTGGTTATGAGTTCAGTCTTCACTTTGTTTGTCTGAGATGAGTGGCCCTGATAATCCCTGGCATATCTCAGCAAACTTGCTTGCATCCAATATGCATTTCCCCATCTCTGGGTGAGGTTCTGTCTCCTATTCTTCATGGCCACGTGTCCAGGAGCAAGTAACTTTCCTTCTCTACACTTCATCAGTAAGGAGGAGGTGATAATTCCCTGCACAGCAAGGCTGGAAGAATTCAGCAGATAATTCAATGCAGAGCTCTGCTGGAAGAAGTCAACATAAAGAACCCAGTGCTTTAAGAGAAAGTGCTCAACTCCTCAGTTCTTCTGTCATTTGGAGCCAGAGTCGGATCTATTGGAGGTTTCCCTGGGGGAGTTGGCATCTTAGAATTCCGCAGCTTGGAGGGAGGTTAGGGCACTCTCTGGCTCTGTATCCCAAATGACATTTGAATCCCTCTGCTGAGACTCTCTTTTACAAATGACAAAAGCCTTTGGCAACCCAGAAAAAAGAAGCATCTGTAGCTGCTTTGCTCTTATTAGCTGTGTCCCAGACTCCGGCTGCCAGGCAGCAGCCTGCTGTCCGCCTCCCACTCAGACAACCTCAGAACATTCTGGGACAGAATGTTAATGCCGCTCAGGCTGTGCCTGACTAATTGATTAGCTGGTTGTTTTCTCTGCCTGACGCCCAAAATATGGTTTTCTTCTTTTGGGCCTCACGCACCCCTGCCACCCTTTCTCCAGTGGCCATGCTTCCCTCTGTCCCTTCTCTAGAGAGAGAGTCAGGGCCTCCGAGAAAGGTAGGGCATGATGGCAGTTCCTGATCTGGGTTCAGGAAACTTGAGTCCCACTTGGCCATTCTCCTGCTGGTTGCTCTTGGACAACTTATTCGGCCACTCTCTTTGTTGGATAATAGTAGAACCTGACTTTGGGATTGTTGAAAGATTGAAGCAAACCCCATACAGGTTAATCTCTTAGAATGTGCCTGCTACTTAATAAGTCACTGATGAAAGCTATCTGGTATTGCTGCATATTAAAGTATATTGCTGTATATTCTAGTATTAAACTCTAGTAATATATGTGACCAAGGAGAAGGTAGATGCTGGGACTTGGAGTCAGTGCTGTTCAGGCAAGCAGTTTGCTGAGATTTTTCCAGGGGTTCTAAGGGTCATTCCTCTTACCCAAATAATATAAAGACCATTCAGGGCTGAGAGATAATGATTGTCTTGCCTAAGAAACAGAAGTGGAGGGCAAGGGGTAAGTCTCAATGGTAGAATACTTGCTGGGCATAGGTGAGGTTAAAAAAATTATGTAATGAATAGTGATGAAGATGATAACTGTTACTGTGTTTATATGCTATCTTTTAGGCACTTTCTTTTTAAATTTTTTTTTTTTAAATTTATTTTTGACAATTACAAAAATGTTCATGTTTGGGTTTAAAGTTATACAGTGTTCCAGCACCCATCCCTCCACCAGTGCCCACCTCCCACCACCAGTGTCCCCAATACCCTCCCGCTCCCTAGCCTGCCTCCATGGCAGGTTCTCCATCTCCTCTCTCTCTCTCTCTCTCTCTCTCTCTCTCTCTCTCTCTTCCCTCTCTTACATGTTGTGGATTGTAATAGACTTTCGACAATCATTGGTCCACTGTTCCTTTCTCTGTCTTACCTAACCTCTGCTCCCACACATTTGTAGTAGTTTTGACCTTTGGCAAGACCTCCTGATCCACGTTTTGCCTGACCTTGGATATTGGTATCATAATATGCATATATATGTATATATATTTATGTTATGCAAATAAATGCACTCATTCTATATCTGTCTCTCTCTTTCTGGCTAATTTCACTCACCATGATCCTCTCTAGGTCCATCAATTTATAGGCAAATTTCATAACTTCATTTTTCTTTTAGGCACTTTCACATATATATTGATAGATTCAATTTTTGTCCCATTGAGAAATCAATATTATTTTTAAATAAGTGAATATTTTCATCTTAGATTGTCTGCCCAGAGTCTTACTACTCATGAGGATTGGAAAGCAGGTTGAGATCTCAGATGGCGCTCCAGAAGATTTGCAGTGTAGAGAGAAGCACATTGTGTGGCACACACGCTCAAGTCTACAACTGAGAACCAAATAAAAAATAATCCTGTTCTGTAAGCATCATGTCTAGGAAATTGGTGGAAAATTTTGGATTGCGATGGAAATGACTCTCAGTAAGGCTACCACTAACTGGCAACATAATCAGGAACATAGCAGGAGTCTCATTAAAATTCCTGTAAGCAGCCTGGAGGTCACAGACCTTATGATCCATCTGTTTGCTTTGCATGCAGCCAACCCAGGTTCAATTCCTGAAATCCCATAAGTTCTCTTGAGCACCACCAGGAGGTTCCCTCAGTGCAGAGTAAGGAATAAGACCTGAGCTTAATCAAACAGCTCTAAACCCAAACCAAACCAACAAAATCAGTGATTTACCCTTCATTTATTCGTAGAAATGGAAAACAAGTATAGGTCCTTCAACCAGCATCCATGAATAAGCTATGGAACATTTAGAATTGAAGGATAATGATAGGAAGGCTTAACTATTTCTAGACCTTAAAATGAAAGAATTTCTTTCCTTTATCTTGGGATTAGAAGTGAAAGCTCAGAACTTTGATGGGGGTCCAGGGAAATATCAGAGAGCAAGGCATCCAGGAATTAAATGATAGCTTCATAATCACTGGTGGCTAATAGGATAGGATAGAAGAATAAGCTAAGTGCTAAGGGAGGGACCTCTGGTGACACATCCAGTGGCCCATGGACTGTCAGAGAACTGTTGGGATATCCTTATGGAAATTCACAAAACCTGAAAGGAAACAGCCAGTGTGTTTTGTTTAAGGAGAGGAAAGGCACATCAAAAGCTTAAGGTGATTCTGATGATGTCTTTAACTCCCATAATTGCACAACATTCAAATAAACACTTAGCGACCTTGAGCTCTGGGCCAAATGACAACAGTCAATAGGACAGCTTGTTACTTTTTTGACATCAGAACACTGAGTATTTCAACTTTAAAGCACCTATCAGAGCTTCTTCTGAGGTATACCGGAACTTTTATGGAAGACTAAACTCATTCCAGTGCTCCGAGGCCAGTGCGTTCCTAGAGAGGAGAAATTGGTCAGGTCAGAAATTTTGGTTGGGGTGGTGTGGGGGTGAGCTTGGGAGCGGGGAGTGCTGAGGAAGCAGGTCACTTTACATTCCTGGAGAAAGAGAAATAATCAATTATCATAAGACACTCATTTGAACTCATTTGGTATTAGGCAAAGACACTTGATTTTCCTAGGGACTGAACCAATACAAGTCTTCCTTGTGTGTGAACTAGATCTTCCCTAGAAACACAGAGAAAGGAGAAGTGAAAATTGGGAGGTACAGTCTGTTCATCAGAAGAACAATTGGCTCTGCAACATCTTGGGATGGTGAATAAAGGAGAATTCTCTTGGTACTAGTGCTTAATAATGACCTACAGTCATGGTATACTTCTCAATGAATATGTGCTGAGGGAATCAGTGAGTGAAACAGTCAAGTGAAATGTTTACGCACAATTATCTCTTTAGCTTATTTCTTGAATAACACATTAACAGAATATTTGGTGATGAGTTGGAAAAGCTGTATCGTGTGCCATGTCTTCCACTGTGATTGTATCTTGATGAATTTAAGCACCACACCTGTGATGAATTTGTTCTCTGTGTTCGACCACAGGCTCTTTCTAAGGTTCTAATGCGAGTGTCCTCAGCATCAAGAAATTGGTCTAGATTACACATCTGTAAGCCTCGATTCTGCCTTTCACGTGTTGCGGGCTAACTCTATATTTGTAAGTGTAAAGTAATGTGACTTTATAAGACGGTTTGATCCATTAGTTGATCATATAAAGAGCAAAATTCTTGGGTTCCAAGATTTATAAGAAGCAGTTATAAGTAATATTTCACTTATATTACCTGTAACTGGTGTGAAATAAAGGCAGCAGTTGGTTTTTATGGTGGAAAGGTATTTGCTTCTATTGCTAATATAAAGTATTTTATCCAATGTTATACTTGGGATTCTGCTAAACATTTATTCTTCTCCCCATAAGAGTGAAGGTGGTACACAGGCCAGAGTTCCTTCTTGTTGTTTATCTCCTTTAAGTGACTGCTTTTTTTCTTCAAGAAATGAAATGAAAATGGCTAATGTTCATTCAGTCTTTCAACACAGTTACTGAGTGTTTATGAGATTTGTGGGGAGTGGCTATAGGTCTTACTAGAATTGAAACAGCATGAAAGTACTTTATACACTTAGGAGTGATTTTTTTGCAGGAGTCCAAAAAGATGGTTTAAAAAAAACAAATGAAACAGAAACTGCTAATAACAATTATTTAGGAAGCCAGAATGCAGAGCAAAAATATGGAAGGAATGGTTTTTGTACATGCCTGGCACTGAGATAGCTCAAGGTTGTAAAGTTTAATGGTTTTCTTTTTTAACAACAACAAAATAGATGACTTAGTCTGTTTACATTTTGGCCTATTTCTCCTCAGTGTTCAAAACTATTTCCTTTAAGTTCATTTATTTGCCCATCATTTCATTTTAAAAAAAGCTATTAGTATCTTAAAAAAAAAGAGAGTATCTTTGGACATGTAATGCGATTTGGAGACGACTGCTGGACTAGAGCCTTTACCGACTGGATCCCACGGGGTATAAAAAGATCACGTGGCCGCCCACCTACAAGATGGTCAGACTTCCTTGTTAAGACCCTGAAGGAACAGTTTGAGGCTCTTCATATTCCTGAATCAACCAGATGCCATTGGGCTACATTGGCACGTGATAGGGTTCAATGGAAATGTTACTGGTGCCCGCTCGAGCAAATAGATGAATAACTGGGATTCAAGTGATCAAGTGATTAGTATCTTGGTTATAGAAGTTCTAAGTGCTTGTTGTATACTATAGTTAATGTAAAAATGTAAAATAGTAATAACATCAGCCAGAAACTTCTTCAACTGGTTATAATCACTGTTAACATACATCTCCTTTGGGACTCTAGAGATAGCGTGGGTTAAGGCACTTACCTTGCAGTTCTTCGTTCTTGCAGTTCTTGCAGTTCTTCTTTCCATCCCCATCACCACATGTGATCCCGAGCACCTGCAACAGTGATCCCTCAGATCAAAATCAGGAGTCAGCCCTGAGCACTGTTAGGTGAGACCTCCAAAGCGAATAAGCCCCCTAAATCTCCTTCTGTTCACTACCTATGACAAAATGTACTTAAGGTCATATTGTTTATCATATCTATGTTTTGCTGCCTTCCCTCTCCTTTTTTTTTTATATAAATAAGAAGCAAGCCATTATGCTGTAAATATTTATTGTAAAGCCATTTCTGTTTTGTTGACTGTTCTTTTGTCCCTCTTGTTTTGTGTGGGTTGTAGGCAGGGCCTGCTTGATGCTACATTTATGTGTAAGTTGCCTTGTGGCAAAGATGAATAAGAAATTATATTTTGTTAATGGCTCTGTCTTTTCTACTGCGGGTAAATCATTTGCTTAACCATTTTTAGTCATTCACCTGGGTTGTGTCCAACTTTCTTGTTTTGTAAATAGGGCTGCCAATAACTATCTTTATCTGAATTGAATTGATTTTTCTTGGCCTTAGTTCCCTGTGCCATTTTCTCAAGATGGAATTACCATGAACATAAACAGCTTTATAAATAGGGGGTTACCTATTTACAGAATTCCAGAATCCCATTAATAATGCCACCCATGATGTCCAACTCTATTCATTTGCACAAAGCCCAGTCCTGTCTGATTCCGTCATTTTATGGATTGTTGAAGCCTTAGTAGGAACTTAATTTACTTTTCTAATTTTTTTTTCCTTTTTTGGGTCACAAGGCAATGCTTAGGGGTTACTCCTGGTTCTGCATTCAGGAATTACTCCTGGTAGTGCTCTGGGGACCATATGGGATCTGGGGATCAAACCTGGATCAGCTGCGTATGAGGGCAAACACCCTACCCACTGTGCTATTGCTCTAGCCCCTACTTTTCTAAATTCTTAATGAAAGGAGGCCCACAAGATGCCTGTACAAAATGCTATTACTTAAAGGACTAATAGGTAATAAAAATAAAAATATATACATACATATATAGTAGAAATAGAAAGTAAGTTTCTGCTTATGTAATAAGATTTACACGTAATAAGATTCCTCTACTACATGTAATAAGATTTCATGTTTGTGAAAAATTTTGAATAGATAGAAATTTTTTTTCATTTCTGTTTTTACTCATTAAAAATTTTATCAAGAGTGGTAGAAAATTTGCATCTTCCAATGCTTTTTTCCTACTTGCCTTAAATCTAAGGCAATATTCCAGACAAACCTAAGGGACAAACAAATAATGATATTTTGTGCTTCAGAACCAATTTCCCTTGAAGTGGCAGAGAAGAGTCCTTGAATTTTATTGTGTTGGAGAGAAAAGATGCAACATGGCTTTGACCAAATGGCTTTTTCCGAAGGTATCCTCCTCTTCTTACATTCCTATCTGAGGCTTCCTGTCCTTGCTTCTGTATGAGCCCTAGGGTTGCCTGGAGTCTTAGAAATCTCAGCAAATGCCATTCTGCCAACTCAGAGAAACACATGAACATTTGAGGATTATTTCCAAAGGAATGTTTTTATGATCCAGGAAAACAGTGGAGTCTAGTATCTTATCTTTGTATAATTCATAAAACAAAACAAACACATGCAGATGTTATCCCTGTTAAAAAATTCATTAATGCTGTTAGATGGGTCGATTCTGAGCAGGTGAGGATGAATTTGGACGAGAGTCCTCACACTTTAGTATCTTTGACAGCAGTGAGGACATTCAGGAATTCCCCCAAATGTGACTAAGTGCTAGCCCAAGGCACCTTTGTGTCTGGATCTTCTACAACCGGTTTCAAAGACCAAACCAACGGTTGGGGATAGTTGGCCACACACAGTGAATTTCACTTGTTTTATTTTTTTTCACTTGTTTTATTGTTTTACTTGTAAGAGAAAACAAACACCAGAACCAGCCCCTGCACCCCCCAAACCCAAATAGCTCATTGGTGGCCAGTGTCACTTTCTGTATGAGAAAACTGGGGCCGGAGCGATAGCCCAGGGGTAGGGTGTTTGCCTTGCATGCAGCTGGCCTGTGCCAGCCTGGGTTCGATCCCGGCATCCCATATGGTCCCCTGAGCACCACCAGGAGTAAATCCTGAGTGCAAAGTCAGGAATAACCCCTGAGTGTCGCCGGTGTGTGACCCAAAAAGGAAAAAAAAGAAAAAGAAAACTGTGACACCCACAGTTCCTTGGTGTCCCAGGGAGACACTGGATGTGTAGACTCTCAGTCTTGAACCAGCCTCATGCCTTGCAAAACCGGCGCATCCCCTCTTCCTGCTGATTGTAGTACCGGTGCCTGCAATGAGCTGGTCAGCTGGTGACTTCCAGGTGTGCTTCGCTCCTAGTGAACCTCAGGATACCTCCACGTGCTCCTCACAGGAGCTGGTGGGGAAGTCCAGGAAATGGAGCTGTAGGAGACTGGTGTGGACATGAGGAGGGCAGGGGAGCAGGAGGCACGTGGGTGGGGGTCTCCTCTGCAGACATCGGGGCTGGTCTTCCTTCATCCCCAAACCTCCAGGTTAAACCTCCGGGTCTAACCTAGGAAAGATCCTGTGGCTTCCTCTACTTGGTCAGAAAGTTCTTAAGCCCCGTCCTTGGCTTCATTTTAATTTTCTTTTTTATCTTATATTTTTATTATTTAAGTTTTTATTACCTAAATTCTTTTTTATTATTTAAATGTTAGCTTTTTTAAAAATTTCCCCTCCACTTCTCTTTGTTGCTGCAATGGGGGCTGCACCCCCATTCCTGGGTTGTGGTGTGTGCACATCTTGGTGCTCACCTGAGGATTTCCCCAGGGGCTCACACACTGTGCAGGTACACTGCTGGCACACATACGCTTCTCGACATGCAAGTTGCGGAGTCTGCACGTACTGGGCTGTGTGCGGGGTCCGGCATGTGCTCCATTCTGATTTACCCTTGAGTATCAGTAGTGCCAACAGCTTTATGCTTCATAGAAAGTACAAGAAGTAAGTAAAAGGAGAAATAATCTCAGTAGAAGTGAATACTGAAATAATATATAAGTCCCAGACATATTAAAAAGGTAAAATGAAAGGCATATTTTTTGCACCAAAGAAGCAAGTAGGGGCTGGAGTGATAGTTCAGTGAGTAGGGCGTTTGCTTTGCATGTAGTTGACCTGGGTTTGATCCCTGGCATCCCATATGGTCCCCTGAGTACTGCCAGGAGTAATTCCTGAGTGCAGAGTCAGGAGTAACCCCTGAGCATTGCTGGGTGTGACTCCAAAAAGCAAAAGAATTTTTTTTTTGGATTCAGGTTAGGGGCTGGAGAGATGGTACAGCTGGTAGGGCCCTTGCCCTGCATGTGGCCAACCTGGGTTTGAGCTCTGCCATCTTATATGGTCCCCGAGCACTGCCAGGAGTAAAGCCAGGAGAAACCTCTAAGCATCACTGGGTGTGGCCCAAAAATAAAATCAGAAAGAAAAACAAACAAAAAAAACTCAGGTGTTAGTCTCTGAGTTTTGTTTATCTTCCAGATAGGACTGTGGGGTTCTTTGTGATTCGAGTAGAATGTGCTTGAAGCCTCAATGCATATTCTAAGGGACGTGAGCATCTCTGCCCGACTTTCCAGAGGTTCCTGGAAGCTTCCCTATCTCCCAGCCACCTCACATCTTGAGTAATAACCGCTTAATGCCTTTCTCTATATTTTGCTTCCTTTTGATCTCCCACTCTTTGGGTTCACAGTCTCAAAACTACAGTTGTGGTTGGTTCGGGAAGGTTTTGGCAGTGAGGAAGGGCAAATAGTTTGCACTGGAGAACAAAAGGGCAAGTGGTAAGCAAGGGAGTTTCAGGTCTTAGGAAAGTTGTTGTAAGCATGTGGACAAGAAGTCAGACTGAGATTCTCATAGCCCAGCTCTGCCGCTCACTAAGTTACTTTGGGCAGAAAGTGTGACTTCTCAGAGTCTTGGTTTCTTCAATTGTCAAATAGGCATATAAGAAGTACATTCCTCACGGATTATTGAGGGTATAAAGTGCTGGAAAGCATCCCTGGGTAAGTGCCCTGTCAGTGTGGGTTTTCATTGTTATCAACACGTTCTTGTGGCTATTATTGTCATCATTGTTGAAAGGCCCTTGGCTATCACTACCAGCTGACATGATCTTCCTTGACCATCATTTAATTTCACCGTCTGCCCACTGTGTTGATGGGGCCTCTTGATCTCTGTTCAACTTCCTTCTCTCTGCTCCCTTCAGCAAGCCTCTGGATTTCCATTTCTTTTTCCTACAGGCCAACTGAGCTCAAGCATTAGCTCACATCAAGTATCTCAGCCTAATCCTTGAGGTGGAATATATACATTAAGAAGTATTACAAAACCAAGACATCTTATTTTCCCTGTGCTTTGGAATAGCACACTTGGAGCTATTTCACCCTTTTTAGCTGGGATGATCATATTATGCCACGGACCATAGTATGCCACCCGACGGCAAGCCTGGCAAGCTGCTCGTGTAGTAATGATATGCCAATTACCAGTAACATTTATATTTGGTCATTCCCGTGACCTAATATAATTGTTGGAGGCTCTTTATGTTCCTGGAGCAAGCGGATGCCTTTGGGTTCTACTAGCATGAGACAGGGCATATGGAGATATTACTGGTGCCCGCTCTAGCAAATAGATGATTAACGGGAAGATAGTGATAGATAGTGATCATATTAATAGAAGAACTTGGGCCAGTCACTCCCTTAGAGAAGAGAGATTGACTGGGTCCTTATGAAGCAGCGTTGAAGCCACTTTAAAAAATAGGGGCTTTAGCACCCAGGCTGGATGAAAATGCTGCCTACTTGTGATCTAAGAGGCTTGACCATGGCAGGGGTGGGTAAGGAACCAGCCTGCCCCCTTTGCCAGCCAAGAATAGACTGACTGCATCATGGTCACGAAACCTTTGGTGATGAAGCTTGCCTACTGGAGAGGCTATGATTTGGACTGGGAAATGGTCCTGGTGGGTTCAGGCAGTTTATTCCCTGGGCTGACTTCCTTCATCAGTGCTGGGGGAGGGATGCTGTAAACTGGGTAGTACCAGGTGGAGATACAGTTCATAGCCAGAGCACCCTGTGTAAGCATCAGGGTGAGGGTTGATCAGGTTATTTCTATTTAAGTAGTTCTTTGTGTTTACCCTGAATAATGTAGATTTTTTGGTTGTTGATTTTTGTTCCCTTCTTTTGTTTGTTTCCTGTTATAATGATTGATTCGTGTTTCTTCATTCAAACATAAAACAATCAGGGAAGAGATAAAATCTATCCATCATGCTGCCATTACCAATAGTTACTGGGAAAGTTTTTTGTTATCTTTTTTCCCCACTTCATGGAATGTATACTTTTTTTTAAATAATATTGCAGTTATAGCATACAGAGAGTTTTCTCTTCTTTTTTTTTTAAATGCAGTGTGTGGGGTCAAGAAAGTGTAATGAGTTGAGTTCTTTCTTGGTATGCAGCTGACCTGGACTTGATATGCAGCTGACCTGGCGTTCCATATGTTTTCCTGAGCCTCTGCCAGGAGTGGCTCCTGAATGCAAAGCCAGTAGCTAGCCCTGAGCTTCAGCAAGTGTGGTCCCAAAACTAAAAATAAAAATGCACACGCAAACAAATAAATAAATAAGGGGCAGAATAATAGTACAATGGGTAGGGCACTTGCCTTGCATGCAGTGAAACCAGGTTCTTTTTTTGGCAGCCCATAAGATTCCTCAAATACTACCAGGACTAATCGCTGCACACAGAGCCAGAAGTAAGCCCTGAGTACAACTAAGAATGGTAAAAATGAATAAATAGATAAAAACAAATAAATACAATGTGCATTGAAATGAGAGACTCACAGACATGGGGGCAGAGCTGCTACTGGCTCCTCCCTGTGCCCAGCTGCTCACAAGGCGCCTGGGAGGGAAGGCGGGTTCTAGCCCTGGCCTGCCACCCCAGCAGAGCCTTGCAACAAGCCAGACGAGCCCCCAGTCCATAAGGGCCTCCATTTTCCACATCCAGACTTCCCCCTCATCAGAACTCCACCCAGCAGACCAGCCTATCACAGTCTGGCTTGCTCAGCCACTTGTGGCTGCGCAGTTCATCAATAAATGCTGGATTTAGAGATGAGTATGCTACCCGCGGTAGAGCCTGGCAAGCTACCTGTGTCGAATTTGATATGACAAATACCAGTAACAATTATAGACCTCATTCCTATGACCTGATGGAATGGTTTGAGGCTCTTTATGTTTCTTGAGCAAGCAGGTGCCCTTGGGCTCTAATTTCATGAGACAGGACATATGGAGATGTTACTGGTGCCCGCTCGAGCAAATCGATGATGAACGGAAAGACAGTGCATTGAAATGTACATATACTCTACTCAGTGATATTATGAGTATCTGATAGTCTCTCAGCATTGCTTACAAACCAGACTCTTTAGATTACAAACCACCTGTGACCAGTGCTACATGGAGGGGTGTTTGTAGGGTATTTGTGGGGGTGTTCAGCTGTCCTGTGTGTAGGGAAATTGTCAGATGTGCAGGTGTTCTTCAGACAGACTCCACAGACACAGGAGGAATTGATGTGCCCTCTGTGTGAGCAGAAATGTGTTGGTCAATCTGGAAGGTAGAAAAGGACTAAGGGGGCTCCCTACAGCTTCTCTGGAGAAAGCATTTCGATGAGGAGAGACTCTAAAAGGAGATAACCCGGACTGGAATTCTGTTGCCATCACTACCATTTTCCAGATTTGGATTACTTTACCTGATCTGCTAAAACTCACCATATATCAAGTGGAAATATTAGAATATTATTGCACTTGGGTACCATATTTCACAGGATAATTGCTTGTCACAACATAATTACAAGATCCCATTAAGTGTTTCATCCCCAGTAATGGGTGAACACACGCAAACCTTCTAAAGTGATTACACCTGAATTTATAAAAAATTGGCAAGAAGTATATGATGATTATATGATGAAATGTGTAGTAGATGGGATTGGGGAGATAGTATAGCGGTTAAGGCATTGTCATACATGCAGCTAGTTCCAGATAGGTCCCTGATGTGTATAGCCAGGACTGATCTAAATCACAGAGCTAGGAATAAGCCCTGAGCACACCCAGGTGTGACCTCAAAACAAGACAAAACAACCACATCCCTCCTCCATAGAATGTATAAAGGGAGGAAGGAAGAAAGAAAAGGAAGGAGAGAAAGGAAGGAAAGGAAGGAAAGAAGGAAGGAAAGGAAGGAAGGAAGGAAGGAAGGAAGGAAGGAAGGAAGGAAGGAAGGAAGGAAGGAAGAGGAAGGAAAAGAAAAGAGAAGGGAGGAAAGAAGGGAGGGAAGGAGGGAGAGATTAAAAAATTTGTGCGTGATCCAGTAAAAAGTTATCAGTAAATGTTAGCAATCATTAATATTACATTTCTTTTCTCAGATGAAAACTGGGCCAGTCAATTCCACTGTTAGAACAGGGATGCAGGCATCTCCTTTTCAATATTATCTCTGAAAGAAAATGGAAGTGTTGGTTGGTGAGTTGATATTCAAATGATAGAGAATGGAGAAATTGATTTTTTTTCCATTATATAAGCCCAGGCCCGGGTCAGCTGTGCCTTCAGTGTTTGACATGAGTTCACCCTTCCTCAGGTCTGAGTCCAGACCAGAGAAAGGTTCCGCCCAACTAGATAGTTTTCTGAGCAAGCTGAGGGGGAAGCTAAGAGAATTTGACTAAGGCATCATAAAGTTTGCTTTTAGAGCCAGGCCTTGTAGGCCTTAATGGAAAAGTTGGAATAAAATCTTATCTTGATCTGTATTTGGAAAAAGATTCCAGGCTCCCTCCAGGATCATGTCTGGCAAAAGACAGGAGCTGTAAACAATGATTGGGGAGGCGGCGGCTTGGTTGGAAGCCGAGGAACCTACTGTAGGACCTTGCTCCTAAGTTTCACAACCTCTCTTTACCTTCTTACTTAATTCAGGGCAAACATTTGTAGTTTCGTTAAAGGATTAAAAGAGAATTAAAAGAAAAGAGAAGCCTAGGACCTGTCTTAAACCATCTGGACTCACTATAGCATCTCTGTTAATATTGATGCCATAACCCCCCTCCTCCCCGTACTCAACCCTCCCCCATCCTGTAGCCATCATGAGGTGGTTAGCTCTTTGGTTTCTTCATCTGTAAATTAGGGAGTAGAATATGAAGAGTTACTACGCCTAGAGGTGTCCTCTTGCCATTTGTCTGTGAGTTTTGTTTCACAGAGCCAGTAGTGAGTGACCAGTATTTCCTGGGACATGCTGTAGGTCACGGTGTGTCTATGCAGTATAACAGGGACTCCGCAGAGGCCTTTGCCCTCAATGATCTCAGTCAGGGCTTTCTGCTTGAGGAGGAGAAACTTGGAGGGATTACATATGATTTTGAGACAGTGTATAAGGAAGGTTTTGTCTCTTCATAGACTTTTGCTTTACTTTGTTTTGCACAATGAAAGGAATATGTTTAGTTAATGAGGATACATTCTCTGCTGACTTTTCTGCCTAACAGGGGTAACTGAGAAGCATAACTGCATTAATTCCTTGTTGATGTTTTTTATTTAATATATATCTAGCAGTTCTGATAACTGCTACCCCCACGGCAGAGCCTGGCAAGCTACCCGTGTCATATTTGGTATGCCAGATACCAGTAACAATTATAGACCTTATTTCCATGACCTGATGGAATGGTTTGAGGCTCTTTATTTTCCTGGAGCAAGCAGGTGCCCTTGGGCTCCACTTTCATGAGACAGGTCATATGGAGATGTTACTGGTGCCCGCTCGAGCAAATTGATGATGAGCGGGAAGACAGTGATACATATGTGTATATATATGTATGTATGTATGTATGTGTATATATAAATCTGAGTATGATATTTTCAAGTCCGGCCCAGGTATGTTGATCCAGAGACTCACAGACATGGGGCAGAGCTGCTATGGGCTCTCCCTGTGCCCAGCCGATCACAAGGCGCCTGGGAGGGATGGCGGGTTCTAGCTCTAGCCCGCCACCCCAGCAGAGCCTCACAAGAAGCCAGGCGGTTCATCAATAAATGCTGGAGATCAGAGGTGACTGCAAGAGTATGCCACCCGCACGGCAGAACCTGGCAAGCTACCCATGTCGTATTTGATATGCCAAATACCAGTAATGATTATAGACCTCATTCCCATGACCTGACGGAATGGTTTGAAGCTCTTTATGTTCCTGAAGCAAGCAGATGCCCTTGGGCTCTACTAGCATGAGACAGGACATATGGAGATGTTACTGGTATCCGCTCGAGCAAATCAATGATGAACGGGAAGACAGTGATACAGAGATATATACATACATATATACATATACATATATATACATATATATCATACTCAGATTTTTTTTTATCAAGGAGATGAGAGTCCTTAGTCCTCGTGGGCAAGGGGTGAACAGAGATGAGACAGAGACCTGGCTCCCCAGGCAGGCCCCCAGGCATGAATCCCAGCTCTGCCCCTGACCAGCTGAGAAACTGGCTGAGTTTCTTTTTGTTGTTGTTGTTGTTGTTGTTTTTTGGATTTTGGGGCCATACCCAGTGGTGTTCAGAGCTTACCCCTGGCTCTGTGCTCAGGGATCACTCCTGGTTTGGCTCAGTACATATATATATATATATATATATATATATATATATATATATATATATATATATATATATGCATAAACCCAGGTGGTGATTCAATGCAAGGGTGCAGGAATGTGATTCTGTTTCACTGCTGAGTGTCAGGGTTGCCCACCCCCCCACCCCCCCCTAGCAGTGCTAGTGATATCTGAGGTGGCATCTGATGGTGCTTGGGACTACAGGGTGCCAGGAATCAATCTGGTTGGGCACAAGCTACATGTTAGGCATGTGTCCTAACCACTATATTATCCTCTGAATCAAAGTGAACATGCAGAAGGCTTATTGAGGACAAAACTTACATATTAGATACATTTTAATGCTGTAGACATGTTTCATGGTATATATATATACACACATATATACACACATATATACACACATATATTTATATGCATATATTTACATAGCAGTAAAATATGCTTAGACAAAAGGAAATGTTATAAGAAAATTATAAGGAAGGAGAAAATACGTTTATGGTGCTGGTGCTGTACTATATTTATCCATATGACAAATTCATGTCATCTGTTCATAAGAAAATCTGTGTATAAAGCAGATAAATACTAAACAGACTAGAATAGTCTTTGTAACTGCAAACTGTAAGTCTCTTGAGCCTAAGCAAAGGCTTTGTATAACCTCCTCGCCACCCCTTCACCCCAACATGCAGCAGTAGGAAATGGCGGTAGAACATCTGGGAGTCTAAGCCTCTGCCTGTGAATGGCTGTCGTAGGTGTTTCTCCTTGACAAGGTGTTAATCTTTGACAGGGACAAGACCGGGACTTTTTGGCCCCTGGGTGACTGCCTAGTGAAGGGACCTTAAAATTTACAGGAAAAAACTTCTTCCTCTCTTCTCTCTCCCTCTGCAGAAGTAGGGAACAAGACAAGCAGAGATGAGGAAGGCAGGGCCTAGGTTTTCATAAGAAAAAAAAGTTGAGTAATTGAGTTCCTGGCCTACAGAGTGAGCAGACAAGATTGGTTGTTTGGCCACATGAGGAACTTATGTTTCTAAGAACTTACAGAACATTGCCACCGAATCTGTCTTTTCTTTTAATTTATTGTTCCCAGTGACCTGTGACTGTTGATACTTTCTCAACTCTAAGTCATCCCAGTTTTCCATATCTTCATTTTTAGTTGTACAGTCCACCCCCTATCCAGGCCTTATACATCATGCATGATACCCATTTGGGTCCCTGCTTTCAGCTTCTTACCTTGTTTAAGATCTTACCTGATCCTTTTTTAAAATTTTTTTTTATTATACCACCATCAGATATACAGTTACAAAAATGTTCATATTTGGGTTTTGGTCATACAGTGTTCCAGCACCCAACCCTCCACCAGTGCCCATCTCCCACCACCAATGTTCCATGATTTCTCGCCCTCCCCAGCCTGCATCTATGACAGGCAATTTTCACTTCTCTCTCTCTCTCTTTCTCTCACTCTCTCTTTTTTACACACTGTTTGCCTGATCTTAAATGGGTCTTTGCATTCTGCTTGCTCAGGCTGTTGGACTTACCTTCTATATCCCTGTGGAAAGTACCTCCAGACTTCCAGACACAGAACCCCCTTCTCCATTGTGATTTTTCCAGATGTCTCCTCCAGTTCCCTTTGACAAGTGTAATACCAGCAGCATTGGTGCAGGTCCACACCGCCATGCTCTATCCCACCAATGGGTCAACCTCATACTGCTGTGTCCGCATCACCGCACTATGTCACCACAATGTCCTCACACTGATGTGAGGATTCTGCCTCACGCTGATGTGTACCTACCTTTGTCAAGCATGTTCTCTTATCTCCTCTCAGCACATCATCTGCCCCGTCAGTGATAAGAGTTTGCTTTCCTCTCTTTCTATGTCAGTTCCTTCAGTGTAATGGCTTTGCATCACTTACTGATTAAAACTTCACTAGCTGTCTTGCTGTTGATTGAGAAGCAGTAAGTGGGAATACTCGAATTGCTCATCAATACTTGATTCTGAACTTTCAAAAAATGCATGCCTGTTCCAATCCAGTACCACAAGGCTCCTTCACCAACACTTGAGGAAACAAATCTGGCGTGTTTCTGCTCTGGGCATTCCATAACTCTCCTCAGTAAAAGCAGATGTCTCAGGAATGCTTTGGTATTAGTCTGGGTTCTCAGGCCTCTTCCTTATGAGGCTCTGTTTTGTCCATTCCAGAATTCTCTGGCTGTATTATATCAAAGCCTCCTTCAGGGCTAGGCCTGGATGCTGTGCAGGGTCTGGGCAATTTGTGAGTATTAATAATTTTAGCTCAATCCAGGTAGAGCCCAATAGGAGTCCCGGGGACTGTGGCCCCAGGCAGGGTCAAAATGGAAAAAGGATTTTCAAGATTCTTTCTGCCACTTTTACGTTTCCGAAGCCTGCCACTCTCACCGTCTTTAGTTTCCTGTGAAACAACTGTGCATGATCACTCATTGAACAAACATTTTCTGCAAGCAGGCATCTCCATTTCCCTGGTGACTACCTGGCTCAGCGCTAGGCACAGAGGCAACTAAAATTCTAAAAGTTTACTTCCAGTCTCTGCTCTAAACAAGCCACATCAAAGAAGTAAAATGAGTCTCATTATTGAAAGCAAGGATGGAAAATCTGAGTACATGGGTAACCTTGCCTCAGCCTTGTGCCTAAGGCAGCTACTGTCGTGATAGAACTCACTAGGCATGTGCATTTAACTTCAGTTGTTCTGGCAGCCCCTATGGCTGGATTGGATTTTGGTCATCAGGATGAAACTCCTCATAATATATAATTGCTTTACAGTGGTCTAAAGGTCTTACACTTAGAGGCTCAGAGCCAGTATACTGAATTATCACACAATTCAGTGTAACCTAGGAGAGCCTTGTAGTGGGAGTACTTACACGCAAAGACTGCCTTTGGGGAGGCACCTGAGATTGTCCCCTATGACCCCTTCTTATGAGGAACATGTTATTCTCTCAGGACCCCATTCTGTCTGACTTTCTCTTCCTTTACCCCTGATATTTTTATTTCTATTTTGCAAATATAAAAAAATTTATAAAAAAGTAAAATTAACAGTAGGTATATGAACAGAAGGGTAAAAAAGTTTATGAGTTTTGTACTGACACAACTGGCCCAAAGATATTAAGGCCAAGTGAGATATATATATCTCTGTCCTCCTGTGTTATAGGGTCCTAGGGGTAGGACTTTATGGCTGCTTACTAGAGCAGAGATGTTTGGATAACAATCTGCCGCATCTATGCCATGCAGAGACAGCGGAACCCAGGGAGGGAATTAGGAACCGTGGAGCCTTGCCAAATCCTCCCTATCGTTCACACTTAGCTCACTTTCTTTGATTAAATTCAGGTAGTAGCTTGTCTCCTGGAACAGGTCTATCTGAATTTCTCTGGGTAGTTAAAATACTGGCAATTAAGTTCTTCCTGAGTCAAGGGGTCCTAATTGCTCTTAGCTATGACAATTCACATGCTAAAGTGCCATATTTGGGGATTCTAATATTATGTTTCCCCCATCTTTTTAATAAAACCCTTGTTCTTAAGATCTTTTCCTTGCCTTTTCTCTCACTTGGAGACGATTGAACTCATTAATGGTCTAATCTTTTAATCTTTTTATAGAGCCTACCTTCTTCCTGTGGCTTTGGTATCTCTGAGTGATTTGAACCTACAGAACCTTTACTGTGACCAGCTGGGATGTTCTGTAGAGTCTGGGGAACCCTCCCTACGTGCTTCAGCATGTGTCCTGACATGCTATGCTTCTGTGCCCCTGCTGAAGGTCTCTTCACTGGGAAGCTGTTCTAGCTGCTCCATGGCTTTATCTATCTATCTATCTATCTATCTATCTATCTATCTATCTATCTATCTATCTATCTATCTATCTATCTATCTATCTATCTATCTATCTATCTATCTATCTATCTATCTATCTATCTATCTATCTATCTATCTATCTATCTATCTACCTATCTCTATCTATCATCTCTCTATAATCTGTCTGTCTGTCTATCTATGATTTGGGGTCAGATATAGAGGTGGTAGATGACCTCAAGTGAGCTTGAGGTCACTTCTGTACTGGGGGTCACTCTGGTGGTGCTGGGGGATTATGTGGTCCCTAGGGTTGAACTAAACTCAACCACATACAAAACAAGCATCTTAATTCTGTGCGATCTCTCTGTCCCCTTTATGGTTTCATATTATTTTATTTAAGAAGGTTGGGCCTTACCCCACTGTACTCAGAGGCTATTTATGGCTTTGTACTCAGGAGTGAACCTGACTATTCTTGGCTGGGAGATCATACCACGTGCTGTGAGTTTAAGCACCACCAGGTCAATGGCATGCAGGGCAAGTGCCTTAACCCCTATGCTATGTTTCCAGCCCCTTTTCTATGGTTTTGAGTTCACATCTCTGTGGGCAAGGGATGTGAACTCACATCCCTGATTATCACAAAATTCAGTGTAGCCTAGGAAAGCCTTGTAGTGGGAGTACTTAAACGCAAGACTGCCTTTGGAGAGGCACCTGAGATTGTCCCCTATGACCCCTATGACATTTTTATTTCTTTTCTTTTATTTTTTTAAGTATTTTACTATACCACTGTGAGATATACAATTACAAAGATACACAATTAAAAAGTTCATATTTGGGTTTTGGTCATACAGTGTTCCAGCACCCATCCCTCCACCAGTGCCCATCTCCCACCACCAATGTCCCCGGTTCCCTCCCCCTTCCCCAGCCCTCCTCCAATGCAAGTTCTTTATTTCTTTCCCTTTCTCTCTCTCTCTCTTTTCCTTCCCTTCCAGACTATGGATTACAGAACATACATTAAAGGGTTGTCATGTGTATCTTTTTGCCTCTATTTAATGCTCAGTTCTAGGTTAGTGTTAGTACCCTCGACAATTGTAGCACACTGTTCCATTTTCTGTCTTACCTAGCCTCTGACTCCCACACGTTTGTGATAATTTCCACCTTTGACAAGACCTCCTGTTACAAGGTCATATTTCACTTGACCTTGGATATTGGTATCATAATATGTACATATATATTTATGTCATGCAAATAAATGCAGTCATTCTGTCTCGCCTTCTGGCTAATTTCACTCAACATAATCTTTTCCATGTCCATCCATGTATAGGAAAATTTTATAACTTCATTTTTCCTAAAAGCTGCATAGTATTCCATTGTGTAGATGTACCAAAGCTTCTTTATCCAGTCATCGATTCTAGGGCACTCTGGTTGTTTCCAGATTCTGGCTATTGTGAATAATGCTGCTATAAACATAAAAGTAGGGATGGTGTTTCCGCTGCGTATTTTTGGTTTCTCAGATTAGATTCCCAGGAGTGGTATGGCTGGGTCAAATGGGAGTTCAATTTCTAGTCTTTAGAGGAATGTCCATATTGTTTTCCAGAAAGGCTGTACCAGTCAGCATTCCCCCAACAATGGATGAGTGTCCCCTTTTCCCCCACATCCACGCCAGCACTTGTTGTTCTTGCTCTTTTGAATATGTGCCATTCTCTGTGGTGTAAAATGATATCTCATTGTTGTTTTGATTTGCATCTCTCTGATGATTAGTGATGATGAGCATTTTTTTCATGTTTTTTGGCCATTCGAATTTCTCCTTGTTGAAGTTTCTGTTCATTTCTTCTCCCCATTTTTTGATGGGGTTGTTTGTTTTCTTCTTGTAAAGTTTTACCAGTGCCTAATATATCCTGGATTTTAACCCCTTATCAGATGGGTATTGGGTGAATATTCTTTCCCATTCTGTGGACTGCCTTTGTATCTTAGTCACTGTTTCTTTTGAGGTGCAGAAGCTTTTTAGTTTCATGTAGTCCCATGACATTTTAATTTCTATTTTGCAAATATAAAAAATTATAAAATTAAAATTAAGTTAACAGTAGGTATATGAACAGAAGGGTCAAAATGTTCATGAGTTTTGTACTGACACATCTGGCCCAAAGATATTAAGGCCAAGCGAGATATATATCTCTGTCCTCCTGTGTTATAGGGTCCTAGGGGTAGGACTTTATGGCTGCTTACTAGAGCAGAGATATTTGGATAACAATCTGCCGCATCCATGCCATGCAGAGACAGCGGAACCCAGGAAGGAATTAGAACCGTGGAGCCTTGCCAAATCCTCCCTATCGATCACACTTACCGTTCTCACTTTCTTTGATTTAATTCACGTAGATGGGGTTCTAATATTATGTCTCCCCCCATCAAAGGGATTAGAACCCTAATCCCTCTCTCATCATCCCACTGTACTCAGTGACTAATTAGAATCCTAGTTATCATTATCATCGGCTTGGTCGTGTGCATTAGTCAAATGCTCAAGACATCCAGATAGGCAGTAATGTAGTCTCTTTCCCTACCTAGCATTCTGGTGATTTTGGTGAAGGGAACCTTCTTGGGAATTCCCAAGGCAACTTTGGAGGGCTGGCAGAGGAAACATGGGTATTAGACCAGGGGCAACAGGAGCTGAGTTAGAAATGCACATTTTGGATCTCAGCAGAAAGCAGTTGTGACTCAAATGCGTTGAGAACATAGTTCTGGGTTGGAATTCTGGTGTCTTTGTGAGGCTTAGTAATGTATCTCATTTTCTCACCTGAAAAACAATGTGCCCTCCAGAGGGGGACTGCAAGGTTTAAATGAATTAATAAATTTAAGTGAGGGCAAAGCACTAAAAGGGTGTTTAGTCCATACTGGCCATGACTTATACCCTCCTGGCAATGGGATTTGCTGATTTTTACTTTCTTCTTAATATTTTTCTCTGAGTAAAATAAATAACTCTACTATGTAATCATAAAACTGTACAGTAATTTTTTCTAAGATATAGGAGACAGTCTGCTGGGTAATTGGGGCGAGTCCCAGTCTCTTGCCTCTGATGCTTAATTCTTGGTGTCCTCAGCATGGGAGAGCTAAGCCTCAGCTCCGCCTCCTGCGCCTTCCCTCCCAGGCCTGGCAGCTGGGCTGCTCACAGTGGAGGATCCTGCCTTCTAGATGGTGTCATGATTGGCACTCATCCATCTTGCCTGAGAACAGAGAATGAAATCACCCTGCATTTCCTCTGTAGAGAGGATACAGCCATCTGACAGCATGGTAGCAAAGGGTAGGGTGAGGGTCTTGGGACCATGTAGTTTGCTGAGAGCAGCCAAGTAGTGTATAATGCCAAGGGAAGAGAGGAAGAAGGCAAGACTGAGTCTGCAAAAGCAGAAGCAAAGTCCGCACATTTTATGAAGTGTTTTATGGTGAAGCTGTAATTGGAACCCTGGTATTTAGCAAGAATTATTAGGTGTGATGGGCTTAACACAGAGTCCTGTGGGGGCATGAGTGAAACTGGCTGGAAGCAACAGGCAAAGTCAGCATTCTGGTGTGTGTGGCTTGCATTCAACATGCTCCTTAAATCGACCTAGGCCTGGTTTTTAAGATTGCTGTTATTAATATTGGACTCTTGGGGCATTCAGATCTCAACTTAGAGGCAGTACAACACTAGTTGCCAGTTACTTGCTTACTGAAACTGTTAGGCTTAGGTGAATGGCTCAATCCTCTTACTGCCTTTTGGAGAGTAAAGGTGTTTGCCTATCACTTCCAGCTTAGAGCACCTAGGTATGGGATCCCAGAAGACTGCTCAGGATTCAGGAAGCAACCCCTATGTGGCATAAGGGCCTATGAGCAGGCCTACAACTGTGCTCTTCCTGGCCCCAGGTGAATCTTTATTCTTTTGGAAATTCTGTTTCCAGAGCCACACTGCAACATTTGCAACAGAACTGAAATTCTCAACAAGGGCATAGACAATGGGCACTGTTGAAGATGAAAGGACCATGTTTCTCTATGTGCATTTTTTTTGGGAAATTGACCAAACACTCCTGAAATTTGTATGGAATAATAAATCTCCATTAATAGCTACTGCAATTCTTGGGAAAAAGTAGATGGGAGGTACCACTCTCCAAACAACAAACTACTACAAAGCAGTCATAAATAAAAATGGCATGGTATAGGTATAGAGACAGACCTGTAGACATGTGGAATAGAACTGAATATCCTGAAACACACTCAAATATATGATTACTTAATTTTTGATAAAGGACCAAAAAATATTAAGTGGAGCAAAGAAAGCCTCTTCAACAAATGGTGCTGGAAAAACTGGACAGCTGATTGTAAAAAAAATGAACTTAGACCTACTTCTAATACCATGCACAAAAATCAGATCAAAATGGAATAAAGATCTCAACATCAGACATGAATCCATAAGGTACATTGAAGAAAACATAGGAAAAACACTCCATCACATCGAAGCTAAAGGCATCTATGTGCATTTTTGAGAGAGTTTTTTTTTAATTCAATCAAGCCTACCCTCAGACTTTATCCTGCACATATTCCATTCCTGGAACTCACTACCTCAGAGCCTTTGCAAAGGCAGTTTTTTTTAGAATGGTTCCCCACCAGCTGCCACTTTTCTGTGAAGGAGCTGATTGTCTTTTCTGCCAAATTTATATCAAAGAATACTCCAGCAATTTTTCCTGGATCACTAACCCAGAGAGAATTAAAAAACAATATTTATATTAAAATGTTTATAGATTAATATTTATAACAGTGCCATTGTGAGGTTCAGGCATGCCTTAGTTAAGTGACAGTAACTGTTTTTGCAGACCAGAGACTGAAATGCCAGTCATCAGGACATCACTGTCTTGTACTTTATGGAACTGATAGTAGGTGGCTTTAGCGATGTGTCAAGCCTTCATTATGATCACTGCTGTGATAAGCCCAGAGAAGAGTTGGGGTACACGGCTCCTAAGTGCCAAAGTATATGACCAATTAAAGACTTTGGTCATATTTACATCTCAAATATTTTTAAATAATTGGTGATGGAAAATATGGTCTAAGTTCTCAGTGGGGCTGCTTCTCTGTCCTACATGGTGGATCCCTGATATTTCATCTGCTGTGTGATGAGCACCTGACACTGCAATGTCTGTTTGGGCTACCATCTTCTAGGGATGTCACAACATTGGCCCACCTCTCAGCCTTTTCGTCAGTCTTTTGAACACACCAGATCCCTTGGTCTGTGGTTGTGCTTGTAAGAGTGGAGGTGTCAGGTCCTAGAGTGCAGGCATAATTTTCCAGTTACTCTGACCCTAATGCTTGGGGAGTGGTCTTCTCCATTTGGGTGTACTAGCACTACTGCCAAATTAATATAGCTTTTGTGGTTTGTCTCAGGTCTCACCTTGTGTCCTACAGGACCATGACCGGATGTGCCGTAAGTTCCCCTGAGATCCTGTTAGAGAATCACCATAACATTTCCCATAAGATATTTCGGGATAAGCCCAGAGTATGTAGCGGCCAGCTAGGAAGAACATTTTCTGCTGTCTGTACACTGGGTGACTGAGAATCTGCTGCAGTCCTTCTCCTTCTCATCAAGGAGACACAGTATTGAGAGGAGAAGAGATTTTGCATCTCCCTCTCAGGCTTAGGAAGAACGTAAGGTTGCCCACTTCCTCTACCCTCCCTGTATACCAATCTGGACACCAGCATTAAAATCCCTATTCCTTTGCAATCATAGTTATAAGTTAAATAACTGTTTTATCCACTTTTAAAGGGGGTTGTTTCTCATGTGGCGCTCAAGGGAGCCAGGTGATATTGGGATTCATACTCAGAACCTGGCATATCAAGTTCCACCCCTTGCTCTTTCCTCTGCTTTGTCAATTTTCTGTGTAAGAAATTAGTGGACTCTGCCCTGATTTCTCAGGTGCGAGAGAATCTGTTTGTCTGTTGCCTGTGACTCTCCACATGTTGTGGGACATTGGCATGACTTCAAACTTTTATACACTCTCCCTAGAGGCACTTTTCCTTTGAGATGGGAAAATCCAGGTGTTTTCTGGACAGGTCGTTTGCTGATTATCTTGAGCATGACCTGCAGCAGCGTTGGCATGGTTGGTTATCGTTGTCTACTTTTGCTTCAGGTGAGCTTGGAAGGAGTGTCTGCTACAGACCTTCTTATGTTCCACAATAGCTTTCCTTGTAAATGATGGCTTCTTAGTTTCAGCTTTATAAGAGTTCATATTTTTTAAAAATGTTTTTTTATTTGATATTTCATTATCCAACACAAATCCCACCAGAAGTATGTTCCCACCACCAAAGACCCTTATTTCCCACCTCCAGCTCCATTCCTGCTCCTTCAGGTGGCACCAATTATATTGACCTTTGCAGCATATATATGACAATGGTATTTATAAAGTCATGGCTTTTTTTTTCTTGTTTGTTATGGGCTAATCTGGTCTACTTCTGTTCTTGCATTGGTAATCTGAATTTCTAGAACATGGTTGGTTTCTACTGGTTTGATGTACTGCATGACTGCTAAGTGGCTGTATGCCACATGGAGAGCTGGCAGCAGCTCTGTCCCATGTATCTGTGTCTCTTGATTATGGCCAACAGCCCAGGAGCAGTTTGTGGGCAGGTCCACTGGCCTCCCAGACAGGACAGAGAGGTGGGAGAAAGGGACCCCAGCTCCATCTCCATGGAAGCCCAGTGACTTTTAGCTGCTGAGACACGCAAACCTGGGCTTAAAATCGGTTTCTCTATTAAGGTGGGGCTCTGATGAGCTGGGTTTGAGATCAGCTTCTCTCTTGGGTGGGGATCTGATGAGCTGTGGCGTCTGGATGTTGAAAATGGCTGCATAATGATGTGGGGGTTCCTCTGGCTTCTTCCACGGCTCTATTAGGGTTGTGGGCCAGGTGGCATGCAGCCACTTAGCAGCCATGCGGTACATCAAACTAGTAGAAACCAACCATGTTCTAGAAATTCAACTAGAAATGATCAATACAAGAACAGAAGTAGACCAGATTAGCCCATAACAAACTAGAAAAAAAAAAGTTATGACCTTATCAATACCATTGCCGTGTATGGGCTGCAATGGTCAATATAATTAGAACCTGCCCTCCCTCCCTAGATGCCTCAGGATCAGCTGAGCATAGGGAGAGCTGGTAGCCGCTCTGCCCATGTATCTATGTCTCTGGATCATGGCTGACAGCTCAGGAGCAGTTTGTGGGCAGGTCCCCTTCTACAGAAGCCTGGTGACTTTAGCCGCTGAGACTGGCTTTTCTCTAAGAGCTCATATTTTTTCTAAGTTAGAAAAATATACTGTCCACTTTCAAATGATTTAGATAGCTGAGTCACCATTCTTCAGAATAAATTTTAATTATAGAGCATAACATTGTTTTAAAAGTCCATGCCTACAGAATAGCCTACCTGCCTCAAAATCCCTCTTTTTTTTTTTTTTGCTTTTTTGGGTCACACCCAGCAATGCTCAGGGGTTTATCCTGGCTCTGCACTCAGGAATTACTCCTGGCAGTGCTCGGGGGACCATATGGGATGCCGGGATCGAACCCGGGCCAGCATTCACCGGCCGCGTGCAAGGCAAATGCCCTACCCGCTGGGCTATAGCCCGGCCCCTCGAAATCCCTCTTTTAACCCCAGAGCTAACCCTTGAGAACTTTTTTTTTGGCTTTTCCTCCAGATTTTGTTTCTAAACATTTGTTGTTGTTGGAGCTTTTGGCCACACCAAAGATGACTATGGTATTCAGGGATTATTCATGCTCAGAAATAACTCCTGGTGGTGTTTTGGGAAAATACATGTGGGATTTGAAAAGAACTTAGCCTTGTTCAAGGCATGGGTCTTGCCCCCCATACAGTCTCAATATATTGGGCATATATGCTTCACTCTTTTAAACAAGCATATAGTTTTGTTGTTTTTTATCCCTCACTGTATGTCAGAATCAGCCCTCCCATTGTTGGTATGATTTAGGCCATCTTTCCATTGTTTTCTGTTAACAGAGAATTCTGCCAAGAATATAACCTTATGTGTTTATACATAAGCATTTTTAAAGTATTTTATTATACCACTGTGAGATATACAATTACAAAGATATACACTTAAAAAGTTCATATTTGGGTTTTGGTCATACAGTGTTCCAGCACCCATCCCTCCACCAGTGCCCATCTCCCACCACCAACGTCCCCGGTTCCCTTCCCCTCCCCAGCCCGCCTCCATGGCAGGTTCTTTATTTCTTTCCCTTTCTCTCTTTTCTCTTTTCCTTCCCTTCCAGACTCACATAAGCATTTTTAATGGATAGATGCTGCAAAACATATTTGGAGTGTTAAAAGGTGTTGTGCATATTTAACTTTGTTTTTGTTTTTGTTTCTTTTGGGTCCACCCTTCAGTTTTCAGGACTTATTTCTGTCTCTGCATGCTGGAGTTACTCCTGGCAGGGCTTGGGGGATGTCAGAGGATTGAACTCAGGTCAGCCACATGTAAGATGAGTGCCCTACATGTTGTACTATTGCTCCACACTCATATTTAACTTTGATAGCAACAGACAAGTCAAATCTCTCTCCATTCTCATCTTTCTAATCTTGACTTTGACATTACATTTCCATGTCCTTGCCAATTACAGTGGTAATTCATTGAAAAGTCTTGTTGCGTTTATGTGCCAAGTTGATTATTTCAATTTTGCCCTGATTTCTAAGGTGATGGATAATCTTCTTGTTTAGTGCCTGCGGTTTTGCATGTGGTTCTGGGCTAACATCAATAGTACCACTGTGAATGGCCTTCCTCCTGAATATGGAGCTGAGAAATCCTGTCATATTTGTTGGATAAGAAGCCAACATGTGAGACTTTTCTCTCTTTTTGGCCCTTTGCCCAAACCTCTTAGGAGACAGAAGTTAAGGGTTTAATATGCAGCATTGCTGGTGAGTTACAAGACTCTTACTCCATTTTAGTGCCAGCCACTAATTCAGGTGGTTTGGGCTGCAAATGTGCCATTTAAAAACTCTTTTCATGACTCCCTTCCCCACTCTTTGAAATTACTCAGCCTGGGTTTTGCTTCATCATATTTATGAAAGGTTCTGACTGTCGTGAGGGTTTAAGTCACATAGTTTGGTTTGGCTTCTTAAACTGGTTCCGCTTTCTTTGCTTAGTCCCTAGGATTGTGCTTATATAACTTCATTTTTACATCTTAATCCAATGTACTGGACATATTAAGGCATAAAGTAGCCCTTCTGTAACTTTTCCAGAGAGTCCAGAGAACTAAGACATGCTGAGGTGTCTGCAAAAGTTTTCTAAGATGTATGACAGCTCATGCTGATAGGGGTTATATTGTCTCTTTTGGTTAATTGGAATTCCTTAGGAAGCATTCCCTTATTTCCAGGAGGACAGAGGGGGAGAAAGGAGAAAGAGCAATAGTGTTTTGAGTTGTCAAAGCTCACACAGCTAGAGAAAAGCAATGCTGGGTTTTAAAGCCAAATGCAGGCTCTTCTGATAAAATGTTCCCCTGTGTGATTTGTGTGTGTGTGTGTGTGTGTGTGTGTGTGTGTGTGCTGCATAGTATCCAGGGTGGAGAATGTGGTTCATGATTGTGCAGGACAACTATTTCATGTCTCCTTCCCTTGAAGTCTAAGCTGTGTTCTCTGGTTTAGTGAAGTCAATCGGGAATGCCAATCATTCCAAGGACTTAGAGGGCCTTGGTGTCCAGGCTGGGGCCAGCTCTTTGATCTCTGTGCCAGGGAAACCCTGTCCTAGCTCTAGCTGTGCCCAGATGGACTGGTAGCTCTGTTGCTGGAACTTTGGACTCCCCAATGCCATTTTTGCTTCTGAGCATGGCAGACCCAGAAGCAAGTTTGTTAAAACTGGCTTTGCCTGCTTCCAGTGGGGTCCCTTGGCCTCTTGTCTCTGCACAGGGAGGTGACCCAGAAGCCAAGCTCATGTCAGTGTGAATTTTGGAAGAACTGATGTGACAAGGCCTCAAGAAAAGCCTTAACAAGGGAGCCCGAGGAAATTGAGTTGCAGTCATTTAACTTTGATGTTGTTAGATATCGTGAAATCTAAAGGGATAGCTCATTAAATGTGTTTTTGGAAAATCTCTTTTACTTTAAACTCAATATTGGAAGAGTATTCAACATACTGGTAGACCATTTCATTTGTGTTAAGAAAATGCAATGCTTCAGAAATCTCCCTCTTGACTTAGATACCGAGTCAGTTCTTCTTCCTAGAAATCACCACTACTAACTGTGTCCCAGAATCCTTCTAGAAATATTTTCTTTCCTCTTTGTGTATAGAAGTTGAGCTGTTCCATACATGTGTGTGTTTATCCATCTATAAATGATCTATTTGTCCATCCTTTTATTCAAACTTATGCTTAATTCTTGTATTTGAAGTCATTCCAAATTCTTAAATTCATTTTCTAGTTTTGGTTTACTGCATTAGTGCCAATACACCATCCCAGATGGTCTGGTATGCCCCTCAGAATGCCCATCTGAGAACTAATTCTCACTAGAAAGCCCTCCAGCTGGTGAAGAGCAGTATGGAACCCCCACCCCCTCCAGCCACCCTTGAGAGACCATTTCCACACCCTACAATCCGTGTCTGCTTCTGGAATCTGGCCTTTTCTTCAAAGCGGAGTGTAAGACTGTGAAACAGATGGCTCGCCCCTGGGTGAGCTGGCATGGAATTGGTAAAGGCTGCCCAATTCACCTCTTGCCACTGACGTGTCCTGACCCACAGTCCTGCTTGTGTAGGGGAATGCCTCTTTGTAGTCTTTTCTGTATGTTCCAATAGACAGAGGCCAATTTTCTCCCCAGAAATATTTTTAAATGTGGTGATATTTAGGAAGAAAGGAATGGAAAGAATGAAGGGCCCAAAATAATTATGTCTCTACTTTTTAATTGTAACTTTCTCCAAAGAGCCACATGAAAAGTCAGCATCCTATTGGGCCTTGTCATGGGATTAGAGATTAGAACAAATAGAAAACAAGTTGGTCCTCCAAAGAACCACCCTCAGAGCAGTGTTTCTCAGCCAAGGGCCATATCGACCCCGATATTTGAAGAGGGACACAAGCAAAAAAATTCATAAACCAGAAGAGAGAGGGGCATGGCATGAGACTAGGGGGTCAACCAGTATGATGGGGAGCCACAGGAAGGAAATGGGGTTGGAAACAGTCAGAAAAAAGCTAGAGAATATCTGTTGCTCTAGAGAATGGTGATGTGCTTTGGAAGACTCCATCAAAGACAGCCTGTTGGGCTTTAGCCTGTTCACATACCAACTATGTGAATTTAGGTAGGTAAGTATTAGGACAGGGTGGGGGAAAGAGGAAAGGGTAATTGTGTATTGTAAAGGACTGGTTTGTTTGCATTGCACATGAGGGACATTTACCTTAATCAGTCTTAGCTGAAAAGTGTTGTGGGTAGTTTTGGCCCAGTTGAATCTAGGCTCTAGAATCTTATCTGAGATTCGGTTGTTAGTCCCTCCTCCCCACCCACAGTCCAAGCATAGGTATTTCTATGCAGCCTCTTGCTAAGTAGCTCAGAAACCTCAGGAAAACAAAATTGCTTCCTCTCCATCTTCTCACATTCTCACCATGGGCCAGCTCCCCTAATCCATAAGGTGAGATGATCTGAGGGAGCCAGAGGGTAAGAACCGAATGAATAGTGAATGATACTGAGTTGGTCTAGGACAGCAAATTTGTAGTTTAGTATCTAAATAAAGGAGGCTAGCAAGTATTCTTTTCTGTAAAGGGCCAGATAGTTACAGTTTCTGCTACAATTCCTGCATCCTGCCCTTGCAGTACAAAAGGACCCATAAACAACAGGTAATGATGGTTGTGGCTTGGTTGAATAAAGTTTTATTTTCAAATTGAGGTGTGGGCTCGCTGGACCACAGCTGTACTATGAAGACTCCTGGCCCAAAAGATAGAAAATACATGCAGAGCATGGAATCCTCTCTCGCACATCTACCAGAACTCAAGCAAGAATCTCTGGTTCCTACAAAGTTCTCAACAAATGCTGGCTATGATATTTATTTAGGCTGTAAGCAATGATAGCACTGAGGATAATTTTAACAACACTAATTGGAAAATGAGATGTAATGAATTATGAGTAATATGTCTGCAGACTATTCCAGAATCGTTTCTTCTCCATTAGTGGAACTTCTACTCCATGTAGCTGGAAATCCTCGAACAGGAAGTGTTCAGTTCAAGCCTTCATTTCACAGGGACTCAGGCTCATGCACAAGTTTTATACAGCATTGGAATCTTAGTTCTCTTTTTATGTCCCTTTTCTGAATTCTTGGCAGACTCTACCAGGTAGCTTCATAGCGTACTAGGTGGAGTCAGACTATGAAGATTCATTGGTTTGGGATCCAAGTGGAATAGTTTGACTAAGTATTGCTAAGAGTCCTGGATTATCCTCGAACCAGTGGAAGACCTGACTTGAAACATGTGATACATGACTCATGAGAACTCCCTGCCACGGTGATGACTCAGATGCCTGTTTCACACGAAGATTACCAAACACTTCTTGCTACGTTTGAAAACAACGGATGAGATTAAGAGTTACTTATTGTCTTGCTTGCCACCCTCTTTGTCACTGTTTCTGTTAGCATGTTGGCAGTCATCTAAACTGCCTTCAGACTGGCTATCTCCTGGTGAAACAGTTCCCCTCCAACCTTAGAGAAGAGGACTGGAAAAGAGAGGCCTGTGCACATGTTTCTCCACACTCCTTTGGTCAAGACAAATGTTATTGGCCAAATTCTTTATGACTGGCAAAATCCTCCCTTGTTTTTGATGAGCTGCAAGTTCAGTAGTGATTCCAGAGGCGGAGGAGGTGGATATTTTCAAACCAAAGCTGTCTTTTTGTAATTTATTCAGGTAACATTAATATGTAAGAGTGTAGATATTTATACATGGCAACTGTCCATCAGGCATGAGGAATGTCCAGTCCATATAAGGACTAAGAAATCCTGTATCAGCTAGTCCTAGCACATGGTGAGAGAGGCACAGACGCTTCTCATCGGCTGCCTGTTGAACTGTATTGTATAGACCACCAATGATATTATGAATATCCAAATGACCCTTGGCATAAAAAGTCTCCCCATCTCTGTTTTAGGTATAATGTTATTGCAGCATGCCCACCACCAAATGCCAATATCCCTCCACCACTGCCCGTAGGCTCTTTCCCTACCTCCACCTTCCTTTGCTAGCCAGAGATAATTGTCAGGGTCTAAGGACTTGTTTTCATTGGTGATTATGTATTACCTGTCTTTGTTTCTTCATACATTTTATATGAATGAGGTCATCCAGTATTTGTCTTTCTTTCTGACTTACCTTGTTTATCATGACTTCCTCCAGTTCCATTCATGTTGTAGCAAAAGGCGACATCTGTTTCTAAAGCTAAGTAGTATTTCTCTGTGTGTGTGTGTGAGAGAGAGAGAGAGAGAGAGAGAGAGAGAGAGAGAGAGAGAGACAGACAGAGAGAGAATCGACTTCTTTATCTACTCATCTGCCATTGGGTACTTGGTATTTCTGGACCTTGGGTTTAGTAAATAACGTGCATATATCTTCTCAGATTAGAAATTCTACAAGAATTTAGTTAGAACTTAGTTTCCTCTTTAGTTTTTTTCCTTTGTTTTTTTCTCATATTTATTTCCAACTGGCATTCCTCAGGTTCCTCTATGTAAATCAATGAAGAGAAATAGTTTTCTGAATCAAAATTAAGCCATAAAATCTTTTAGCATCATAAGTAGTACAGAGACTTCCAGTAAGCAGAGTGGACTATTTCGGATTTAGTGTACCATGCCTCTAGGCCAAAGGTCAGCAAACTTTTCCTATAGAGTCAGGCAGTAAATTTTAGACTTGCGAGCCATGTGGTGGGCGGTAATTTACAGGCTCCTGCTCTAAGTCCTAGACTAGGAATTATAGATCAAAAACAGAGTATTGGAATTGGATACCTGGGTTTGATTCCTGATACCAAATGGCTCCCCTAACACTGAGCAGTAACCCTTGAGCATAGACTGATCCAGGAGAGTCCCAGAGCACCACTAGGTGGAGGTCCCCAAACAAACAAAACCTGAACTTTAAAGTTGAACAGATACTGATTTAACCCTATGATTCTGCTACTTACTGACAATTTTAGACAATTTCCTTGTCTGTAAAATGCTGATTATAATAGTTTCCCTTATGGACTTGTTACATGAAAGAAGCAGAGTTGTGTGATATCTAAAGATAGCAGGGTAATCTGTACTATTTTTGATAATTAAGTCTAGCATAAGAAAATGCTCTTGGGCCGGAGCGATAGCCCAGCGGGTAGGGCGTTTGCCTTGCACGCGGCTGGCCCATGCCGGCCGGGTTCAATCCCCCGGCATCCCATATGGTCCCCCAAGCACTGCCAGGAGTAATTCCTGAGTGCAGAGCCAGGAGTAACCCCTGAGCATCGCCGGGTGTGACCCAAAAAGCCAAAAAAAAAAAAGAAGAAAATGCTCTTAGTTAAGGAACTGACTTATCTGGCCGCTTTTACAGAAGGCTAGCAAGGGTGCCAAGAAATCTTTTATCTCATTATCTTTGGTGGGGAACAGGCAGAAACTGGGTCATATTTGCTTAGATTTGTTGCTAGGAGCTTAGTGCTAACTCATAACAAACCTCTTCCTTTCTGTGAAAATGAAACCACTTATAATCCGGAAGAAAATCACAAATTAAAAAATCTTTCATGAACATCTTTTTTATTAAACTAAGAGTTCAGTCAAATAGACTTCTCTGGTTGGGATTATCAGCATGATCTGAGACCCATATGGAAGCAGTGACCATAGGCCCTAGAGGCTCTGAGACCTCTGATAATTAATTTTTTTTTTTTTTTTGCTTTTTGGGTCACACCCAGCAATGCTCAGGGGTTTATCCTGGCTCTGCACTCAGGAATTACTCCTGGCAGTGCTCGGGGACCATATGGGATGCCGGGGATCGAACCCGGGCCGGCATGGGCTGGCCGCATGCAAGGAAAACGCCCTACCTGCTGGGCTATCTCTCCGGCCCCCATAATTTTTGATAATTAATACCATACTACCCTTGATATTCTGGTAATGTTTGAAAGACTCTGGCATAAATCAGTCTAGGATTTTACTCAAAATCCTAGGACAATGTTGCTTTTAGTAACTAAGTTATGTAGAGCATTTTGGAATAATTATAAACTGTAATATTGAGATAATCCTTCCGAAAAGGATTCAGCACAGTCGACCATATCCACATGGTAACCAAGCTCATTGAGGTTTGTAGGGAGTTCAAGATGCCGCTCTGTCTCACGTTCATTGATTTAAAGAAAGCCTTTGATTCTGTGGAGACCGAAGCAGTCATTGAAGCCCTAGCCAAACAGGGTGTTCAAACCCAATACATCAAGGTCCTTCATGAGCTGTATTATGGATTCGCCACCAGGATCTCACCATTCTACAAGGAAGTGATCATTGATGTCAAAAGAGGGGTTCGGCAGGGTGATACCATTTCACCAAAACTCTTCAACACCACCCTTGAGAACGACATGCGACAATTAGAATGGGAAGGAATGGGAGTGAAGATAGATGGTCAGCAACTACACCACCCCGCTTCGCTGATGACATCGTTCTAATAACACCAAACATTAGCCAAGTGGCATAAATGCTGGCTGACTTCGACTGAGAATGTCAAAAGGTAGGTCTACAGCTGAATCTCAACAAAACTATGTTCATGAGAAATGAACTAGTTCCTGAGGCCCCATTCACTCTCAATGGAACAAACATCTCTGAATGCAGCAGTTATGTGTACCTAGGTCAAGAACTCAACATGATGAACGACCTAAAACCTGAGCTGCGCAGGAGGAAGAGAGCAGCGGGGAATGCCTTCAAGAGCATGGAAGAAATAGCTAAAAGGACAAAGAACATGTAGCTCTGGACACATCTCTTCAACTCCACTGTTCTCCCTGCATTAACATATGCTCAGAGACCTGGGCCCTACAAAAGCAGGATGAGAACGCTATTCGGGTCTCCCATAGAGGATTGAAAGCGCTATGCTTAGAATATCACTCCTCACTCAAGTGAGAGAAGGAATTCAGAGTTCTGACCTTCATCAACAATCCAGAGTCAGGGATGCTGTCTTGTTTGCCAAGGCATCGGAAATCAGATGGGCTGGACATGTAATGCGATTTGGAGACAACCGTTAGACTATAGTTGTTACCGACTGGATCCCAAAAGATCACGTGGCTGCCCACCTACAAGATGGTAGACTTCTTTGTCAAGACCCTGAATGAATGGTTTGAAGCTCTTCATATTCCTGGAGCAAGCAGATGCCATTGGGCTGTAGCCCACGTGATAGGGTCTGGCACGTGATATGGTCAAATGGAAATGTTACTGGTGCCTGCTAGAGCAAATCGATGAATAATAAATGGGATGTCAAGTGATCAAGTGATCAAGAATATTGAGACAACCCCCTTTCTCTATTTCTGACACTATCAATTTCTCTGTCTCTCTCCTTTCTTCTTCCCTCCCCCCCCCTCCCTCCCTCCTTCCTCTTTTCCTCCAGGGACTATTCAAGGCCAGGTATGTGATACAGGATCTAAAGGAATTTTTATAAGTATTCTTCTCAGCTTGAAGTCCAGGTTCTTTTAATTTCCATACTGTCATGGAAAAAAATATATTGGATTTTGCACAGACAGACTAAGATGTTATTTCCAGTTTTCTCCTTTCCTAGATATTTGGCAACAGACAGATGACTTAATCTTGCTAGCTTCTGTAAAGTGGTTAGCAATCAAATCTCATTTGGTACAAACTGTCAATATTAAGAGAGACTGCAAACAATTGCTATCCAGTGTGACTGCGTGAGGTAGGAGTCCCAATGATCCAATCTGTGCACCCCTTTCCCACTATAGACTTGTTTTTTTTTTTTTTTTTTTTTTTTGGGTCACTCCCAGCAATGCCAGGGGTTACCTGGCTCGCACTCAGGAATTACTCCTGGCGGTGCTCGGGGACCATATGGGATGCCAGGGTCGCCGGCCGCGCCGGCGCGTGCACAGCGCCCTACCCGGGCTCGCCCCCCTCTATAGACTTGTTAACAAGAAATAGAGTCGGACTTAAGGTACATCTCAGCTTATTAGTGCATGCTGAGTCATGGCTCTAGGGGGTTATAATCCTGGGGCCTTTGTTAATCAGGAGACTGTAGAAAAGACAAAGCAAACTCTTCTCATATTTTGTAATCTGCAAGTCCATCATGGACCATTCCTTATGTATTATCTCTCCTTCTCTAGGAAAAGGGAAATTGCAAGCTTATGCTTTCACAGTGGTCCCCGAAGGAAAACTATTCAAAATTGTAAATTGTGTGTCATCTTTATCAACAACAACTGATTCATGATTTTAAGTCATAGTATCCCTATATTTTGGCCTGATATATATATATATATACATGCATATAATATATGTATATTATATGCATGTATACATATACATGCATATAATATATATATATATTATATGCAAAAATATATAAAAAAATATATGTATGTATACATGTGGGTTTTATTTAAGCACATAGCACAGTCCCAACCTATACAGTGATAAAATTAAATGGACAGGGGCCATAGACTGTATAGGAACCAGGCCATTAGGTAAATGAAATCAGGACATAATTGCCTTTACACTTCTTTCAAGAGCAGTGCAAGCTTGATGACACCTTTGTTGTGAAATACGTTATAGGAACTGGTAAGGAATGTGACCAGTAAATTTGTCTCTGTTGACCTAAAATTAAGGAGTTGCAAATGACTAGTACTCACACATTTTTCTGGAATCAAAGAGTTGCTCTGTGGGATACCTTATTTCAGAGAAACATAAAATGGTACTAAGAAAAGATAAAAGTTGAAGGTTTTTATCCTGCTTAGGAGACCTCCCTTTCATGTTATGGTACAATTCTATCCTTGCCCCCTTCTAAGGTTTTAGAGGAAGAAAGAGGAAGGGAGTGTTCAGGGATGTGGTTTAGTGGTACAGGCCACACATGCTTGACGCCCTGGGTTTCATTCTCTGCACAGCAAATTAAAAAAAATACAAGTTTTTACAAAATAAGATTTATATTAAAGAGTTAATTTGTGTTTATACACTTAAACTATTCTTAGCCATATAAAATAGCATACTGATTTTTATCTCCTGACAAAATTCTGCAATTCTCAGTCTTCATGATTAGGAATTGTGCCTCCTGTTGGTTTGTTCAACAATAAATCATAAGACAGTTGCCATTTGACCTAATCCAAAGGTTTTGGGCTCATTCAAATAATACAATCGTGGCCTTTACTCTTTTTAAAAAACCATTGTATCATGGACCCATTTAAAAATGGTTTCATCTGCTTCAACTTTTCCCAATATCTAAGACTGCTGGTGTCAACCTGTGCCAGTTGGTGTCTGCCCATTTCAATTGTGACAATCCATATCTGTGCCTACCTATGCTAGCTAATGTTCACCTGCACTATTCAGTTCCAAGTTTGATATCTTGTGCCAGTCCTGTCTAATCAAGCCAACTCATGCTAGTTAGAACCAATGTGTGTCAACTAGTGTCAACGGGTGCCTGTCTGAGCCAATTTGTGCCAACCTGTGTCAATCAGTGCTAACTTCTCCCTTGTGGCTGAGTATTGTCCTGTAGGAATCTACATGCCAGGAAAGCTAGATGTTTTTTTCAGTACTTTAAGAGAAAGAAGAAATCTGCCTTTTGATGTGAAATCTAACTTTCAAATGTTGTTAAATAATTAAAATCAGACAGCAATAATGACAGCTTTCTGTTATCTTTGACTTTATTAGCACTGTTTGCCTCTACTAAGGCATTTAGTTACTTGAATGTAAGACACAGATTTTATTTGGAAATGAAAAATGCAGAAGAACTGAAAGGCAGAAGGCTAGAGCCACGAACACTTCCTCTAAATCTCAGAGTCACTTTATAACCTCTATCCTCCTTGTGAGCTAACAATGGGAGACCCCAGGCATGTTGAGTCCTATGTTTTGCCCATTTATATATGCTTAGGCATTCTTTCTCTGAGATTCTTAGTGAGAAACTAGTAGGGTTGTGCCTGAGGTAAGATGGAGGCTTTTCCCTTACAATTATTAAGTCTAGTGAAAAGAGCTCAGATGTGAAGGAAACAATATGTTGCAAAGTAGCTGGTGGCTCAGGAATGGATTATTCAAAAAAGCATTTGTCCATTTGTATTCAAGTTCTAATGTGAGAAGTAAAGCAATTCCTCTGTACCATGAATTTCGCTTATCTAGGTAAAAGGGGGAAACAGGAAATGAAAAATTATGGATTCCACTTGGGAACTGCACCATGTCTGCATAAAACATTGAACCAACCTATGTAAATAAACTACCAGAAAGAGAAATGTACATTTTCCCCTTAATAAGTAATTTTCCTGGTGAGATGAGAACCCAGCAAAGTAATTGGTTGGCTGAGTTTATCATTTGTAAAATGAGCATATACCAAATGAGCTGAAGGGGTGGGATGTCAGCTCAGTCAACTGGGAATTAGCAGAAACAAAATATGTAGTTGACCAAAAGCCATCAATTTAGTGACTCAGTAGAAGGCTGCAGAGTTAGAAAAAAAACAAGCAGTATGCTGGGAGGTCCTGAAATGCTTCCTTGGGTGATGGGCCGTTTAGAGACTACATATTCATTGGCCTTGGAACAGATTGTTGCCTGAGTAAAAGATGGTGTTTTTATACTGTGTTTATCTAGCATCTCCCTGTTGGAAGAAGGAAAGTGACTGGTGCTGAATTCTCCTTACATCTCAGAAGAGGTGTAAGGAGACTCAGAGACATGACTCACAGACATGGGGCAGAGCTGCTACTGGCTCTCCCCTGTGCCCAGCCGCTCATGAGGCACCCGGGAGGGATGGCAGGTTCTAGCCCTGGCCCGCCACCCCAGCAGAGCCTCACAATAAGCCAGACGACCCCCAAGGCTGCATGGTTCATCAATAAATGCTGGATTTTTAGATGACTACAAGAGTATGCTACCCACATGGCAGAGCCTGGCAAGCTACCCGTGTCGTATTTGATATGCCAAATACCAGTAACAATTATAGAACTCATTCCCATGACCTGATGGAATGGTTTGAGGCTCTTTATGTTCCTGGAGCAAGCAGGTGCCCTTGGGCTCTACTTGCATGAGACAGGTCATATGGAGATGTTGCTGGTGCCCACTCGAGCAAATCGATGATGAATGGGAAGACAGTGATACAGTGATATAGTGATCTCAGAAGAGGGGGAAGAGAAGCCAGTGTTTCTGTGGACACACTCCTGTGAACAGGACTCTAGAAGGATGGGAATGAGTGTTGATAAGGAATTGTCAGCGTCTGTCCTTTTACTCTCAGACTTGTGGCAAACCTCAGAGTAACTCGGAACCTTAACCTAAGCCAGGGGCTAGCACTGCATTCATTTCCTGTTTGCTGTGATAGATAAACATGAACTGAGAGTTTCAAAACAACACAATTAATTTCTTATAGTCCTGGAGGTCAGAGTGTCATGTAGCTCTCCCTAGGCTAAAATGAAGGATTCAGCGTGCTTACATTCCTTTCCAGAGGCCCCTAAACATGAACCTATTCTCTAGCCTGTGAGAGTTTTGCAAAGACATCCACATTTGTTCGTTTCGGTCCTTTTCTCTTTCTCCAGAGTCAGCAAAGTCAGGCTGAATTTTTCACATTCATCTGTCTCCCTGGTTTTCTCTCCCATCCCTCTTCCATTTCTATACATCTTCATGATTACACTAGTTCTACATTAATGACTTTTTCCTAAGTCATCCCAAGGTCAAATTGAATAGCAACCTTGATTGCGTTTTCAACCTGGATTCACTTTTTAAAATTTTTTTTATTATACCACCATAGACATACAATTACAAAAATGTTCATAATTGGTTCTTGGTAATACAGTATTCCAGCACCCATCCTTCCACCAGTGCCCCATTTCCACCACCAATGTACCCCACCCCTCCCGCCCACCCCCAGGCTGCCTCAATAGAGGTGCCCCCATTTCCTCTCTTTCTCTCTCTGTCTCTCTCTCCCTCTTCTTTTACACATTGTGGCTAGCCCTGCTGATATTTAAAGTTTATCACTTAAGTCTCTTTGTGTATATTCAATGGTGAGTTTTAGTCTGCCGTTACCATTTCCCACACTTAGTAAAACACTGGTATCTATTTATATCCTATTAATGAATGCAGTCATTCTATATCTGTCCTTTTCCTTCACTCAGCATGATAGTCTCCATGTCCACTGTATTCACTTTTGCCATGCCATCTGGCGTAGTAACACATTCCAGGTATTGGGCCCAGAGCGATAGCACAGTGAGCAGGACGTTTGCCTTGCCTGCGGCTGACCTGGGTTCAATCCCCGACATCCCATTAGTTCCCCAAGCACTGCCAGGAGTAATTCCTAAGTGAAGAGGCAGGAGTAACCCCTGAGCATCGCTGGGTGACCCAAAAGAAAAAAAAATTCCACATTCCAAGGATTTAGGACTTGGGCTCTGGGGAAAAGGATATTAGTCTGCTTACTTCCGATTTATAATAATAAAAGGTCAATGAATGGCTCCTGTTTACTCTAATATTTCTCATTAACTTCTTTACATGTGCAACCTAACTCCATCCCTACATTGTTTGAATCAGGGCCAAAGATTGAGGTATGGTAGCTTCTACTGCAGTGAAAAGTGAGGGCTAGAAAGCCTGCTCTAGACTTTCTGTAGGTGCAGGTACGTGGACCACCAGGAGGGCTGTGTTCAGTCTGGGAGGCACATTGGAAGGGGATGTGAGGGATTTGAGGTGCTGTTATCAGGATGATCAGGAAAGAGAACATTGGCAGAGAGAACTATCTTCAGGGGTTTGACTAGGTTGATGAATGCGAAAGTTAGCTTTCCTTTCTAAGGGCTGCGAAGTGAATTACAATGAACATGCACCTTGCGCAGGGAGGGCTGGGTTCTGGTCTCTCAGCTCAGCCATGCTCCAGTCTAATGAGAGTGTAATAAGGTGTCAGTAAGGTAATGCATGGTAAACCTCCTGATGGTAGTTTATTATTATTATTATTATTATTATTATTATTATTATTATTATTATTATTATTATTATTTGCTTTTTTGGGTCACACCGGCAATGCTCAGGGGTTACTCCTGGCTCTGCACTCAGGAATTACTCCTGGCGGTGCTCGGGGGACCATATGGGATGCCAGGGCTCGAACCGGGCCAGCCCAGGCCGGCCGTGTGCAAGGCAAACGCCCTACCCGCTGGGCTATCACTCCGGCCCCTATTATTATTATTTTTAAGTATAAGGGGAAGAGAAATAACCAGTGGGAAGAAGCTGCTAAGAAACATGATTTAGGCTCACTATAAAGGAAGAACTTTCTATAATCACAGCTGTGCAACGACAAGAGTTTTAGACACGCAACATAAGTTTTCCCTTTACTGCAACTGTTCAGACATTGAGTCTACGTCCTTAGACTGACTGCAACAGAGTTCCAGGGTGCTTTTGAAAAAGTTCAGAGGTTTCTGCCCCAGGTGAACCTGTTAACTTTAGATATTGAAAAAAGGAGATTAGAGGTCCATATCTTTTTAAAATTGATTTCTATATTTCAGAGAAGCTCTAGGTTCACAGCAAAGTTGAGTGGTGGGTGCAGAGATCTGCTATCTACCTTTTGCCCTCATACATGCACACACAGACCCAACATCCCCTGCCAGAGTGTTTTACTTATTGACATCCTATTAAAAAAAACCTATAGTCTAAATGATGATTCACTCCCGGGTGGTACTTTATATGGGTTGGAGATTTATAAGGGATAATGTCTAATGACGTGTGTTGATTATCATAGCATGCATGTAATTTCATGTCCGTGTAAATCCTCTATTGCGTGTATTTGTCTCCCCTACCACTAACTCTGGAAACTACTCATCTTTTTACTGTTTCACTCATTTTGCCCTTTCCAGAATGTCCTACAGTTGGAGTTATTATATTTAAAATTAGCAGATTGGCTTTTCACTGAGTCATGTAAATTAAAAGTTTCCTCCCTGTATTTTTTGTGTCTTGATAAAGCCTTTGTTTTTGCAGTGATGAATAATCTATTATTTGGATAAACCTCAGTTTATCGATTTATTCTCTCACTGAAGGATATCTTGGTTGCTTCCAATTTGGGGCAATTATTAGTACAAGTGATATAAATTGTCCACATTTGTGTGGACATGTGTTTTAGAGTTCTGAATTTTAAACAAGTGGTCTACAGACAGATTTGGGGCCTGTGGAAAAGTAATCATTTTTCCAGAGGTTGAAGGGGTCTGGGAGTCTCTCCATTCTGGAATCTAGAATCCAGTGGGAATTGGTTCTGGCTTTTGCACCAAACTTTGGTTTAGACTCAGCATTAATCTTCCCTTGGATCTATCTAGCTCAAAGCAAAACTATTCTTTCTACCAGATGTTTAGTGACAATGTTTATTGCAAAAAATTATTCAATGTGAATAATTTTTAGTACTTGAGAGATAAGGTTGACCTGTTCTTCATTATCTCTGTTCAAATCTAGACTCCTCCATCTGCTGCGACACTGGGAAAATCATTGAGCTATTTATTATATGCTTTAGCTTGTCTTTGGCAAAAACTGTTAATAATAGTATTCATGTCATTTGATTATTATGAAAAGTAAACGAGTTCATACCCCTAAATCATTTAGGAAATTGCCTAAGATAAGGTCAATTTTGAGTCTGTTTTCTGTGCTGATCCTTGATACTTGGTCTCTATAGTCAATCAACATCATCATCTCTTTTGTCCTGGATATTACTTAGGTGCCTAAAGGTGGAGAGTCCTGGTGAAGAACCAGGTTGGAGAGAAGCCTGTGACTATTTCGCTGAGGCCAGGTCCTCTGTGCTGGCTGCACCCCAGAGCACAGTGACCCCTGTGTACTGTGGGTACCTGTGAGAGGAGTTGTATAAGCACATGCCATTTTACCAAGAGGGAATAGCTGAGGATGGTTTCAGAATAACCTCAAGGGGGCTATTCAATGCTGAGAGTCAAGCAAAAGATATGACGATGGATTGAGAAAGAGCTTTATTCAGCAGTGAGCAGGCCGATTGAGAGAAGACAGACCCCAGCCCTAAGCCACCATCTTGCTTGCATGGCCAGATAAAGCTAAATATAGGAAAATAAGAATCTACTATGCAGCTATTAGGAAAAATGAAGTTATAAAATTTGCCTATAAATGGATGGACATGGAGAAGATTATGATGAGCGAAATTAGCCAGAAGGAGAGAGACAGACACAGAATGACTGCATTTATCTGCATAACATAAATATATATGTACATATTAAGATACCAATATCCAAGGTCAAGTGAAACATATATCAGGAGGTCTGGTCAAAGGTGGAAATTATCACAAACGTGTGGGAGTCAGAGGCTAGGTAAGACAGAAAATGGAACAGTGTGCTAACAATTGTCGAGGGTACTAATGCCAACCTAGAACTGAGCATTAAATAGAGGCAAAAGATACACATGACAGCCCTTTAATGTATGTTCTGTAATCCATAGTCTGGAGGGAAGGAAAAGAGAAAGAGAGAGAAGAGGAAAGAAATAAAGAACCTGCCATGGAGGCGGGCTAGGGGAGGGGAGGGAACCGGGGACGTTGGTGGTGGGAGATGGGCACTGGTGGTGGGATGGGTGCTGCAACACTGTATGACCAAAACCCAAATATGAACTTTTTAATTGTATATCTTTGTAATTGTAAAAATAAAAAATTAAAAAATATATTAAAAAATAAATAAATAAACAAGATTACACATTTAAATATATATATATACATATATATATATATATAATAAAGGAGCCCATCTTGCAAAAAAAAAATAAATAAAGAGGGCATGTCAGCTTTGGCGCCTCTGCACCACACTTCATTGTATCTGAAAATGTACACAAAGGTTTCTGGTTAGGAATTTAGTTTGCCTTAATCTTGGACAGAAGAAACACTTTTAACATTGTTAACTGTCCCTGCACAGAGGAGCTTGCTTGCTGGTTTTACATTTACATCCATTTTCTTTAGGACTGATGTCATCAGGAGCATGGATGGTCTATAGCAGGGACTCGCACTCTGCGGTTCCCTTCCCTGCAGCATGCTGCCTGCTCTGCTTCCTTCTCCAGGGGCTAGGATGTGTGTTTCCCAAGTGACAGCTGCCAGGTTACATGCGGCTGTCACCCAGCACACATGCTGAGAAGGAGGGAACCCAAAGAACCCTCAACTCAAAGGCAGAAGATAACCCTAGGTTTAATTTTGATTGCAGAATCACCCACTCAAATTTCTGCTCTTGCTATAGTGTAAATCATAGGGGAACAATGTATTCACCAACCAAAGTGCCATTGTCCCTCTCCCACTGTCCATAGATCTCTTCTGTCACCTTGGGGGTTAGATGCTGCTTAGGGCCATTGAAAAGAGGGACTCAAAGAAAGATTGAATGGATGAAGACCTTCATATTGACAGTTTAGCTAGCAGGTTGCTACACAGTGGACTCATATCCTCCAAGCTATCAGTTTATTTTCATGGCTGCAAGAGGGATTTTCTGGCAGAAAAAGAGGAAGGGAAGCACTTCTTTTTTTTTTTTAAGGCAGGGTGTATTACTGGCTGTAAGTGTCAGGAGAGTCAATAAATTTCACTCAGGGGCTGATCCTCTGGCACACACTTTAAAAAAAATATTATACCACTGTGACATATACAATTACACAGATATTCATGTTTGGGTTTGGTTATATAGTGTTCCAGCACCCATCCCTCCACCAGTGCCCATTTCCCACCACCAATGTCCCTGATTCCCTTCCCCTCCCCGGTATGCCTTTATGGCAGCACTTTGCCTCTCATCTCTCTCTCTCTCTCTCTCTCTCTCTCTCTCTCTCTCTCTCTCTCCTTCTCTTACAAATTGTGGCAGTACATACATTTAGAGGTTATGTATATCCCTTTGCCTACATTCAATGCTCAGTTCTAGACTTTTTTTTTATCATTTCCAGCAATTGTTAGCACATTGTTCTCTTCTTCTGGGTTTCCTAACCTCTGACTCCCACGCACTTGCAGAAGATTTCACCCACTGACAAGACCTCCTGATCCATATTTTACCTGACTTTGAGTATTGCGTTATACTCTTTTTTTATAGACCGTAAATAAATGCAGTCATTCTATATCTGTCCTTTTCCTTCTGGCTAATTTCACTCAGCTTGATCCTCTCTATGTCTATCCATTTATAGGTGAATTTCATAATTTCGTTTTCCAGAGAGCTGCATAGTATTCCATTGTGTAGATATACCATGGTTTCTTTATTTAGTTGTCTGTTCTCAGGCACTCTGGTTGTTTCCAGATTCTGGCTATTGTGTGGCACACACTTTTTGATGTGCCTACAAATAAAGATTTCAGATCAAGCTTTCTATCTTCTTATCCTTGAGGAAAAGATAAGGGCACATTTTCAACCATAACCAGATGGTTTTTTGAGTTTCTAAGAGTGAATCCAACTCTGAATTTCTTTTGGCCAGCTTCTTTTCCACTTTCCTCTTCCTTACCCCCACCCTACTACCAATTTGATAACTTCAACTTTGTGCTCGTACTATAAGGATTTATACTTTTTGGACATAATCTCTTCTCTTGCTTTTATGTCTTATATTCCACTTATATGAGGTCATCTGCTATTTGTCTTTGTTGCTCCAATTTATTCGGCACACCTCATCCAGCTCCTTCTATGTTGGAGCAAAAGGCAAGATTTCATATGTTCTTATAGCTGAGTAGTGTGGCATGTGCACGTAGGCCACAACTTTTTTTTTTCATTTTTTATTATACCACCGTGAGACATACAATTACAAAGGTGGTCATAATTGGTTCTTGGTAATACAGTATACCAGCACCCATCCCTCCACCAGTGCCCCATTTCCACCACCAATGTACCCCACCCTCCCGCCGACCCCCAGGCTGCCTCAATAGCAGGTACCCCAGTTTCCTCTCTTTCTCTCTCTGTCTCTCTCTATCTCTGCATCTCTCTCCCTCTTCTTTTACACATTGTGGCTAGCCCTGCAGATAGTTAGAGCTTATCACTTAAGTCTCTTTGTGTTTATTCAATGGTGAGCTTTAATCTATAGGCCACATCTTTATCCTCATTGTTGGTGGGTACCTGGATCATTTCCAGATCTTGACTGTTGCAAATAGTGCTGCGAAGAAAATAATTGCGCATATATTCTTATGAATTAGTGCTCTTGGGTTCGTGTGATAGATTTTTGTATGCCTGTTTTTCCTTTTTTGGAGAAGTCTCCATGCTGTTTTTCATAGCGGCAGAACCAGCCTATATTCTGTCAGTAAACAGTTACTGTCTTTGAAAAAGTTTACTGCTTCTAACGTTTTGGATACAGACCATTCTCTTTGCTGTGAGGAGATATCTCTGTTATTTTGATGTATCTTTCTCTGATAATAAGTGGTGATGCACATTGCTCTAAAATGTACCTTTTGGTAGCAGAGATATTGTACAGAGGGCAGGGTGCTTGCTTTGCATGTGGCTGACATGGGATTGATTCCCAGCACCCACTAAGGTCCCCATAGCCCCACGAGGAGTGATCCCTGAGTGCAGAATCAATAGTAAGCCCTTAGCATTGTTGGATATGACCCCAAATCCAAACTCATGAGGATAAATGTGCCTGCTAACCACTCATATGTCTTCTTTGAAGAAATATATGTTCGTTTCTTCCTTCCCATTTTGTTTTTGGTGGGGAATTGTTTTGTTTGTTGTAGAATTTTGAGTGTGCCTTATATATTTTGGTTATTAGTCCCTTTGTCAGATGTATGGTGAGCAAATATTTTCTTTCATTCAGTGGGCATATTTTTATGATAATAATTTTTTTAGGTATCAAGTTCCAGTTTGGTCTAATGACTCTTAGGACAAGTGACTTCGTTTGGGATTATTAGGCTCATGTTGTTTGTTTTTTTTTAATACTTCTTAATGCCAGCATTTAATTTATTTTGTTTTTTGAACTTATTTTTTGTTTTTTCTTTTTATTTTGAACTTTTGGGGGGGATTGTTTATTTTTAAAGTTTTTCTTCAAGTCTAATAGGCTTATAAAATACGTACATACACACACATTTTAAGAGACCAGTCTTGATTACTTTGCACAAATTGAATACACATGTGAAACTGGCATCCAGATTGTAAAGAAAATAGAAAAGAAAATTGCTGGCATTCAAGAAATCTTGTTTAGGTCACAGTTTTAAACACAAATGACTTGGGAACTGGCCCAGGACCATATGTGTGGTTGGTAAAGTTTATAAGAAGTGTCTTAACCTTCTCCCTGTGTTTGGCTTCTGAGTGTGGTTCTGGTCAGAATCCTTATCACAGGGTTCCTTCTAACAAATTGTGTTCTTAGATAGAGATCTTTGAATGTCTTTCATGTTGTGGTGTTGGGGAATTGATTTCTGGCTTAAATCTAGTCCTCTGAAGGGAGGCGAAGAAAGACACAGATTACAAGGAGGAATTTCAGATTTCAGAATGGACATGCCTCTGGAGAATGGGCTGGCCATAGTGTAATTATTATTTTTAGAAGGGATGTCTAATATGGGATGATCAAACACTTCACCCTATTATCTCCCTCTTCCCACAACCCCGCCCCCGGCCTGCAAGTTCATTGTTTCTTGGTGCTGTAATTTATCCTTGAGTGCTGAACCTTTCTGAAAACGAGCAAACTCATTGAGTCAAAATTGGCTTATATCTCTACCTTTGAAGGATTTAACAAAACTCCAGAGATTGAACACTTAAGTCTATACTGCTCATAAGGTTGCCCAGTCATGTTAAAATAGAACAATTTATAGCAGAGGGCCCTTCCTAGGCCACTGGAAGAGGGAGAGAGTACCTAAGCTGTGTTCTTCCAGGACTTCATTTATGTGAAAAGCACAACTTTCATTTGTGACTAAAGTGGTTTACTAAAAATCAACTGTAAATAAGCTGTCTTAATGTTCAATTTGCATTATTTTAGGCATTTAATGCAAAGAAGAGAAACTAATGTTGAGTATCAATTATATGCTAAATACTATCAAACTTTCTTTTGTAAGCAGTATTACCAAAACGCTCTAGTGACCCAGTGAGTTGCATATTATTATCCCAGAGATTAAATGACTTGTCCCAGCTACAGCTGGAAAGAAAGATTTAGCCAAGAATCCAATAACCATGTAATTATGTAATTATATTCTATCAAGTTGCCTCCTGGTGGCTACAAATCAGAGCTGGTGCTTTAACTTCACATTTTGGGCAAAATGAATGTTGTTGTTATTTATTGATTCAGAATTTTGTCTCTTACTTTTTTCTTCCTTCTCCCTCTCTGAACTTATTGAAAACTCCAACTGGCTTTATATTTTCTGTCATTTGCTAGCTTGGGCCCTTTGGCTCAGGAAGTAAAATGCATCCATTTCTCATCTTGAGATACTCTGTGAATATCACCTCTCCAACTCCACAGGAGTTGACCATGATGACATACATGGAATTGGCACTAGTTTACCGCAATGTTGGCTCACCTGTCTATGTCCTCGTTTCATTGACCCGTCTATTTCATAGTTGAGACTGAGGGTGGCTGAAGGGCAGTTAGGAGTTTAAGTGGTTGCCTATGTCTGAATCACGCACTGAATCTCAATCCTGAGGTAACTTTAGTTGTACTACAATTGATTCTTTTTGGAGCAAACAGTCCTGGAAAAGATGGTGGTAAAACTTAGCATGTAACTGTGATAGTTGATTAGTCTTATACCTAAATCACCCTTTCCCTGTAAGGCCTGTGATGAAGTCATTTCTTTGCAGTTGATAAACTGATTCAGCTTTCACCAAGTTAATATTTTACAATCCTGGGTAATTGGAATGGAGGCTACATCTCTGGGACTATTAACACAGTCCACATACCCCTCCCAAGAGAATTAGGGAATCTAAGACTTTGGGGACACTCAAAGTTTCTAGAAGTCCAATGTGCTATCCATTGCGCAACGGAGCCACCTACACTCAAAGTTTCTAATCCAACTCTACTACCACATTTTACATATAAAGAGCCTAGGTACGGAAGGAAGGAGGGGAGGGAGGGAGGGAGGGGGGAGGAAGGAAGGAAGGAAGGAAAGAAGGAAGGAAGGAAGGAAGGAAGGAAGGAAGGAAGGAAGAACCGGCTAACCAAAATTGGAAGCCTAAACTCTATTGATGCTAAGAGTATATTTTACAATCATTTGATAGCACTTTACCATTCTGCCTATCGATTCTAGGCATGTAACTTCACATGCCTTTTATCCTCATTCTATTTCTGAAATAACCATTTAGCCACAGACCAGAAATAAGAACCAGTCCTCCTGACTTCCAGACTCATTACCATTGTGACTTGGTATTACTGTAATCCATGCTCTTTGGTCAGGTCCTCAAAGTTCAGGAAGGATAATAGAAAAGATATTCTATATGAGAAGTCTGGAATTTCACTGGCAGAATCTTTTCCCATAGTATATATTTCTTTGTGTCGGGAGAAATGAATTCTATGGCCAAGACTCAATAGAAGGGATTGAATGAGATGTTGAAGGTTGTGGACCTGTTTGTTTTCTTTACTGGATCATAAGGATACAAAGGGTAAATTTGAGTCTGAGCATGAGCCCTAGACCCAGTAATTCTGCTCATTATAAAACCCGCCACCTTGGGAGGAGACTTAAGATACTAATAACACCTATAGTTATGCATGAGCCTGTAACCACAGAATGCATAAGGCAGAGGAGACCCTCCTCTTCATATGAGACTGTTGTATCTGTAAGGCAGGAAACCAGCACCCTTACTGGAGGCAGCCTCCAGCCTTCTTGGAATGAGCAGCTTCTTTAACTGTGGTCTCCCTTTATGCTTGAGCATCGAGAATAAAGTGCCTCGCTTGAACCAAATGTATCTGTCTTTGTCTAAGTTTCCCCCTGAGAAAAAGGACAGACGTCCTTCTTCTGGTGACTGCTACTGTCCTCCACAACCCAGTTCCACCTCTGAGGGCAGTTTTTTGGATGCTATTCCCCTCAACCCCTCTACCCCCACCACAGCTGCTTGAATCTGGGCAACAGAGAGCCAGGTGGGTGATGCGTGTTGCAGACCTCACATCCTCCATACTAAAACACAACAAGTGGTTCTCAGGTGCCTTGAGGGATGTTCTCATACCAACTCCTTGAACCAGTGAAGGAAGAAAAAAATAACTGGTGCTAGATAAAGCGATACCATAGTGTGCAGGCAGGAAATCTGGATCCAACACCACAACTAATGAGTCTATTATTAGAGGCTCTTGGCAGAGAGAGGGAAATTGAATGCTAATGAAAAGCAGGTTCTGAGAATAGTTTAAGACTTAGCACCAGGCCCATTACGTGTTCCCTTCTGAGTCACAACGGATGTTTTGCACAATATGCTGAGTTTGCCATTGAAACAGGATTCATGTGGACTTGCGTGAGAAAGGACTGGGGCAGCTGTTTAAATAATTCAACAGAGAAGTTAGGAATAAAGGAAATTATGGGCTCATTGTTAAAGTTTTAATGATTGGAACAGCTGGCCTGATCATCACATGGCCTTTCTTTATTGGTCAGTGGAGAGAGATGTCACAGAAGGACTTCCAAAGCTCTCCAACATTAGGAAACTGCATTTCTAAATCCTCCGTCCAAGAGGCAAAGTAGAAAGAAAGGTGGACAGTCATGTTGGATAGCATCAAACTCATGTATTTGGATTATCTAAATTATACCTAGATTTTCAAAATCCTTACTGCTTGGTCCTGTTCATCCTGTGCACTCTCGACATATGTGTTCATTCTAGACCAATTCATCCAGTTCTTCTGTTCATTATCGGGAAGCAAACCCATAGACTACTGTGATCTCAACCTGCTGTCTCTATCCTATTCATCTCTCTTGGGTAATCATTTCTTCCCTGGGAGCTGACCAGATATTGAAACCCCAGCATATTTTCTGTGGTAAAGATGCCCAGTATTACTGCTTTGAATTTCATTTGACTCAGTGGCTGAACTCAGAACTAACTGTGGACCCCAGGAGTTACCCCTTATGGAAATTTTCGCTGTATTTTGGACAATCAGATTTCTGAATGTTGTATACTCCGTTTATGGGCAAAACTCTAGACAGTCTGCAGAGATTTTCAGGAGATCTCTAATTCCTTCCAGGTTTCTACTCAAATGTCTCTTTATTGCATAAGTATAGCCAAGTGCTCCTCTGTCCAGGAATTGTGGAGCAGCCCTGCTCCTCAGAGAACCTCTCCTCCTGCATGGAATGCCATTGTAAATATTTCCACTCATTTATTAATTTTCCTACTAGTATGCCCACCCCAATGAGAGTGAAAACTATGCTTTGTACTAGTCAAATCTTTACCACCTACAACAATATGGGCTTTGAAGTATGTGCCCCATAAAAAAAAATTACAGAAGAGTGGTAAGCCCTGCCCAAACAGGTAAGTTCTCGATCTGTAGAGGGGGCTGTTTTCAGGAGAGCAGCATGCCCTTTAAACCTGATTACTGCACCCCTCAACCCCCCACCATTAATAATTTCTTTGAACAAACATTAACCAAGCACTGGGCATGAGTGTTAAGAGTCACAGTATCATTATCCCAAGGGTTGTACATGTGTATATGTAGACATTGAAGTGAATTCCATTCTTTAAGATCCAGATCTTCTGGCTGCCTGGAAAGTTATATAGTATTGTTAAACAATGACACATCAATATAATCTTTTTTTTTTTTCTTTGGGCCACACCCAGTGATGCTCAGGGGTTACTCCTGGCTCTGCACTCAGGAATTACTCCTGGCGGTGCTCGGGGACCATATGGGATGCCGGGAATCGAACCCAGGCTGGCATGGGACAGCCACATGCAAGGCAAATGCCCTACCCGCTGGACTATCGCTCTGGCCCCAACATCAATATAATCTTAATAAAACATAAAGATCCAGCTCTTAGGTGCTCTTCTTTTCTCTTCCTCCCCCTACCTTTTTGTCTAGTCTTGGGGTCACACCCTGTAATGCTCAGGGCTTCTATGTGGTGCCAGGGATTGAATCTGCTTCAGCTGCATGCAAGGCAAATGCTCTACCTGATGTAATGTCTCTCTCTGGGTCCTCTTTGTTACTCTTCTTGAGCTACCTCTATCTCCCCAAAACAGGCTAAGGCACTTTCCATGCCATTTTCACAGTGTGTCATGTAAAGCTCTCAGCCCACATAGTGAACATCCATGTACAGCACAATGTGCCTTCTGTTTCCCCCTCAGAGCCCTTAAAGAGCTGGGATTACACTTGACGCATCGCTGAATATAGTGTCTGACACAGAGGTATCCACAAATGCCGCTTATCCCTCTTATTGCTGGTGTTACTGTGTGTGCAGGCATAATAACTGGCATTTACATAGCAATCTATGCATTCAATTTCACTATATAAATGAACTTTTCTTCTATATAAATAGAAGGCTGAACAGCACCTCTATATGATGGTGTATAATATTAGACAGGGCTATATTCTATAAGAATGCTTCAGTTGCTTGTGTTTTGGGGGATGTTGGGGTGATCACTTGTGTATAGAATCTTGTCAAAGAATTCTTAGGGGATTGCATGTAACCCAGATGAAAGCAGGAGGTCCTGCATTTGCTCTACAGATGGATTTAGTATGTTTTATGCAGGATGCAGGAACTGCTTATAAGCCTGGAACATTTGTATAATTCCAAGAGGGAAAAATAGGAGCTCTCTCTCTCCTTCCCCACCCCTTCTCCTCTCCCTCAAGAAGTATTTGGGGTCTTATGACATAGCGATACTGTCTCTTTGTTTTTTAAAAAAATTATTCTACCACTGTGAGATATACAGTTACAAAAGTGCTCATATTTGGGTTTCAGTCATACAGTGTTCAAGTACCCATCCCTCCACCAGTACCCATTTCCCTCCACCAATGTCCCATGATTTCCCCCCCCCCCCATCCTGCCTCTATGGTAGGCAATTTTTGCTTCTGTTAGAGGTTATCATGTATATCCTTTTGCCTAATTCCTTCTTTTCTTCCTTCCTTCCTCCCCCCCCTCCCTCCCTCCCTCCCCTCCCTCCCTCCCCCTCCCCCTCCCTCCCTCCCTCCCTCTCCTCTCCTTCCTTCCTTCCTTCCTTCCTTCCTTCCTTCCTTCCTTCCTTCCTTCCTTCCTTCCTTCCTTCCTTCCTTCCTTCCTTCCTTCCTTCCTTCCTTCCTTCCTTCCTTCGTTTTATGGGCCACACCTGGCAATGCTCAGCGGTTACTCTTGGCTCATTTGCTCAGGAATTACTCATGGTGCTGGGGCGGGGGCATATGGGATGCTGGGGATTGAACCCAGGTTGGCCACATGCAAGGCAAATGACCTATCCTCTCTCTGTGCTATCGTTCTGGCCCCTTTTGCCTATTTTCAATGCTCAGTTCTATGCTGGTATTTTCATTTACAATAATTATTAGTACAATGTTCTTTTCTCTGTATTGCCTAACCTCTGACTACCACACATTTGCCGTAGGTTCTACCCAATGACAAGACCTTCAGATTCATGTTTTGTCTGGCCTTGGATATTGGTATCATGCTATTTTTTAAATCCTGCAAATTAATGCAGTCATTCTATATCTGTCCTTTCCCCTCTGGCTAATTTCACTCAGCGTTGATGCTGTCTCTTTGATATGGATGTTTTGAATGAGAGCTTCAAGGATGTCTGGTTATAAGCTAAAAAAGAAAAACCCAGACCATTAAACATGCAGCAGTTTTTGTGCAATTAAGAAGCATGGCAGCAGGCATCATTCACATTGCTTAGACCATATGTGTACATTAACCTAATATCTGTGTGTTTTTACTTTGACATGGTTGTTCTGATGCCTGACACTCTGATTACATCTCATGAATCTTGCCAGAACTTTTTTCTTTAAATAGTTTTCACTTAAATGCCAACCATGTGCCCGATGCTAACTTCAATGGCAGGAAGAATCAAATGAAGCAGAAGACAAGGTTTCCAGGGATTGGAGCATTTTGCCAAGAGCTGACTAATGGGATACGTTCACCATTTCAGATCATATACTACTCCCATTCTTTGTGGGTCATTTCCTCGTGTGGAGCTTCATATTACTGCCTGGAGAGATGTTTAAAAATATAAGAATATCCTAATGCAAAAGCAGAAATATGATCTACTCATGTTAAAAAAGATCATTTTGCTCATTGCCCCCTCTGGGGTTGTAAAAATAACATTTTTGTCTGTTTTACTTGGTGATGGGAGGGAGAAGGGCCTCTTCCTTCCTGATCAGAAAGACAGAAAGACTCCAAGCTACCGTGATGGGACAGCCATGTGCTATTTTTCAGACTGCGTGATCATTTACACACATAGAAGTCAGAGGTTGCCCCTAAACTAACTATAGGAGTAAGCTCAGAGGAACAAGCCATTAAGGGGAGACTAAGAAGCTTATATTTTTTACTAAATTTTTATCTGGATATTTTTTTTAAGTCATGAAACATCATTTCCCATTTTACAATAGTTTGGTAGCAAGTCTCTTGAGCAGCCTATTATAAAAGAGTAGTCAGACTTGGGTCTTTGGCTGATTTTGCCATTGGAGGGTAAGGATGGCTAAAACTCTTGTTGGAATGGGAGTTCAACAGGAATATGCCCCGAGTTTAGTGGAATCAGAGTATGATGATGAAGGGTGTCTTGTTCATTCCTCTGGTCAAAGAAACCATCTATGTATACTTCATGCTCCTGGAGAAAGAAATTGATTAACATGTTGTCAGTGTCCTTTTCTACGAGGCAGGCATCAAACCATTTTTGGTATAGCATAGAGTGAGTAAGTGTAGGATTCAGGAACTGAAGCTCAGTTTCTCTGGTTCTAACTCACAAGATATATGCTATAGCCAGTGGTTCCAAACCACTCATCTGAAAGAATCTAGTGAGCATATCTAGGTAAGGCTAACACCTTATGTTGGAAGTAACTGTTATTCAGTTATTCAGAGATGATAGCCTATCTTTGTAGGTGTTAATGATTTTTTCCTTAATTCGGTGATGTAATGGTAGTTGTAGACAGTCACTATCATATATGTTCTAAGTTTTCTTAAAATAATAAAACCTCCATATATCAATCCCAGTGTTTAAGTCTGAAATCTTATTGGTCTGAAAAAGATGCAGAATACATTTTTCCCTCACCAATAATCTCTTTTTTAAGTATTTTATTACACCACTGTGAGATATACAATTACAAAGATATACAATTAAAAAGTTCATATTTGGGTTTTGGTCATACAGTGTTCCAGCACCCATCCCTCCACCAGTGCCCATCTCCCCACCACCAACGTCCCCGGTTCCCTTCCCCCCCCCCCCCAACCCTCCTCCATGGCAGGTTCTTTATTTCTTTCCATTTCTCTCTCTTTCTCTTTTCCTTCCCCTCCAGACTATGGATTACAGAACATACATTAAAGGGTTGTCATGTGTATCTTTTTGCCTCTATTTAATGCTCAGTTCTAGGTTGGCATTAGTACCCTCGACAATTGTTAGCACCCTGTTCCATTTTCTGTCTTACCTAGCCTCTGACTCCCACATGTTTGTGATAATTTCCACCTTTGACAAGACCACCTGATATATGTTTCACTTGACCTTGGATATTGGTATCATAATATGTACATATATATTTATGTCATGCAAATGAATGCAGTCATTCTGTATCTGTCTCTCCTTCTGGCTAATTTCGCTCAACATAATCTTCTCCATGTCCATCCATTTATAGGCAAATTTTATAACTTCATTTTTCCAAAAAGCTGCATAGTATTCCATTGTGTAGATGTACCAAAGCTTCTTTATCCAGTCATCGATTCTCGGGCACTCTGGTTGCTTCCAGATTCTGGCTATTGTGAATAATGCTGCTATGAACATAAAAGTAGGGATGGTGTTTCTGCTGCATATTTTTTGGCTTCCCAGAGTATATTCCCAGGAGTGGTATGGCTGGGTCAAATGGGAGCTCAATTTCTTGTTTTTGGAGGAATGTCCATATTGTTTTCCAGAAAGGCTGTACCAGCCGGCATTCCCACCAATAATGGATGAGTGTCCCCTTTTCCCCACACCCACGCCAGCACTTGTTGTTCTTGCTCTTTTGAATATGTGCCAATCTCTGTGGTGTGAGAAGGTATCTCATTGTTGTTTTGATTTGCATCTCTCTGATGATTAGTGATGATGAGCATTTTTTTCATATGTTTTTTGGCCATTCGAATTTCTTCCTTGTTGAAGTTTCTTTTCATTTCTTCTCCCCATTTTTTGATGGGGTTGTATGTTTTCTTCTTGTAAAGTTCTACCAGTGCCTGATATATCCTGGATATTAACCCCTTATCAGATGGGTATTGGGTGAATATTCTTTCCCATTCTGTGAACTGTCTTTGTATTCTTGTCACTGTTTCAGACTTCAGGCTGAAAAAGGTTAGAAGGGACAATGAAGGCCATTTTTTTTATTAATTAAGGGTATGTACACTAGGAAGAAATTACACTACTAAACATATATACACCCAGCGAGGGCCAGCAGAATACATTTTGACCTACAACAGGGATCCTGCTTGGATTCCTTGGGTTTATCTGGAAAGAACCTGGCTGCCTTTGTGGATGAAACTAGCACATGCTTCCTAAAGCCTTGTATCTCTCACACTGAGCAGCTTATCAGGATCTCGATGAAAAGAGCAGACCTTGAAAAACTACAGTGGACAGAACTGGAGAACACAACAGCAGACAAGCTATTTCTTCCGCAGAAGAGACTGACCCTTGGGCTTGCAGCAAGTCTGACCTTTCTCTGCCCAGGATGGGGAGGCTTCAACTCAGGCTGTTTCTGATCCTGATGCCACTTTGACTTGCCTCTACTCAGATTCCTTAAATGCTACCTTTCTGGTTGTTAAAGAAGAATATCAGCTTTAGGGTTGGAGATATCTGGGTTAGAAGGCCCCTGTACTTTCATTAAATCTATTTCCTGTACTTACTGAGATAATGTTAGAGACTGTTTTGATGGTATGTTCCACATCTCTTCCATCCCTTTCTTTGAGCTCTGTGACCCTGTGCATTTACTATAAAAATGGAGTGGGAAGGGGCGGAGGACGGTGATATTGATAGCAGGGTCTTGTCTTCCTCGTAGCCCCAGGTTTGATCCCCATCACCCCAATGATCCCCTGAGTCCCACCAGGAGTGATCTTTGGCCATAGAGCCAGGAGTAAGGGCTACTAGATGTGGTCCCAGTGCACCCCTCCCCCACAAACAAACCCAAAAAATGGGGAGGGAAAACTTGCTTCAAACATTTGAGTTAGTGTAGTGGGAAACTCTTGGGAAAACCTGGTCATTGTGCCTTTTCTTTAAAAATTATTTATAAGTAAGCTATACCCAGTGATTGGAAACCAAAACCACCAGGGCCTGACCTTGGATTTGGTATCATAATATATATATGTGTGTGTATATATATATATATATATATATATCATGAAAATAAATGCAGTCATTCTATATCTGTCTTTTTTCCTTCTAATTTCACTCAACATGATCCTCTCCATGTCCATCGATTTTTAGGCAAATTTCATAACTTAATTGTTCCTAACAGCTGCAGAGTATTACATTGTGTAGATGTACCACAGTTTCGTTATCCAGTCATCAGTTCTCAGCATACTAGAGGCAGGCTAGGGGAAGGGGGGGGGAATAGGGGGACATTGGTGGTGGGAAATGGGCACTTCGTGGAGGGTTGGGTGCTGGAACACTCTGTGACCAAAACCCCCCAAACATGAACAATTTTATAATTGTATATCTCACAGTGGTATAATAAAATATTAATAAAAAATAAAAATAAATTTAAAAAACCCACCAGGGCCACTCCTGCACCACCCCAGCATTGCTCAGGGGGATTGCATAGTACCAGGGCCCGGCTCATACCAGAAGCTGGAGCAGGCCTGGTGGCTGCCGCCAACAGTACTCAGGTTGGTTTGGCAGCTCAGTGCTGCTTAGACCTGAGGTGCTGGGGTTTGCCAAGGCTATACCAGTGGTGCCTGGAGTGGGGCCTCATGGCACCAGGGATCAAATTCAGGACTAGCTCCATCTCTGGCATTGCATGGTTGCTGAGTATCACTGGACATAGCTGGAGGCCTCCAGACAGAGCTGGGGTGGCCTAGATAATCCCTGGTTCTGCAGAGCCTGAACCACAGCAACTTCAGGCCCTGGGGCTGACCCTCCTGCCTGGCTTTCTGAGACCTGCAGAGTGAGGCCCCTGGGCCTCCTGAACACCATTTTAGAGATCAGTAAATAAGCAAACACACAAGCAAAGGAAATCCCAAGCGACAGGAATGAAAAAATTCCGAGCGGGTCCCTGTGTGTCTTTGTGCCATTTCTGTACAGGTGAACTGCCTGCAGGAATCCTTAAACTGTTCTGGAGTTTTGCTTTCTTGCCTATTGCTTCACACTCCCTGTTTGTCTGGTTGAGTCTCTCCGCCTCCTGCTCTCCGGGTCCTGCAAACTATGCAGGGAAATGCACAGTGGCGCTAATCTCTGTCCTCAATTCTGTTTCAGTGCCAACATGCCCAAGCAGGTGGAAGTGCGAATGCACGACAGCCACCTCAGCTCGGAGGAGCCCAAGCAGCGGCACCTGGGACTGCGTGTGTGTGACAAGCTGGGGAAGAACCTCCTGCTGACCCTGACTGTGTTCGGTAGGTGCCCCCTCCCGGCTGCTCTCAGTGTCTGGCTGCTGGCCCTGACTCTAGAGAGGAAGCTCCTCCTGCTGCTGATTTCGGCTCTCAGTGATAAAGCTCTCAGCTTCACCCAATCTAGACATTTAGTTTCCTCCTTGGAATTTCACACACTCTCTAATTTGAGTATGCGAGTACATGCGTCTCCCAAGGAGGTATCACCCTGCTGACTTCCAGGCCCAACTCCCAGGGCCTTGGCTTCATGTTCCCTGGAATCATCTCTCCTTCTCCAAGCTTCTAGGGTGATTCTGAAACAGAAGGCCAGTATTTCGAAATCAGAAAATTTCTGCATCAAGATAAACCAACTGTTGCAGAAAACCCCAATAAGAAGACTCCCAAGGGCTAGCCTTATTCACAGACAGTGGGAGCACATTCACTAATGAGATCAGTGTTACTCTCTGGCTTCTCTTAGGTTACCTACCTGCAAGGCTGGAGAAACACCTCTTCCTGTAACCCCAACCTCTTCCTGAACCCCAGCCTCGTCCTGCAACCCCACCTCCCGAAACCCCACCTCCTCCACGCCACTGCTTCTTTGAGTTGGTCACCTTGGACGTCAGTGGGCCAGAATCAAGACCTAAAGTTTTTCACTGCTCAGTTTACTCAATAAATACCAGAGGTGTGGGAAGGCTTCTCAAGGGTTCCCTTCATATAAGTACTTTCCATCTCTTTAGTTCTTAAAGAAGCAGAGCGGTATGTACCTGCCACTATTTTTTTTTTCTTTCTGGAGTTAACACAGTAGCTCATACCCCCAGAGACTCTCTACTAACCAGTTATGGTGGTGCCATGACTTGATTTATAGTCGCCACCAGGATGGTCTATGTTGGCTGCTTGTTTGGAGAACTTAAAAGTTGACTTGTGGATCCTGAGGTTGCAAATTGGATTTTCCCAAATGATTTCATCCCAAGTTCTGTTTTTATAAATAATATATACAAAAAATCCCAAGCTGTATATGTTTTTAAAGTCATATACATCACTCCCAAGTTGTGTACTTTTTTAAAGAGCTCACTTGGCCTCCCCATGTAATCAAGTCTAAAAGAGTATGTAAAAGGACATAGTCGTCCAGGCAAAAGCACTTGAGGGAGATTCATGGGAAATTATTGGAGGCCAAAGAAATAGAGGGGAAAAAGGAAATTCACCCCAACTTCATCCATAAAATGTTCCTTTTTCTGTTATTTACTTAGGAAGGGAAGAAATACATGAACATCCTTGCCATGCAGCCTGGATTAGGTTGGGAGGAGAAGCAATAATTGTCACTTCAGGCCATTTCTATGGAAAATCTCTGACCCTGCTCATGGATTAAATCTTCAAAGAAGTTGAGGTCAAGTCTCCATGTCCCTTTAGGCCTTGAGAAACTTCTTGACTCATACAGGGTTGCTTTTGACTGGAATAACAAACAAGTCTCTCTTTACACAGTCGTCTCAACTTGTGTATTTTTCATATGTCTCTTTTTGGGGGAGAGGGAAAGGAATCATACTTAGCAATAAATATACGCTACTCCGGGCATGGGCTCCGGTGTTGCTCTCATATTGGTGCTTAGGGAGTCACTTCTTGCACAGAGATCAAACCTAGGGCTCCCATAAGTAAGGCTTACACGCCATGCTTAGTGCCATCTCGTCAGCCCCATGAGTGATACTTTGTGGCATGTTATTTATCATCTACTAAATAGGGAAGTATGAGAAAACTCATTGACCTGGAAATAGTCTCTAAACTACTCATGTGACTAGGACAGAAAGTTTATTCGAATTTTGTTCTTCTTTCCTTGAAGGTGTCATCCTGGGGGCAGTATGTGGAGGGCTTCTTCGCCTGGCATCTCCTATAAACCCTGATGTGATCATGCTAATAGCCTTTCCAGGGATATACTCATGAGGATGCTAAAAATGCTCATTCTCCCTCTAATCATCTCCAGTTTAATCACAGGTAAGAGTCTTCCTCTGGTTCCTGGATTGAGATGGTCATAGTCCTGCTATGATTTTTCTAGAGGGACCATACAAACTCAATGTGGTTTAATGACTAAAGGTGTGTGTCATTAATCTTTAGAGCGTTGGTTATCCTGTTACTGAATGGGGATAGTCAACCTTATAAGAACACTTGTCATCATTTGGTCAATCCCTTTGTCTAGCAAAAATAGAAAAGAAGAACACTTTGAATACCTCTTTTTTTTTTGTATGATTTAGTTCTGTTTAATTCTCACAGTCTAGCAGAAGATCAGAGTCCGTGGCTAAGGGGCTGTGGAATTACCTGAGACCCTCTTCCTCTCCAGAATCCAGTTACAAACTCAGCCTGTTTCTTGTACTTTTGAACAACTGGTTATAAAACTAGAAGTCCTGGAGAGGCACAGGGCTGGGCTGCTGCCCGCTCAGCTTGTGCAAGGCTAATGAGGTGTCCTGGAAGGGGAGCAGGTCCGGGTTCTCCCTGCCCCCTGGCCCAGACCCTCAGAGGCCGGAAAACCTCATGCGTCACAACTGCAGCCCCACTTTCAAGGTCTGGACTCCACAGCTCGGCAGAGTGCACGTACCACCCTTGGCCTGCAGGCGCAAAGTGCCGGCATCTTATCTCAAAACCTAGTATATTCATCTAACAGGGGGCCGGAGGCGATAGCCCAGCGGGTAGGGCGTTTGCCTTGCACGTGGTCGGCCTGTGCCAGCCTGGGTTCGATTCCCGGCATCCCATATGGTCCCCTGAGCACCGCCAGGAGTGATTCCTGAGTGCAGAGCCAGGAGTAACCCCTGAGCATTGCCCGGTGTGACCCAAAAAATGCAAAAAAAAAAAAAATGAATACCTCTTAAGAGTGATGAAATCATTGATTTAGGTATTTAATATACTCTTCTCTAATTTTTCTTTTTCTTTTTTTTAAGTATTTCATTATACCACCGTGAGATATACAAATAAAAAAGATATACAATTAAAAAGTTCATGTTTGGGTTTTGGTCATACAGTGTTCCAGCACCCGTCCCTCCACCAGTGCCCATCTCCCACCACCAACATCCCGGTTCCCTCCCCCATTCCCCAGCCCACCTCCATGGCAGGTTCTTTATTTCTTTCCCTTTCTCTCTCTTTCTCTTTTCCTTCCCTTCCAGACTATGGATTACAGAACATACATTAAAGGGTTGTCATGTGTATCCTTTTGCCTCTATTTAATGCTCAGTTCTAGGTTGGCATTAGTACCCTCGACAATTATTAGCACCCTGTTCCATTTTCTGTCTTACCTAAACTCTGACTCCCACACGTTTGTGATAATTTCCACCTTTGACAAGACCTCCTGATATATGTTTCACTTGACCTTGGATATTGGTATCATAATATGTACATATATATTTATGCCATGCAAATAAATGCAGTCATTCTGTATCTGTCTCTCTCCTTCTGGCTAATTTCGCTCAACATAATCTTCTCCATGTCCATCCATTTATAGGCAAATTTTATAACTTCATTTTTCCTAACAGCTGCATAGTATTCCATTGTGTAGATGTACCAAAGCTTCTTTATCCAGTCATCGATTTTTGGGCACTCTGGTTGCTTCCAGATTCTGGCTATTGTGAATAATGCTGCTATGAACATAAAAGTAGGGATGGTGTTTCCGCTGCGTATTTTTGGTTTCCCAGAGTAGATTCCCAGGAGTGGTATGGCTGGGTCAAATGGGAGTTCAATTTCTAGTCTTTGGAGGAATGTCCATATTGTTTTCCAGAAAGGCTGTACCAGCCGGCATTCCCACCAACAATGGATGAGTGTCCCCTTTTCCCCACATCCACGCCAGCACTTGTTGTTCTTGCTCTTTTGAATATGTGCCAGTCTCTGTGGTGTAAAGTGGTATCTCATTGTTGTTTTGATTTGCATCTCTCTGATGATTAGTGATGATGAGCATTTTTTTCATATGTTTTTGGCCATTCGAATTTCTTCCTTGCTGAAGTTTCTGTTCATTTCTTCTCCCCATATTTTGATGGGGTTGTTTGTTTTCTTCTTGTAAAAGTTCTACCAGTGCCTGATATATCCTGGATATTAACCCCTTATCAGATGGGTATTGGGTGAATATTCTTCCCCTTCTCCTAATTTTTCAAATTGCATTTTTGTTTAGAAGCTGATGGCTTTAGTTCAGATTGGGCCTCAACAAACTGGTTGAGCTTAAGAAAGTTACCTCGTGGGCTGTCCACTGTATAAAGGAAGTGAAAGTCTGGAAACTTGGAGGAGAAGTCAGCTAACATGAGTCTAATGACTTGTCGACCAAGGAACATAGCTTAGATGTGGTGTGAGGAAGGGTCAGGAAGATGTGAGCATCATGCCCCATACTAAGTAAAGATGGTGCCTACTATAAATGTTCCTTTTCTACACCCGTTAAGTCATTATACACTTGTCATTCTGGTTAGGAAGTCTAACCCCCAGTGGCTAACATCAGGTTTGAGTTTGTAAAGAGAAGTGGGTCCTAGCATGGGCAGTTTAATTTTTTAAAAGTTTATGCCAATGCCTTTCTCCCCCACAATCAAAGACTTAGACCCAGGAACAGAAACCAAGAAGTTGAAAAACAGGAGAAACCACTGGGTGAAGGGAACAGGGAAAGTTTGAGATTTGTGACTTGCTTGGAATTTCTTCTAAGCATTACAGAAGCTCTGACAGGGCTTTGCAAGGTGCAGTTCACATGTGGAGGCTTATGCTGGTACCAGATCAGGAAATGTGGGTCCCTGGGCTTCACCATTAAGATGTGAGAGGGCTGTGCTGGGTTATAATTCCAGAATCAGTACCAACAGACATGGTATGAGGCTACAAGTCCTTTGTTATCCCAAATGAGGCTATTTAAAGAAATAAATGAAGAAATACTAACATGTGCTGGTATCATGTTGGAAAGTAAAATCGAAAACTGTGGAACTAATAAAGGAAAAGGAGGCTTAAACAGTCATTCCTGCATTTGAGTAATGCAAAACCAAGTTACAGGTATGCAGATATGAGAAATTAATAGAAACATTGACAAATTAATCCTCTGTATTTCTTTTCAATCCAGGGTTGGCAGGCCTGGATGCAAAAGCCAGTGGGCGCTTGGGCACAAGAGCCATGGTATACTACATGTCCACCACCATCATTGCTGCTGTTCTGGGAGTTATCCTGGTCTTGGCCATCCACCCAGGCAATCCCAAGCTCAAGAAACAATTGGGGCCTGGAAAGAAGAATGATGAAGTGTCCAGCCTGGATGCCTTCTTGGACCTTATTCGGAACCTCTTCCCTGAAAACCTTGTCCAAGCCTGTTTTCAACAGGTAACCCAGAATTGTGATGTTTTCATTTTCCAATCTTCCCCAGTTCTTGAGGTGATAAATGGAGAGATTCTTTCAATGAAAATACAACTGATTCATTTATTAGTATTAATTACAATTATTAGTATTTATTTTATAATAATAATAATTATTATAATAATAATTAGTAGTAGTATTTATTAGGGAAGCAATTATTAGTATTTATTGCAATTCTTAGTAATCCTGGAACAGAATTTTAGAATCAAGTCATGTGGGTTTTTGGTACATTGTCCCCAAAAAAGCACAATGGGTTAACGTCGTTTTGTTTTGACATCCTCTTTTTATTTCTCTGGTCTCTTTCCACATTTCTTTTCTTATCTCATTGCCATATAAGGGCCCATTTTGGTCACTGTGGCCACAACCCCTTAGAGTACCCAGGGGTTCTCCAAGTTGGCCAGCTAACAATACTACATGGTAGATTCAAATATCTGTCCAGAGAGAGAGAGATTGAGACGGAGAGAGAGAGAGAGAGAGAGAAAGAGCGCCTGCCATAGAGGCAGGTTGGGAGGAAAGTGGAGATGGGAGGCGGAGGTGGTGTGGGAGGGACGCTGAGAACCTTGGTGCTGGAAAATAGGCACTGGTGGAGGGATGAGTCTTGGAACACTGTATGACTGAAATCCAATCATGAACATCTTTGTAATGGCCTATCTCACAGTTATGCAAATAAAAAAAGACATGATTATATCTATAGGAAAAAATCTGTCCCCAACAGACTCAGAATCTTTAGGGTAGAATCTAGAATTGGGTATTTATTAAATGGTAGAAGTAATGTGTGAGAATCACACATGTGAGAAGTGTAAACAGTATTGATGCATATAAAGTAAAAAATATATGTTCTTGTTTCTCTTCCCCATAGCCACTCTTGTTGAAAATCACATTTGTATCTATTTCTGTGTCTATATATAACACTTTTAAGGAGACGATAAAGTGCAAGGCGGTGGGTCAGATGCAGTATCGCTTAGGTAATGTGTATGCATAGTCTTTAAAATATGCTACCCGGATGCGACTGCATTTGGCATACGATGCTGCATTTGATATATGTTTTGTTTTTCCTTAAAAAAGTATTTTAGCAGCAGCAACAACGTCTCTCTCTTATTTTAATGTATTCATGGTATTTCTAGAGAACACATTTCTGGAAGCAAAAACATCATGTCAAAGAGTTTCATATTTTAGATTTACTATAGGTTTCCAAAGTGCCCTGCAAGCATTTGTAGTAATATCAATACATACTCCACTTACAGCACGAAGGCATATATGTGTAAAGACAAACAGAAAACCTGTGGGGTTCAAAAGCAGATGATTCTTCTAAGTTTGATCTCACTCACCAGCTAATTCTTGAATGACAGGCCAATTTAGGTTAGAATGTACCTCAGTCAGTGTCCATTAGCCCAGGTCAAAATAAATGAGAGCCAAGAACTCTCCTTCAGGCCTGTCCAAAGAGTCACGGAAGACAAATGAACCACAGTGCCAAAAGTTATTTAAAAAGTGTGTGCCAGAGACAGGCTCGTGGGTGGGAAGGAAGTAGACACTGATAGAGCGATCAGTGTTTGAACAGTATATGCCTGAAACCAAATCATGACTAACTTTTTTAATCTACAGTGACTAAAAATATTTAACAAGGAAAAAAAAAGGGATAAACTTAAGAAACAAGTTGTTTAGAAGAAAAGTATTTATTTCCAGTTATTCTCCCTTTGCCTACTATTGCAGAATTCTCCAGGTTGTGATATGTTCCTTCGTTTACAATGGGTAGTGTTGTAGCACAAAGCCCAGGCATGGGAAATTGCATGGGAAATGAACAGACACAGGTGCTGGAAGAGTGGGGTACCCAGCAGCATCTTTCTCTATAACGTGCCTCTCCTCCACCTGCTTAGACTGATGAAGCTTGCTCAGGGGTGATAGATGCCAGTGGGTGCCAAGTCTATTCTTAGCATTTTGCAGAGTGCTCTGGAGCTGCAGCTGCTGGAAGCAGAGCTGGTACAAAACTCAGGGAGGAGGAAGCAGGAGAAGGGTGGGAGATTTGGGTCTTTTCCTCATGTCCTTTATGATCAGGTACCGTGCAGGAAATCAGTCAGTGAAGCAGACCCAAGCAGCAGCCTGATTCTGGTCTGGGAGTGAGTGTGAGTTTCATAGTATGGGCCATACCCAGGCTCAGTGGCTCTCTGTGTGAAGTGTTGTCTGCTACACTAGAATAGAGGATATTCCTGCTCTCCTCTAAACCAGTGTCAATATTCTTTTGAGCCAAGAACCCTTAATCCCTCAAGTAAGTCCAGAGTCAAGGTCCCTTTGGGTTAGGGCAATCGGAGGAATCATTATATAGATTTTTACCCCAGTTGAGGAAGGGTGCAGACTCCTTGAGTCAAATTTCAGGCAGCAGAAAGGAAATGGATCATATAGCAAGAGCAATCCCATAGACTCAAGGTGTCCAAAAACAGAATGACTGTCCGGCTTCCATGCCCATGGATGCAGCTGAAAGTGGATTTAAAAGACCTTAAAAGACCTTTCTTCAAGGAGCTTCCCTAGGAGATGGACAGAGGGTCCTAAAAGAGGAGGGATGTACTGTCTAGAGCAGACTTACCCAGCTGGGATGACGGAGTCTATCCCTTTGCTAGCAGGTGGCCCCTGCTTGCTGTTACTTGGGACTACTTTGAATCCAGGTGATGTTCCAAAGAGGGAAAGTGTCTGTAATGGGCAGTGTGGCCAGTGTCAGGGAAGCCTGCTGTTCTCCCTGGAATACAGTGATGTCTGTGCTGATTCAGCCAAGATGTGTGGGCCTCTGTGGGTGCTTCCTGTTGGGCAAAGGGTGCCCCAAGGTACCTATAGTGATCACACATGAAAAGTGGTGTGTCTGTGTGTGAGTTGCATGTAAGTGGAGATATTATGAAAAAGACGTAAATATACAGGATACCTGGGAGTTAGGAGCATGACTTTGAAGGCTGGAGGCAGGATGATGGTGCAGCCAGACAGTGATGCAAAATGTGCAAACTGAGTCATGTTTATTCTGGATCAGAATAAACCAGACTGAGAAGAGCTCAGGGTCATGCCTCTAAGCAGAGGCATAGGTGTGCAAAGGCTGGAGTGAGATTGGTGTATTCAGAGAGAGGAGAGGAGAGACCATCAGAAGAGCTGCCCTGAGTATAGCAGCACACCCCAAAGTAGACAGGACCTGACAGATTGGATTGCACCTGGGTTCTTATTCTAAGAAAGTGCTATCTTGGGAGATGTGACTAGAGGTAATAGCTTGGCTCCATTGCTCACAGACACTTCCCTTCTCATCATTTCCGCATTCTCTTTTCATGTAAAGGTTACCCCAGACTTTGGGCCCAGGAACTGCTACTCTTTCCTCTTGTTCTCAGCTCAGTCAGCTCAGCTTTCCTTCCTCCTTGCATAAATGCACATGTCTAAGCTAGAAGAAGAGAGTGCACCCTGCCCATTGAGAGTGTGCTCTCTTTTCCTGCACTTGAACAAGTGGGTCAGCCCAACATTGATTCCTTGGGTACTGCTGTGACCTAGTTGACTTCCAGGGCATTATCATGCAGCCTGGGTGGTGGGAGGAGGACCCTGATGGTCATGCCATCTGAGTTGAAGTTCCAGCTCTGCCACTGACACTATGACATCTGGCAAGTCAGTTGACTACTCTGTGCCCTCTTCCACATCTATTCAGGTTTCACCAATCTGTTGCCTACTACAAACTGGCACTGACATTCTAAAATTCTGCTTTCTATTTCTATTTTCTGAGTTCTATTTAAATGTCATTGTGGGTAATATTTCCCTAGGCTCAGATGAGAGTTTTCACTTTCATGCAGGGTGCCTGGCACCTTTAAAAAATAGGACAATTGTCTGAGATGTCAAGGAATAGTGTGAAAGGTTCTTAGAGGTCCTTTGCAAAGAGATGCTTAGAAAATAGGGAACAGGGCTTGGCATCCCTGCCTAGAAGGAGTGGGTGGCTTCTCAACTTATATTTAGATATGGAATGTGACAAAACCTTGCCATGGTGGCTGCTGGAAGCTAGCATGTCTGGCATCTAAAGATTCCCTTTCCTGGTAGATCCTGCCTTGGGAAGGAGCCCACAATAATTAGTCTCTGAGAAGTTCAGCAGGAACCCAAGAAGGAGGTACACATCCTTATACTCACACTGTTATAATTTCTGCCAAAACCTTCACCTTCTTTCTTGTGATCAGACTCAGGAACCAGGGACACAAGGGTCCTCCAACTGAGTCTCACAATTAGCAAGTGAACTAGCATATCACTTTTCACAACATAAATTTATCAATTATTATCCAATTTATTTTCCCAAATTTCATAACCTCATTTTGCCATTCATTAGTTATTATGTAATCATTACTATTACTAGGTTTTGGGGCCCCAACTATACATAAGGCTTAATCCTGACTGACCTCAGGGATGACTTCTGGCCTGGCTCTGGGGATGACATGTAGTGCCAGGGACAAAACTTGGGTTGGATACATGCAAAGTAAAGGATATGCTATACTTATTTTTTTATAATAATTAAATACACTTAATTTTTTAAAAGCAAAAATAATTTAATTAGGAAGTTTTGAGGAAGAAATATGATTAACATGAAAACTATGATTAACATGAAAACAATATCTTTCACTCAAAGCCCCCTCCACCTGTGTTTTTCTTATTTATTTATTTATTTATTTATTTATTTATTTTTGTTTTTTTTTTTTTTTTTGTTTTTTTTTTGTTTTTTTTTTTTGTTTTTCTTTTTTTAACCCATACACCATCCCCTGTGTCCCTCGAGGTGTTGCAGGTGTGGATGCAGTGCTTGGCTGCATCAGCAGGTTGCAGAGAGGAGACAGGCTTATCTACACTGAGGGCTCTGCCCCGTGGGCCCTGGATGGTTGATGGTCTGACATAGAAAAGAATGGGCTCCCTGGGATGAACCCAGAGCCACAGCAGAGTCTGGCAAACTACCCTTGGTGTATACAATTTGCCAAAAACCGTAACAATAATTGACCTCATTTCCAACGAATGGATATGTTACTGATGCCCACTTGAGTAAATTGATGAGCAATGGGAAGACAAGTGACAAGTGAGGGGGAGAGAGAGAGAGAGAGAGAGAGAGGGGGGGGGAGAGAGATAGACAGACAGGTAGACAGACAGAGAAGACAGAGAGAAGCTTCTCCAAGAAGCATTCTACAGAGAACATACTTGGGAACTTAAAAAATAGGGAAGCAACTGATTCCTAAAATAAGAGTTTTTTTTCAGGGAAAGCGGTGCAGTTAAACACACTTCACTTTGATGTGCTTTCTTTCATTCTCTTAGATCCAAACAGTAACTAAGAGAGTCCTGGTGGCACCACCAACAGATGAGGAGGGCAGCGCCCAACACATGCTGTGGTTTCCCTGTTGAATGAGTCTGCGACCGAGGCACCTGAGGAAACAAAGGTGGTTCTCAAGAAGGGCCTGGAATTCAAGGATGGCATGAATGTCTTAGGTACGCAATCCAGTCTTCAGCTCCCTGGGGAAGGTATCTCTTCTCTGGCAACCATGACTAGCCTTTCATACAAGCTGGGCCTTCAGCAGTCCTTGCTCAGAAAACCAATGGTTCGTCTGACCTGTGACGAAGCAGGAGACTCTCCTGGGTGAATGATTTGCAGCTCACTGGGTCTGACAGTTAAGAGATGAAGGAGGAAGATGGGCAGAAATGTAAAAGATCATAAACATGGCAGCTGGAGGTGTGCTTTGGAAGAAAGCAGCAGAGAGTACTCCATTCACTGGGCAAAAATCTCTGCCTGATGTTAGCAAGTCACATTCTCTGACATCTTTAAGTCATACCTCCAAGCATTCTTATTTCTTAAGCATGATTTTTTGGAGCTTCCCTTGTGAACCAGTGCAGTAGCAGGGGCATAGGGAATGGAAGTTCTACCTTAGCTTTCACAGTCTCTAAACAAGTGCAATGTCATCAGGAGGTGAAAGGTTGGCAGTATTGCCCAGTTGGGTTCGTCAGGAGAACATGATCTTGTTTAGTTTTCTGGGATTGCAAGGAGCCCTCTATTCTGGAGCTGGTGTTGCCCGCTGTCCCAGAGTTCTCTGACTAGATTGACACACTGGGTTTGGATAACTCACTGAGTGTCTAACCCTGGGAAAATGGCACTAATGAACTTTGTTGTTTAAGAGGGGTAGGATTAGAATTTTCCTTATAGACCATGAGGAAGAGCCAAGAGAGACATGCATGTGCACATGGGTGGCACAGACTCTGCCCATCAGAGCTACATTGCTAAGAAATCTGGGGAGCAGGAACGTGGCACGGTATAAGAGCACATGCCTAGAATGTTTTAAAGCTGTAGGTTCGATCTCTGACATCACACACAGACACATAAAAGTGGGTGAGGCTTAGGGACCCAATAAGAAGCCACCCTCCAGAGGACAGAGATTTCCCCATTATCATACGAGTCAGTGGCTACAGATTTGGTCAAAGTACCACACTTCTACTCCTCACTATGACTGTTATTCATCATTACAGTGGTCTCCATGAGTCAAGAAAGAAAATATTTGGCTCGTCTTGAGAAATGGGCAGTCTTGGTGGAAGAAGTATTTTGATTTAAGCACACCAGAAATTTGAGGCTTGAACAGAGCTGTTTAGAAATAAATGAACGTAGGAGTCCTTCCATTTTGCTGTTCAGAAGATCAGATATTCTTGTGTGCTTTGTAGGCTTGTCATGTAAAAGATAGGATTTCCTCCTAAAAGTAAAGTTCTGATAAACCACGAAGAATTCTTGTTGTATTTTCCCAGTATTTTATCTTGGAGATATGGGCAATCCAGATGGAGGAAGTATTTTGATCTAAGCACATCAGATTTTTGATGACTTGAACAGAGTTGTTTAGAAATAAATGAACTCAGGGGTCCTTCCACTTTGCTATTCAGAAGATCAGATATTCTTGTGTATTTTGTAGACTTGTCAGGTAAAATATAGGATCCCTGCTAAAAGTAAGGTTCTGAAAAACCATGAATAATTTTTGGTGTGTGTTTCCAATATTGCATAAGATACACTGTCATTTTAAGTATAATTTTGTTGTTGATCTGAAAATCAGTTTAAATTCAGTTTTTAACATAGTGGCCTATTCTTCGAGTAATAGGATCCATTAATCCTTAATCCATTTCCTTAATCACCATTCCTAGAATGATGGTAAAAGAAACTAGATCTTGCAGGATTGCTTAGCCACTAAGAATAAAGATGCTTCATTGAGAGATCCTGTGTTTGACCTAACAGGAAGTAGATTGAGTAAGTGAAAGTAAGGGAGGAGATAAGCTGACTCCATTGCCAGGCAACAGAAGATCAATAAATATTGTTGACAATCAGTGGGAGGTAAGAGGAGGAATGCTTTGAGGATATGCAACTATCTTAGCATTACCCCCATTGGAATTAACTAAGTAACATGCCCACACCTAGATATTGTGATTCTTATAGGATCTTTCCAATGCTTCCTTGGTTTCTTTTGCCAAGTCATAACTGAAAGAACCAAACTTTGTAGTGAAAGTGACCTCACAGCCTTCTCCGCACTTTAGAGGAGGTTGAGCAATGGGGTCAAGGCTTGGAATGAATCATTTAGAGGACTTCTATGGTCATTTCCAGAGTTTCAATGAATTCTGGGTAGTCATGTGACCTTTGACTGTACTGGGGAGTTTCAATACAACCCACTGCTCGCTCAACCCCAGTGAACAAGCCTTTGGTCCATTGTCGTCCTCAGTACCAGTGTGTGAGTTCAAAAGTCAATGCTTAAAGAGGAAAATTATGATCTGGGTATGAATTTCCAAGTGCAGATCAAAGTGCTGAAAAACCAAAGGAAGTTACATTGTTGAGAAATTTCCCATTTACAACTTATACCAAAATTAATTTTGGAGGTTTTTTTGGCTTTGGAAAGCCCCAAGGACCAAATACCGTCATAAATGAAGATGAAGTCCTGAACCTGGCCTTCATTAAGGACTCATTTCTCTCTAAAAGAATCTCCAGACTACCAGAATAGGGTAGAGTCCAGGTATCTGTACTCTACCCTATTCTCCAAACTATTTTAAATCCACTTCTGTGAGATTCCACTTGATTACTCATCTCTCTCTTGTACTACTTACAATGGCAGATTCTGCTGACCCTGCAAAGATAATTTTCTTATGTCTAGCTCCTAGGATCCTGAAATCATATGTATTTTCTTAAATTGCCAAATATACTATTAACCAGGTAACGCTAACTAGTATCTATGGGATCAACCTGAGTTTGATTGTATACTTTCCTTCAGAATTCGACCACTCTCTTCTCTTAAAGCTAATCTATACCAATTCTTTATCTTTATGGGTCAACATTTCACTTTAAGTTCACTCGTTAATCTTTTTTTTTGCCAAGATCTAAAAAGGAGTAAGTGTTTAATATCTAGCATCAATGAGCCTTAAGTCGAAAAGCAGTATTTTCTTTTTTTTGCTGAAAGAGAAAGTATAGTTAAATAATCTAGATTGAATTTTACTTGGAATGGGGAGGTGATTGGTTTAGCAACCAAGAAAACGGTAAAGGCAGAGATTCAGAGAGAAAGAATTCCCCTCTAGCAGTATCAAATTATAATGTTGTATGTAATTGATCTGATACAAATCAAGACTCTAGCCTACACTGGATAGAGCAGGAGACTATAATTTCAAGACCCTCCTTGTTACTTACTTATATAGTAAGTTACTACTGTATAAGTAAGTAACAGAGTGAGACTGGAACTTAGACTTGCTAAGGTAGTACAATGTACGCTTGGGGAAGGGAAGAAAGATAGAGGAAAAATAAGATAGCTCACACTGTAGGTTCAGAGTTGGCCAAGCAAGTTCTTGTAGCCATATGAATAATCATATTGATTTATAGTTAATTTTAGTAGCCAGAATTAGAGTTGCTATCTCTAATGAGATAGAGATGGGATTGATGACTCATAATAATAATCATAATCATAACCAATCCAGGTTATCAGGTAATAGGACTAAGTTAGCTCCAGATCCTGAGCAAACCATGAGAAGACTTCAAACGAGGGGTTGAGGCCCTGAGGGGAAAGGTATGAAATAGTGGGCCAGGGAGAGAATAATGGGGGAGAGAGAAAACAGAACTAGTTCTGGAGGTACTAAGACATGTTCTCAGAACAGATACTTAAGTGTAGACAATGAAGCAAAAACTGATAACTGATAACTGAGAGCCGGAAAGAGAGGGTGTTCCAAGGGCTGAATTCAGTCCCCAGAACTGCATGCTCTGCCCAAGTACTGCTGACTTGAGGTGCTGACTTGAGCACTGCTAAATGTAGTTCCTATTAAACAAAAACTCAAATCAGCAACAGCAAAACACAACCAAAGCTCTATAGAAACAAGGCCAATAATTGAATGCTAGAGTTGACAAGGACCCAGAGCCATCTGATGTTTGCCTAACGAGGCAGAGACAGAAGGTTTCAAATCCTTCCCTCTTGGAGTCAGACAGATTCTGCCTGCTGGGGTGGTCTGGACATGGAAGAAAGTTAAGTGACATCAAGTGAAGGAAGAAAAAGACTGAGACCTTGGGAGTAACACAAGCTATGTTCAGTCTTTATAATTCCCTTAACTTAAAATAAAACAAAAGCATTATTGACCTAAAATAGACTATGAAAATAATGCATTTATTTAAAAAGTCATGCTAATATTTAAAAACTGAGTCAACTGGAGTTTCCCAATGGTTTGGGATTTCTTCTCATTTTCAACTTGATTTTTTCTGCATTCTTCCTCCTCATATTAGTCACACTGCAAGAGAAAAATAATTTTGGCTTAAGAACTTTCCTAGAGTAAATATATTTGGAATAACACCAAACCAATGTAGAGATATAACCCCTGGCAGAGACTTTGTTCAGTTAGTTGATCTCCACTATTCCAATACTGGCTCCAAACTCTGTCTAATAATCCCCAAGTGCCAACAACCATTAACTTATATTCTAAAGAAATTTGTTTACACATGACTTCATAAATGAGATGGGGGGAGAAGAGAGTGCTGTTCAGCTTAGGATGAACATAAACTCATTTGCTTCATGGAATGATCATAAATACAGTACAAATTACTGGTGGAAGGATGGTTTCTGGAACACTGTATTGTACAGACCTAATTATGAACATCCTTGTAATTCTATATCTCACATGTTATAATAAAATTTTTAAAAAATGAAAGAGACAGAGAGACAGAGAGAAAGAGAGACATAGAGACAGAGAGAGAAAGGGAGGGAAAGAAAAAATGCCTGCTATAGAGGCTGGGAGAGAGGGAATGTGGGGACATTGGTGGTGGGAATGGGGCACTGGTGAAGGGATGGGTGCTGGAACAATGTATGACTGAGACCCAATTATGAACATCTTTGTAATTGTATATCTCACGGTAGTATAATAAAAAATTAAATACAGTGCAACTTTCTCATGTGGACAATGTTAAGAAAAACGATAAACCATAATTATCTAGGGAAAAGTTACTTTTAGCTTAAAATTCAATGCTTTTGCCCTTTAATAACAAATTCTTAGGGTAACAGGCATTGAGAACCTAACTCCAGACATTGAGAATGGTCATGAAGCATGCACTTTCTAATCTGTCCTTCTGTGAAATGTGGTCTAACCAACAGGTCTGATAGGGTTTTTCATTGCTTTCGGCATCGCAATGGGGAAGATGGGAGGAGCAGGCCAAGCTGATGGTGGAATTCTTCAACATTTTGAATGAGATTGTAATGAAGTTAGTGATCATGATCATGTGGTAAGTGGGCTTGGGCATGTTTCATCCTGGAGAGGGATGTCAGAAGGTCTTAGAGTCATCTGTAGATAAGAAAGTTCTCTTGGAAAGAGTGGGTGGGTGTGGAACAAAGTAGAGAATTCAAGAAAGGAATAAAAAACTTTTTTTAGGAACTTCTAAAAAAAGGTGTCAAAAAATTATCACCTTAGCTCAAATCCTATCTTCCATGTCTTTCTTGTGGCTTGTGAATTAAGAATGGGTTATATATTTTTCATTTTGCTGGTAAGCATCAAAAGAATATTCTACAGCAAATGGAAATTACATGAAATTCATAGTCAGGCACAAAGTTCTTTTAAAATTACTGAGATTATATTGCATGCTTTGTTTTTATTTTATTGTTGTCTTTCTATTCTTGTTCAGGCAAGTCAATTGTTTACCTTGTTATATTATTACTGCAATAATTATATTATTATTGCTAATTATTAGTTTCGGGGGATTTTTGTTTGCTTTTTTGGACTAAATCTTTTGGTGCTCAGGGCTTGCTCCTGACTCTGCACTCAGGGATCACTCCTGGTAGGACTCTGGTAACCATATGTCGGGCCAAGGATCAAATCTGGACTGGCCTTATACAAGGCAAGAACCCTAACATGAACATCTTTGTAACTGTATAGCTCACGGTGGTATAATTAAAAAAAAGGAAAAAAGAAAGAACCCTACCTGATATATTATCACTCTAGCCCTACAGGATTATGTAATATTATTGCAGAGGTCATAAAGGAGTGTTCAGGGACTCTGACTCTGGAAAATAAGTCAATACCACTGACCATACCTAATATAGGATTCTATGCTATACTTAAGACAGATTCGTGGCTCCTACTGGACAGTATGAATTTTAGGAGTACATTATTACACTTCTTTAAATGTGTGTTGCTACATCACATCCACCACCAAAGTACCAGTATATCACCAACATTGGAGCAAACCACATCCATCTGCTCATGTATTGTCTAGGGGTTATTTGGGGGCTAGTAACAGAATAGCTGTAATTGAGACAATGCATAAAGGCTATAACTCTAAGATATTTTCTATTTGTCCCTTTACATAAAATATTTCTTCGTCCTTAATTTAGATGGGGGGGAAAAAGAGGTACAAACTGGAGAAGAAAAGTGAACAATACTGAAACTGAATCAGGAAGTACTAAGATGAGCCTAGCAAACCAGGAACATGCCATGGCATTGGACATTTGGGAGAAACACTACTCTAAACTTCTGGTATCCAACAGCAGCAATCTTAGAGCCTGGGTTACCTATGACTCAAACACCAAGAAAAGAGGCCAGTCTCAGTTAATACAGACAAATTGAAATCACAAAGGATATGCTAAAATTGTGTCTTAAGAAATATGCACATTCTAGTTTTACAAAATTGTGATTCAGTTAAATTAAATCCTAAGCCTTTAATATCATCATATCCTTATACTAAGGAAAGCTATTATTTATGGGTTCTCTTTTCTCTGCCAAAAGCCATGATAAGTGTTTCCTATCTATCAAATGTAATTCCAACAACCCTGCAACAACACATATTCCCGTTGTACAGGAAAAGGAAATTGAGATTTATTGAGGTGAATTAGCATACCTAATTTGTATATTGAGAGAGAGGAATAGTGATAGCTCATATTCATATAGACATCCTTTATGCATGAGTGGTTGGACTTTGTTGTTTGACTCATCTAAACAATATGATTCCACAGTATTTCCTTTTACATTGTTATCACTCCCTTCTCCACCTCATTTCTTGTGTGTTTCTGAACAGTGGTTCTGAAATCTCAGGTAGCTCCCAAGACCCTGAGTGCCTTCTGTACTAAGTTGGGCCTCCTTGTTTATTCTGGAAGCTTCTAATATTTTATATCTTTTAGTTGAATAGTTTTTATATACATTTGTTTCAGACTCAAGGTATGGTCTTAATAGAACTGCATGTCTAGGGAAAAATACAACAATGATTATATCAAGTCACATCAGTGTTCAGTTTCCCAAGGAATTCTGGGTTACAAATTCCTCATCTCTGCATGCGCCATCCCTCCCAACTTTCTTCCTCCATCCTGCTAAGTCTTTTCCTGTGGTGACTTTCACTAAAATTCTACTTTTTTTTTCTTTATGGATCACACCTGGCAAAGCTCAGGGATTACTCCTGGCTCTGCACTCAGGAATTACTCCTGATGGTGCTCGGGGAACCATGGGAGATGCTGTCGGGATCAACCACATGCAAGGCAAACACCCTACCTGCTGTGCTATTGCTCTGGCTCCTCTACCTTCTTCTTTCTCTTCTTTTCTTGAATCACATGTCCACTTCACCAGGATGAGAATCTGTTCTTGACATGTGCATCTTTCTGCTATGATAGCACCAATCATGGTGATGTGCCTGTGGTAAATGTTCCCTCAAACTTCAGGAATACATGGCTAACTGAGGTTATTCCTGGATACATGTTCTCAGATCAAGGAACCGTTCTTCATGGTTTTATGAGCTATATTTAATAGACCTGGCTTTTTTTAAATCATTGCCAAATTGTATTTTTAAAGATTGGGAAGGATTTTTAGAGCAATAACATGCTCTTTTTTCATTATTGTGCCAATTCTTTAACTTCCCAGGCAAGGTTTGATTCCTGAATATATCTTTTATATAGAGATTTAAAGTCATCACAAAGTGATGCTGTAAAAATATGTATGCAGCCTTTTATCTTTGCTCTGAGCTTGCTGAGCATTGAATAAATGGCAATACATAAAGCAGAGCAGGCCTCTTGCTATTAAACACTAAGATTTACCCTGTGTCTTAGGATTTCTAAGAAACTGAGAATTCTTATTGTAAACATAATCATTTTCCACAATGTGATGCCAAGGATGTGAGTGATATGTGTAAGTCCCTTCCTTCAGCTGTCTTAGCATCATTTGCCTTGAGCCCATGAGGAAAAGGGAATCTTCGAGGGAAAGCAGATGACTCATAGGATGAAGTGGAACCTTGGAGCCTTTCTTCTTCTCATGGATGGATGTGGTGTGGATCAAGATCAAGTGTTTCCTATTCATTGAAAACAAAACTCCAGAAGATCTAGCGTCATGTCCCAGGAGATGGAGAGCAATTTTGAGTCATAAACAAGATCTCCAGGTGGTTCCTGACAGCTGTTAAGTTACCTCACTGAGGCCATCAAGATGTTGTTACATGACACAAGAGGCCCGTTCCACACATTTCTTTCATTCTTTAGCTGCCTCGTCAGAGTCAACATTTGATAATAATGTGTGAGAGAATGTGCGGGCTGAAACATCCAAACCTCTCTGACCCCTCAAAGCCTAAAGTTCTTTGGTATTCTTTGCTGTATAGAAGGAAGAAGGCAGAGACAGACATGGGGCAGAGCTGCTACTGGCTCTCACTGTGCCCAGCCTCTCATGAGGTGCCCGGGAGGGATGGCAGGTTCTAGCCCTGGCCCGCCTCCCCAGCAGAGCCTCACAAGCCAGATGCCCCCCCACTCCATGAGGACCTCCATTTTCCACATCCAGTCTCCCCTTGTCAGAACTCCACCCAGCAGACTAGCCTATCACAGCCCAGCTCGCGGCATGCGGTTCATCAATAAATGCTGGATTTTGAGATGACTACAAAAGTATGCTACCCTGCGGCAGAGCCTGGCAAGCTACCCGTGTTGTATTTGATATGCCAGATACCAGTAACAATTATAGACCTCATTCCCATGACCTGATGGAATGGTTTGAGGCTCTTTATGTTCCTGGAGCAAGCAGGTTCCCTTGGGCTCTACTTACATGAGACAGGTCATATGGAGATGTTACTGGTGCCCACTCGAGCAAATCGATGATGAACGGGAAGACAGTGATACAGTGATAGAAGGAAGAAGAGTAAAAGTAATGAGACATAACTTTGAGGAGATTATTAGTCTCAAGTTAATAATGATTAAATTATAACTTATTCAGGTATTGCTATTTGCTCTGTATTATTTAATTACTATTTGTACTTATGAAGATATTTATAAAATTATGACTAGTATTTACCAAAGTTCTTCTCTATGCTTTATTCAGTTTAATTACTTTATTTTTTATTTATTTATTTTTGCTTTTTTGGGTCACACCTGGTGACACTCAGGGGTTACTTCTGGCTCTGCACTCAGGAATTACTCCTGGCGGTGCTCTGGGGACCATATGGGATGCCGGGATTGAACCCGGGCCAGCCGCGTGCAAGGCAAATGCCCTACCCTCTGGACTATCGCTCCGCCCCTAATTACTTTCTATGTATTAACTTATTTATTCTTCACAGTAGCTCCTCATAAATTTATGTACTTTCTTAGGACCATTGCCCAGGTGAAAGCAGCGCATGAAATTATCTTGCCAGTGTTGTTTAAGTACTCTAGGATAATTAGATGCCATTTGTACACAAGTGATTTCAAAGTGGAATCAGTCTAAGATCTTCGTGTTATTATGTAACTTTGACCTGCTGTAACTGATTGTTTTAATTGGACCACAGCAAGTCAAGTGTTAACTACCAACAGTACATGCTGGTACCAATGTATTAAGCAAGTTACATAGTCTAAACCCCAACCTACTATAGAAACTGAGTTGAGTATAATATCATCAGTGAAGAGTTACTGTGAGAATTAAGTGAAATTGTGACCAACAATCATGGACAATTTTTACATGCCGAGACCTGTCTAAGAACTTGACATGACTTACTATTGTTATCTGCTGTTAATGAAGATAATTACTATTATAAATTCAGTCATTATTTGATTTTTTAAGGGACCCAAATGATACTTTAATTCAACAACAAGGGAGAAAACCCTTGATTTTTGGGTGATCTTTGCATTTTCATTTTTTTTCCCAAAAATCTAAAATGCTGAATAAGAGTAGAACTTTTCATGACCTTGCCACTGTAGAAAAAAGAGAATTGAAATTTCTACTTGTTATCTCAATTCTCCATCCCAGTTAAACCATGTCACCCCCACCTATCTACCCATTATCCAACCACCCTTTTGCCCTATAAGTATTTTTTTTTTTTTTTGCTTTTTTGGGTCACACCCAGCAGTGCTCAGGGGTTTCTCCTGGCTCTGCACTCAGGAATCACTCCTGGCGGTGCTCAGGGGGACCATATGGGATGCCGGGGATCGAACCCAGGCCGGCACAGGCCGGCTGCGTGCAAGGCAAATGCCCTACCCGCTGGGCTATCGCTCTGGCCCGTTGCCCTATAAGTATTTTTAGCATCTCTTCTGTGTCAACAATTACAGTCACTGGTGATAAAATGGCAAATAAGCCTGGAAGGATTCCTGGTCTCATGAAACTTCTAGTCCAAATCAGGAAGAAATCATAAAAGAAGAAATTACACAAAGAGTAATAAGGAAGAAGGAGAAACTGAGAAGGGAGGATGAAAGTAGAAATGCATTCTATCAGGAGGAACTAAGTAAAGGCTGTCTAGAAGGGGATTTTGGATGAAGATGAAGAATGAAAGGGAGGCAGCTGGTAAACTCCCAAGAGAAAAATTTCCCAGGACAAATAAATTGCAAATTAAAGAGGCTTAAGCATCATAATCAGAGCAAGGAATGACTGGAGAAAGGGGGTGGGGGAAGTTGATTAAAGTAGAGCGGTGGGTCTGGGTTAGATCCCACAGAGCCCTGTAGTCCATCTTGATGAGTTGGAGTTTGATGTACTTGAAAAATGAAGTCCAGGAAGTAAAAATATGTGTAGTTTCTACAAACTGATTTCACTCTATCCTCATGGAAAGTGATAGTCTACAAATGACTCTCAGCCATACACTTCTTGAGTAGCCAGACCACAATTCCCTAAGTGGATTGAGAAAAATGAATATTTTTGTGACTCCTTGAGTTGGAGTATATACAGCACCATTAGGGAACCCTTGGGAAATTGGCCTAACTCTTTAACATGTTATTCCAATCCTGAGTTTCATTCCAAATAAGCAGAAGATCATTGATATTTGAAACATGTAGGAAAATAATAGAGATAAGTTATGGGAAGACTAAGAAATCCCTCCAAACATCTATCCTAACCACTGTTTTGTATCTTCAAGTCCAAATTTAGATACTTTTGTGGGTTAAAATCAAGAACTTATAAAAAGTTGGCAACGAGGTGGATGGCTTCCAAAGGCTAGCCTTGTTGGTTCTACATTTTCCATTGTAGATCATATATTTTTCCTTGACATATTGGTTTCCAAAATCAGTTAATTTTGTTTTTGAGCATCCACAGCAATGCTTAGTGGTTACTCCTGTCTCTGTACTCAGGAATTACATTTGGCTGTGCTCAGGGTACTGCATCGGATGCCGGAGATCAAATCCCAGTTAGCTATATGTAAAGCAAGCATCCCAGTCGGCTCTATGTAAAATGAGCACTGTTGCTCTAGCCCCCATCAAAATCAAAATAACTAACCGGAGGCCTTGTTTTTTTTTTGTTGTTGTTGTTGACTACAGTGATTTTATTACTTTTTTTTAAATTATTTTTTTCATTATACCACTGTGAGATATACAATTACAAACTGTTTATGATTGGGTTTCAGTCATGCAGTGTTCTAGCACCCATCCCTCCACCAGTGCACATTTTCCACCACCAAGGTCCCTGGATTCCCTCCCCCAATCTGCTCTATGGCAGACACTTTTCTTTCTTTCTTTCTTTCTTTCTTTCTTTCTTTCTTTCTTTCTTTCTTTCTTTCTTTCTTTCTTTCTTTCTTTCTTTCTTTCTTTCTTTCTTTCTTTCTTTCTTTCTTTCTTTCTTTCTTTCTTTCTTTTTCTTTCTTTCTTTTCTTTCTTTCTTTCTTTTCTTTCTTTTTGTTATTTTCTTTTTTTTTAACATTTTATTATACCACTGTGAGATATACAATTACAATGCTGTTCACGCTTGGGGTTTCGGTCACACAGTGTTCCAGCACCCGCCCTTCACCAGTGCCCCCCAGCCACCACCCATGTCCCCAATTCCCTCCCCCTCCCACATCCTGCCTAAATGGCAGGTTCTTTATCTCCTCTCCTCTCCCTCTCTCTCCTCCTTCTTCTCCCACACGTTGTGGGTTGCACTACGATACACTTAGAAGCCATCATTTGCATTTTTTTGTCTGTATTTAATGCTCAGTTCTATGTTAGCATCAGAACTTTAGACATTTATTCACACATGTTCCCTTCTCTATCTAAACCAACCTCTGACTCCCACACGCTTGTGGTAATTTCCACTTCGGTAAGATCACCTAAAATGTAAATACCCCAGACCTAGCTCCAGAAACTTCTTAGTCAAAAGGTACATGTGAATTCAAGGACCCTTCATGTATCCAGGCTGGGTGATGGTGAAACGAGTGTCTGTGAGTACATGGCAACTGCGTACTCAGACTGTGAGCACGTGGCGACTGTGAGTGCTCAGACTGTGACTTTATGGAGACTGAATTCTGGCATGTTACACTCCGTCTAAATGTCAGTGAAGGGGGAAGGGGTGTAAAAAATAGATGTGGAAGAGACATTTTATGGAAGCTGTCCTCATGGGCAGGATTCGCCTCCTCTCCTCTTGGCTCTAGCCGGGAAGCAGTTGCTCCAGGTGCCACTGCAACATCACCAAATCTGGTTGGAAAGTCTCTCTCCCTTTCCGGACTCTCTTCTCCTATCAGGGAGCCTAATCCTGGGATTTCGCTTAACTCACAATCTGTCCCTCAACTCTCTTCTTAAGTCTTGACATGGTATCAGCCTTCTTGAAAGTGATTTTATTTGAATCAGGAAGAGTCTCAGGCTGATTCTGTTTTTCTTCATCAACTCTTTGATCAAGGATGTAGCCAACTGTTCCTTAAAGCACTCCACATTATAGTGGCCATGACTGGCTTACTCAAGAGGAGAGGGCGTATGAGAGAGAGCATCCTGTATCTGTCCCTTTCCTTCTGACTGACGTCACCCAGCACGATAACCTCTAGTTCCATCCATGTTGCTGCAAGTTGATAATTTTATTTTTCCATAGAGTGTGGTGTTAGAGTTATGTGCATAAGAAACCGTTATTAAACAGTATTGTAAAACACAGAATCTCAAGCAATAAAACTATTTTAAGAATGAGAACAGCAGTATATTGTTTCTAAGCATTCTATAAGATAATTATAATATAGAGTCCAGAGCAATTATATATATATAATTGCTTAACATATATATATATATATATATATATATATATGGTAAGGCATTTGCCTTACCCTTACGTGACCTGGGTCCAATTCCTGTCATCCCATATGGTCCCTGAGGCACTGCCAGGAGTGGTATCTATGTGCAGAGCCAGAAATAACTCCTGAACATCACCCAGTATGATCAACTACGCCAAGAAAAAATAATTTAGAAAACAATCATATAGATATATAAATTATGTTTATATGGGGAAAATTGGCAAATAGTACAGAGAATTATGGTTGTATACTTAAGAGAAGTGGTTTGTTTTTGGAGGAGAGAAAATCCCAGTTGTGGGGTTTCACATCTGAGGGAATTCTCGTTCTTCACCCTGGGGTTGTTGTCTTGACCGAGTTATTTAACTTTTCAGGACCTTGGTTTCCTCATTTGTCAAGCAGAAATGCTCAGAGTATCTAGCATTTAGGTTTGTGGTAAGGATAAATGTGTGTGAAGCTCTCACCATATTTCTTAAAATACAGTAAGTGAAACAATGTTGGACTGTGTCACTTAGAAGAAATGAAGGTACCCTGGCTTAAATGGTCTTATTTTGGGATCTCTCTCTCTCTCTCTTTTCTCTCTCTCTCTCTCTCTCTCTCTCTCTCTCTCTCTCCTCTCTCCTTATCTGCATGCATCTTCTGTTTTAACACAGTTTCCTAAAGAAAACAGCAAAGCAAACGCACACATCCTAGTTTATAGTTTGACAAAAGTCTGTTGAGCTTTCTCAGAAGCTCAAAATGTATTCCCAGTTTCAATGAGGGAACTATGGAATAAAACAAACCAGAGTCTCAAAAATCTACTTTAAAAAACCTACTTTGAAGCTCTCTGTAGCATAGCCTGGACACCGCTTGCTGCTTATCCAGAAGTCGGTAAAGCTAGTCTCTGCTGTCCCTAAAAATCACCTTTGTAGCCAGGTTTCCCTTGGAGTCTTTAATCAGCGCAAAGGGCCACCAGCTCCAAAGAAGAGATTTCAGCTAACACAGTGAGTCTCCGTGAAGTAAAATATAGCAACTATTAAATCTCAAGGCCCTCTTGTGCAAAACTCTTTGTACAAAGATATAAAGAGTTTTCCTCAGGGTGCGGTACATAGGAGAGCTGAAATTCTAAATCCCATAATGAGATCTTCAATGCTTTTTTTTTTTCTTTTATGTTTTTCAGGTACTCTCCCCTGGGTATCGCCTGCCTAATTTGTGGGAAGATCATTGCAATCAAGGACTTAGAAGTGGTTGCTAGGCAACTGGGAATGTACATGATCACGGTGATTGTGGGCCTCATCATCCATGGGGGGCATCTTTCTCCCCCTTGATTTACTTTGTAGTGACCAGGAAAAATCCTTTCTCCTTTTTTGCTGGCATTTTCCAAGCTTGGATCACTGCCCTGGGTACCGCTTCCAGGTAGAGAACACAGCAATCACCTCTCTCTTCTCACTCCTCTGCCCTCTTTTCCCTTTTACCCCAAACCCACCCTCCCATAAAAACTTCAATGAGAATACTTTTTATATATTACTAAAATGCTGCTAAAAGAGGTGAGCCCTTTGTGCTTTTGGTTACTCCTAGAACTTCTGGCCTTTCCGATAAACTGCTCTCCTGGGAGCCAACTGGGTTGGAAATAAAAGCTCATGCTAAATTTCCCAAATAATTCTGCTACTGTTGGAATGATTTTTTAGTTTTAAGTGTTTTTCCAAAGGATACAAAAGGATGTTATTCTTTTTTTGAAGAAATTCTTCCACCTGTGATTTGAAAAATGCTGTGGTGAAATAGCTCTCTATTGGAATGAGTTTTCAAAAGAAGAATAAGCCTTTGCAGGGAAACAGTATGTCAGATCAGATTTTCCAAACTAACCAGAAGTCAGTCTAGTCCTTGACCTCTCCCTGAGTGAGTCTCTAATGGCCCATGCTGCCATGGAATTTGAGAAAATCAGGAGGCATTGCTCTCACTTGACAGTGATTGACTCATTTCCTACCAAACTACTGAGCTCCAGTTCTTTGGAAGCCAAAAAAGATCCCAGATATATCTAGAGGAAATGATATATTTTTATACATTTTGGAGTGAATTATCCTAGCTAAATAAACAAAAGTGAGCATGCAAGAAACCTCAAGCAATTCAGAATCTGTGGGTTTTATGTTCTTGAACTGCAGCGTAGAAAACAGTTCTACGTAACATTGCTTTTCTCCGCAAGCATCTTGAGCGCCAGTTAAGACTGAGACACAGAGTCTGTGGCCTGTGTGACCTGTGTGACCTCAGGTTTATAGGTAAATAAAGTAGGCTTCAAATAAAGCACTTAGAGATAATAAAACCTAAGATTTTTTTTAAAAATGAAGTTTTAAAGTCCATGCAGGGCAATAACCCACAGGTTAAGAAGATTAGGAATTAGACAAATATTCCAGTGTCTTTTTAAGAAAAGGTGATTCTGAAAAGTATATGGATGACTCTGTCTGCATTTAAACAGAATCAGAATGACATTTTATTTAGACAAACATTTAAATCAGTTGATCAAAGACAGATGTTGGGGTTATCTGATCAAAGCCACAAATATTAGACCCTTTCCCTTAACTTAACCTGTATTTCATTTGGGAAAAAAAACCCAAAATGTAATTTTAGTTTTTAATGAAAATGTGGCTTCTGCCTGCTTGTGAAATTTTCTTTTTAAAAGTCAACATGGGGGCTGGAATGGTAGCCCAGCGGTAGGGCGTTTGCCTTGCACACGGCCAGCCCTGGCCGCCCGGGTTCGATCCCCGGCATCCCATATGGTCCCCCGAGCACCGCCAGGAGTAATTCCTGAGTGCAGAGCCAAGAGTAACCCCTGAGCGTTGCCCGTGTGACCCAAAAAAGCAAAAAAAAAAAAAAAGAAAGAAAAAGAAAGAAAAGAAAAAGCAAGAAAAAAGTCAACATGTCCGAGTCACATACGAAGGATTAACTCAGGGTTTCTTTGTCACGATAACCACGTAAAAAAAAACAATAGAGTCCCCAAGCAGCTAAATATTCTTTCTGCCTTTTCAGGCCTTGTTCTGAATGGAACTGTGTGTGTGTGTGTGTGTGTGTGGGGGGTTGGTCCCTTTTCTCAGTGGGCACTGAGCCTGATGTCCAGGCTATGAGTGAAGGGGGAGCAGCCTGTCTTTTCCTCCCTCCAAGCTCAGGGCATGTGTTAAAACTAACCTGGAGCAGAGAGGTGAGCACTGACTATCGGACAGCAGCAACAGCTGAAAACTGCCACCTGGCTCTGAGGAAGGAAGGCCCAAATGAAGAGCGAGCACAGTCAGCATGTTAGCCTGTCATTTGGGCAAGGGCTAAGGTTCTGTAGTCCTGGTTTGGATTGATTGCGTTTATTGGCCCTGTAAGAGGCAAAAGTCTAGTCCAGTAGGGAAACAGAGAATAGTTTCATGGGCTGCCAGTTATTGTCCTCTGGCTATTTAATTATGTAAAGATTGTTTCAGGGCATGTTGGATAAAATTAATGCAGTAAGAAAAATTACATGTTCCTGAACTTGCCGAAATGTACTGAGATTCCTGCTATTGAGCAGAGTAACTACCTCACTAGACTTAATAGCTGCTCTGGGCAAGCTCTCCTGAAAGCAGCTGGGGGCATCAGGTCTCATGGCATATCAACCTGCAGATGAGGCCAGATATCAAAGATTGGTCTGGCAAACCAATTACGGTTCCCCAAGATTATTATTAGTAAGTTGGTAAGATGTGTGTAGATTCACGCAACGCTAATTTTAGAGCCCCAGGGTGCAAAATAGGCCCTGAATCCGCATGTTCTTGTCTTTTGGGTCCCATCCGTCAATGCTCAAGGGTCACTCTTGGCTCTGCACTCAGGAATTACTCTTGGTGATGCTTGGGGACCATATGAGATGCCAGGGATCAAACCCGGTCAGCCATGTGCAATGCAAACACCCTCCCCGCTGTGCTATCACTCCAGCCCCTGGAATTTGCATTTTATGTAGTTTCCTTGGAGTTGATGGTCAGCTCCTACTCTTTGAGAAAACAAACCTCTGTAGGTGTCTGTATCCATCTTATCTGGAGCCCTAACCCTGAATAGTAGCAGGGGGAACTTTGACTAAGACAAGAGGGGAAAGGTGCTGTATGCATTGGTGATTCCCCAATTCACTTTGTTAGCAGTTGGGATTGCATGGTGGTTCTGTCCATGCCCATGAAAGAGAGAGAGGAAGCATAGGCTTTGAAAAGAAAATATAATAATCAAGAGATTTGATTTTGAGAGAGCACTTCAGCATTACTTTGCATATTACTTAAAATATGAAGCAGATCCACTTACCCTCACAAGCACCTTTATCCATATGAAAATGGATTCTAGCCCTCAGTGACCCTTATTCCCACAAATCTCTTTATTCTAAAGGCACACAGATATGTCAGGGTTTCTGGCCTTGGAAGATGTGTCCTGTGGTCTAGAATTACCATCCCACGCTTGGGAGGAGTTGGGATGTAGTCTCTCTATGTGGAACTTTTGAGAAGCTACAAAGCATGTACATTTTTGGCCATACACTGTTGGAGAGATTGTAGAGTGACAGGTGACCATTGATCAGGGAACAGGACAATCTAGGAGAATTCCTGGTGAATTTCTAGAAACCTGGATTTGTGCTGATGGTCACTGATTATATGTGTTCAACATTTTCAAAATGGGCAGACTAAGCTCAAGGACAGTGCCCATAGACGGGCTGCAATCCATGGATTATCTTGTAGGAAACAGTGTAATTACCATAAAATTATGAGTCATGCAAAATTCTTCATTCCATCTCATTACTGGTAGCTGATCTTTTCTTAGAATACATTCTTTTTTTGCAATCCAACTAATGTGGGCCATCAGATGGGCTTCAGTGCTTAATGAAAGATGGAAAGAGTGGGCCGGAGCGATAGCCCAGCGGTAGGGCGTTTGCCTTGTATGCGGCCAGCCTGTGCTGGCCCGGGTTTGATCCCTGGCATCCCATATGGTCCCCCGAGCACCGCCAGGAGTAATTCCTGAGTGCAGAGCCAGGAGTAACCCCTGAGCATTGCTGGGTGTGACCCAAAAAGCAAAAAAAAAAAAAAAAAAACAAAAAACAAAAAAACAAAGATGGAAAGAGTGACCAAAGGAAAATAACACTTTGAAGCTCTGAGTACACTTCAAAAACCAGAACCAACCCAATATTTTGCTGCATATTAGCATCCAAATAAGATAAAATTGAGCTTCCAAATCATCAGTTTTCAATGGCTTAAGATTTAAATAAAAAATGTTTTGGGGGGATTGGGATTTTGGCATGGCTTAGCTTGATTGGGGGAACATAATGCTTGTGGTGGCATTTCAGTTTGTATTTTGTTTTGCTTTTCTAAAGTTGAAATAATCTCTCTCCCTCTCCCTCCCTGCCTCTCTCTCTCCCTTCCCCCCCTCTCTCTGTCTCTGTCTCTGTCTCTGTCTCTGTCTCTGTCTCTGTCTCTGTCTCTGTCTCTCTCTCTCTCTCTCTCTCTCTCTGTGTACCTTAGTGCTGGAACTTTGCCTGTCACCTTTCGTTGTTTGGAAGAAAATTTGGGAATTGATAAACGTGTGACCAGATTTGTCCTCCCGGTTGGAGCAACCATTAACATGGATGGAACAGCCCTTTACGAAGCAGTGGCTGCCATCTTTATCGCCCAAATGAATGGAGTCGTCCTGGATGGGGGCCAGATTGTGACAGTGAGGTGAGTGAACAGGGAGGTGTGGGGTGCTGCTAGCTGGTCCTCTTCGACACAATCTCCTTTTGACAGGAGGAACTTGGCTTTTCATTCTGCTGGAAGGAAAAATTATGAAGAAAATAACAGAAGCAGAATTATTGGCAGACTCCAAAGGGAAGTGACTGAGACAGAAGAAAAGCAAGTTATTATTGATCCCTTCTGTTTTTGTCACACATGTGAAATTGCTTCCGAAAAGTGATACGTTTTACTTTCTTAATAATCCCATGGTGTTGCATAGTGCCAGACCCATTTGATAAATGAGATAGAGAAATCACAGGCTTTAAGGGACTCCATACTGTTTCCTAAGCAAAACCATCAGCAGTGAGCTCGTGAGAGTCCAACTGAGGCTAGCACCTGACTCTGCATCCAGATTCTCTTTCATTAAAACATGCTCCTTTCAGCATTTTGGAAGATGATGGAAAAAAATGAGACATTAGAAGAAAGATACTCCTCAATATGCTATATACCCTCATGTTGTTGCAAATTAGATAACTCATACTTTTGTTTTTATCTAAGCCATTTTGCTGTATGTTTTTATTAAAAATTTTCAAAACTACCTGGTTCTATCCCTGGCACTACATGTGGTCCCCTAAGCACTGTCAGGAGTGATCCCTGAGTGCACAGTCAGGAGTAAGACCTGAGCACTCATGGGTATAGCCCCAAAACCAAAACCAAGAACAAACACTAGAAAAAGAAAAAAATTCAAAACTAGCCCTGAGTTTAATCCTGAGCACTGAAACAAAAAGATCAAAACTTTCCAAGAAGGTCATTATAAGTGTATTGCTTCTTTTTTTTTAGGGTCACACCCAGTGATGATCTGAGGTTCCTCCTGGCTCTGCACTCAGGAATTACTCCTGACAGTGCTTGAAGGACTATGTAGGATGCTAGGGATTGAACCCTGGTCGACCGCATGCAAGGCAAACACCCTATCCACTGTACTATCACTCTGGCCCCTTGCTTCTTAAAGTTGCATTGCATCACCTTAAAGAGAGCATTGGCTTGTTTATATGAATGCATCCAATCCTTAAACCACTCTCTCAAGTATTACAACAGGCTGCTATAACAAAATAGCCTAGACTGAATGTCTCAAGTGACAAACTTTTTAAGTTCTCATAATTCTAAAGAAAGGGACTTCCAAAGTCAAGATGTCAGAAAATTCCATTCCTGGGAAAGACCCCTTTCTTAACTCTCGTCTCTGACCACTCCTTAATGTATTCTCATGACTTTTTCTTAGTGCCTGGAGAAAAAGCATAAGCTATCTATCTCCTCTAGGAAGGAAACTAATCCTCATGAGAAGACTCCGCCCTCTGATCATATTATCTCTCAGGGTCTCGTCTTCACATATCAGACCTTAGAGATCCGGGGTTCAATAGTGAAGTGTTTAGGGGAGAACATACCTCAATTCATATCAGTATTGCAGGGAAGCCTCAGTTTCCTCTTCTGTACCATGAGGACAGTCCTCACATATTCTCAAGTGGTTGGCAACATGGTGCCTTGTACAGAGTTACCTGTCAATAATCCAGAGATACAATGTGGTGAGTAGGATGTGCTTGCCATGCACATGGCTGACTGGAATTTCATCCCTGGTGGCCCATATGCTCCCCAGGCATGGTCAGGAGCGAGTGATTCTTAAGCATAGGACCAAGAGTAAGCCCTGGACACTTCATGGGTGGCAACAAGTAACAAAAAAAAGAAATGTTATCTCCTACTCTTAAAATGTTATTGATGCTCAGCATTATACAATATTCCTTGGACATAAAAAGAAAAATATGCCCATGATATAGTGGCTGTCATACTGCTGCCCAGTGTAAACTAGCAGGGTTAGAGTAACAAGCCTTCAAAGCCAGGCCCTAACAAACGGCATGTCCATAGTGTCAAAATACAAAGACAATAGGGATTCTTTTTTGCTTGTTTGTTTTTGTTTTGGGGGCACATCCAGAAGTGCTCAGGGCATACTCCTGGATCTGTGCTCAGGATCACTCCTAATGATCTGAGGTGTGTGTGTGTGTGTGGGGGTGGGACCAAAATGGGAGCTGGGGATCAAACTTGGACCCTGGTCAGCTGCTTGCAAGACAAATACCTTATCTGCTGTAATATTGCTCCAGACCCCAAATTGAGCTTCTTAGCAGAGCCTCTGAATAAGCAAACATGATGACTGGTCCTTGGATGCTCTGTAACTCAAAGGCAACGCATTTCTCATCATTTACAACACTAGATGAGAATTTAGAATCAAACAGTGACCAAGAGAAAGGGATTCATTACTTTGCAGTTGTTTTGTGTGGGCAAGGATTGAGGGATAGTTGAAGACAGCCTGCATTGGAACCAAGCAAAATAAATATTTAAATTCCAGAAGGACACATTTAATCTGTGACCCTTAGTTTTGTCCTCCTTTTTTTATTTTTATCCTCCTTCCAATCCATGCTTCTTCATGGAGACAGCCCTTGCTACCTTGTCTTCTTTGTAGGGTTACTGTGAACTTCCGTAGCCAAAATGATCTATGTATGAACTTCCACAGCATTCAAGAAACTTCCCTGGACATGTGAGCCTGGGAGTGGAAAGAGAGAAAACAAAAAGGGAAAAACAGATTGAAAGGATATTCCTTTCTGGAAGCTATTTTAGGAATTAGAGTTCCACAAATGATCACACATCGTAGAATTCAGATATTATTTGGATGTAGGACCAATCATTTTCCTTGTACAATTTTTGGCTCATGCAACCAAGAATTAAACTAACAATGTGGTCTGGTGCAAGGAATGTATAGAAGTGACTCATCAGAGAAGCAAATGATGGAAATAAAATAGGCAAGGCACTGAGACCTTGGGAATTTTCCTTTCCCTGGTATTCTATCTATCTTGAATAAATGAGTGAGAATTCCACTTTCTAATTATCTGTCTTTAGTAGGAAGTTTTCATTGAAAAGTCACTTGACCTGCCCAGATGTTTCAATAAGAAAAAAATTTCATAATCATTGGAGAATTTCAACGCGCATGGCTTTTTAAAGAAAATGTGTTTTACTTGCTTCCTTCTAGTGAGCCCATTAGTTAGCCTATAAATTAGACAACACTACTTTTTTATAGATTGATAAACTAAGGCACAGAGCTATTAAATTGGTTCCCAATTCATGTGTATAATTAGTGGCAGTTCCAATATTTAAACTCAGATTATTCAATCCCAGAACCTTTAATACACACTTACTGCTTCCTATCACCTAGTTGGACTCAAGGGAAATGGAGTTCTTTAAGCCCTGCTATGAGGCCAGAGAGATAGTGCAGTGGGTTTGGCACTATGCTTACATGTGGTCAACCAGGATACTATCCCCATAACCAAATAAGGTCTCCTGAGCACCAATGGAAGTAATCCCTAAGCATAAAGCCAGGAGTAATCCCTGAGCACAGCCATGTGTGTTCGACAAACAAACAAACAAACAAACAAACAAAAAAAAAAAAAGAACAAAAAACCTTGCCTGCTATGTATTTGGCCTTGCAAGGTGTCTCTATGATGTTAGACCGAAACATGGCAAGGATGGTAATATGGAGCAAATGATGTAAACCACCATCTCCTGAGGATTTTGTTTCTTTGTAGGTGAGATTAGGTGAATTCAGGTTCTTCTTAATAGTAAGATACCAGGGTTCTGAGCTTGGTTACACCAAATGTTTGTCAACCTCATTCTTAATTTGCACCTGGAGGACCTACTCTAGACACCTAGAATTGTTTAACTAGCATATGGGGGGGTGTCTATCTTTGGCAGTATTCTTCTGTTTAGAAATCAGAGTATTTTATAAAAGGCATCCAGCAAAGACAAAGGAATGCCAGCACCCTTTGCTGGGCCACAGATTCCCCTATTGTTTAGATAATCTGTGGCCCCAGATTAACTCTCCTTTCAAAACAAGATCACAAAAGTGTTGGGTATACTGTGACATTTCTTGAAAGAAAATGATTAGGTGCTTCAGGAAAAAGCCCTCCTGATAGCTCATTCTCATTTCTTGGCACTCTGTTGATGAATAATGTATTTTCCAGCCCATAATGAAACATTCAGAAATTTGAAGCTTCATCCATTTTGAATCTGTTGATGTGTTCCCCGATGTCTACTCCAGTGGGTCTGTGTATTTGCAATTCTGAGATCTCATATTAACATAGGCAATGCTCTCCTTCGACTCTTGCCACATAGTCAGAAAGTCACTGGTGTTCACAGAGTCATAAATGCGTAAGCAGAAATGAATGCAGGGATATTCCTGTGGGAAGATTAAGTATGATTTGTTTTCCTGCCTTAATATTTCCGTGCCTGCATTGAGAGCCATGCTTCCCGGACTTGACCCCAATGATATATCACGCTAACTGGATGTCATGATGGGGATAAGATTCCAATCTATGACTATCCATAGGCCTCTATCACAGATGAATAAAATCTAAATAGACCTGGGTTTAGGTACTCTCTCTTTCTTATCGGATACATGGTAAAGGAAGTTTATGACTTCTGGGAAAATTAGAGTTTAAAATTGCCAGTCATAGTTTTGCCACGTGCTTTTTATTTTCCCATCACCTGACTTTTGTCTGTCCTCACAGCCTCACAGCCACGCTGGCGGTAGTGTGGGCGCAGCCAGTATCCCCAGTGCTGGGCTGGTCACCATGCTGCTCATCCTGACTGCCGTGGGTTTGCCAACGGAGGACATCAGCCTGCTGGTGGCTGTGGACTGGTTGCTGTAAGTCCGTGTGGATGTGGTTCTGCTGGGGATGTGAGTACTCACTTGTTCCCTGGGTGGACAGGATGCAAGATTGCGGCTCCCTCCCTTTCCTATCCCATCTTCATCCTAACATTATCTGAGTACCTACTTGGGAACCAAAGGGGAAAAACAATCTTGGAAAGTTTTACAGTCTAGTAGAGGGATCAAATCATTTATAATGCTAAAGTGAAAAAATAGTGATAAGCAAGCAAGTCCAGCTCAGGTGAAGGATTCCAATACATTGCGCTGAGTGAATTAAGCACAAAGATTCCCAGAATGCACCACATTGATTGCTAGAATGAAGCTCTGAAAAAATCTGGCCATTCTATCTCTGTTGCCTTCCAGGGAGGGCTGGGAGTGTGAAGATTAATTGGGAAAGAATACAGGAAGCCTCTGGGAGTGATAGAGCTTACTCCTTATTACAGATGTGCACAGGGATATCCTTTAGAACGCCTCATCACAGCCTGCCGTCCAGTTGGGTACAGTGTACTGTCTTTAATGACACTTATCAATAGAGCTCATGAAAGCAGTAGCATATACATAAGGATACTGATGGGAATACATCCCTGTTTTGTATGAAAGGAGAGTGTGGAGAAATCAGGAAAAAGCAATGGAAACACTCTGCATTGGAGAACTCACCATGTACCAGTCCTATATCGAGCACTTGGGCCCTTCTCTTGCAACAACCCTGAAGTCTGATATTCTGACTCCCTCTGCAGGAGATGAAATCAAAGCTTTACAGGGAGTCTTTTGAGAATGCACAGAGATTTGACCTTAGATCTCTCTGAAGGATTCATATTTGGAATCATGGGTGTATTGAAGTCTCTAAAGCAACTCTTCTGACAGAATCATTACTGATAGGATTAATGATGCCCTGGGTTGACTTATGTCCTGGGGGAAATAGGACATTCTCATCAAGGCTAGCAGGCACAAAGGTGCTGAGGCAACACACAATGTAGGGACCTATAAATGATGGCCTGGTTCAAGTAAGGGATTGACAAAAGGGAAAGTCTGAGGTATCATTTTCCAAAGCTATGCAGAGAAGCTTGAACTTGATTCTGTTCACATAACCCAGCTACCTTTCCAGGAAGGGTATTTTCTATTATTGCATATTGATTTTACATACATAAAGGCAACCAGGTTCAGCTAGATGGTTCCCAATAGAGAGGTGGAAATTCATCCTCAGTAAGGGCCCAAGTGGCAGCCTCTTATGATCTTTCTGAGGGCTTTCCCATGAATATCTTGTCTGGTCTGGGAATAAATGACAGGGATTATGGACATGTAGTGGCTTCAGCATCAGAGGTACAGAATGAGAGATCCAAGGTCAAAGAACTAACACACCCATAGCACATTTTCTAACAATAATTGTCAGCAGTTTCTAAAGCCGAGATGCCATATGGAATGAATTTGAGTTTCACTCATACAGAAACAATAGTTCCTTCTCTCACATTCACTGTTCCAAAGAGAGACTCATGCACGTGGCAGAAAAAAATAAAGAACATATGGGGAAGGCTAGAAGGAAGCTTTATCTCCCCTTTAAATGTGTCTTCTGTTTTAGTTGAGTTAAAAATGAAAGTGGGGCTGAAGCGATAGCCCAGTGGGTAGGGCATTTGCCTTGCATGCAGCCGGACTCCGCTGGCCTGGGTTCGATCCCCGGCATCCCATATGGTCCCCAAGCACCACCAGGGGTGGTTCCTGAGTGCAGAGCCAGGAGTAGCCCCTGAGCATTGCCGGGTGTGACCCAAAAAAAGCAAAAAAGGAAAAATGAAAAGTGACTTTCTGGACATAATCAGATGAACCCATGAGAGTGTAAAGAATTGATCTCTATGACTGGTTCATGGAAATAGGTTCCCCTCTTGCCTGTTTGTTCCTTGAGCTTCTCAAATACATGTTGCACTCAGTGTCACTTGCCTGCTGTGTTCACATTGTCCATGTTCACACATGCCCTCTGTCAGTATGGAATTTTCTGCAAAGCAAGTGACATTATTTTATCTCTCTCAGATGGTGATGTCCTTCCTTAATGGCGTGGTGGTTCTCTGTGTGCTTTTCTCTGTGCCTGGTCTGTCTTATGCCATCTATTCAGATGAGGTCGCCATGAGGGAAAATGAGATTTGGTGAAAGGTTTGGGATAGAATAAAAATGAGGGCACAAAAAGTGGGTAGGAGTTATCCAGGAGGACAGAGGTAGAATGGAGCCATTGGCAAGTTTTAGGAAGAGAACCCACAGGCAGAACTCAATAGGGGTATACTAAAGTCCACGATAGGCTCACTGTGTGATAATTGGGGATACAAGCCTGTGTACATGCCACGACCACATTGAGTTATGATTATACTCATATCTATGAAAATTTCATCTGCTTCTGGGATTTTAACCTGCTAATTCTCTCCCCTCTTTACTGTTTGGTCCCTAAGCTTCTCAAAATCATGTTGCACTCAGTTTCCCTGGGTTGCTGTGTTCACACTGCCCTTGACTGCTGTGACAATGTCTCTCCTTGAGCTTGTTGCTGAGACCCTAAGTTCACCATCAGAGATTCATCCCTTAAAGAAGTATCATTATTACAATATCTGCCTCCCTCATTATAATAAAAATGCCTTAAGTGTGAAAAAACACTAATATTGTCAGGGATGAAAAAAGAAACTGATATTGGTGGGTATAGCCTTGTTCTATATATTGACTGATAGTTTATTCCTAAAGAGGTCTATCAATGATGGTTGGAAATGATTTTGCTGGATAAGAACTGAGTGATGAAAGTAGGTGGATACAGAAAGGTAATTTAGAAAGTAGATACTTGCAATACAGATACTGAAAAGATACTATATATATATGTAAATGAAAGGATACCATATATAGTATGAAAGGATTATATAGTATTATATATAAGGATATATATAATCCTATATAACATATATAAATATATTATATGTAAGAATATATAAGGATATATAATCCTTTCATACTATATAATTCTTTCAGTGTATGTATGTACCATATATATAATCATTTCAGTATCTGTATATACCTAATATATATTATCCTTTCAGTATCTGAATGTATGTAATATAATATATATATATATATATTATTTTTTCAGTACCTGTATTACAAACCACAATGCCCTAATGGAGGGGGCAGAGAGAGAGAGAGAGAGAGAGAGAGAGAGAGAGAGGTGCGTATCATAGAGCAGGTGAAAGGATTGTGGTAAAAGGGAAACTGATGACATTGGTCATGGAAAATTTACACTGATGAAGATATGGGTGTTGGAATATTGTATGACTAAACCCAACCATGAACTACATTGCAACTGTGTATCTCACTGTAATTCAATTAAAAACAAAGTGGTCTGTGATGTATTTCACAGATAATAAAGTAGGGAATCAAAAGTTTCTTGCCTAGGGTCTAGGATAGCCCGTGTAGGACCAAGTCTGAGCTTTCACTTCAGTCCCCGCTACTTCCTGGTTGGTGCCAAACAGTTAGTGGTGGGGTGGGGGTAGTAGCAGAGAAGTGATGAGTGGGACGTTTTGGGAGACAGTTTGTAACCCGTAGTTGGGCATAAAAACCAGGCAATTGTTTTTGTTTAACCTGTGTTTTTTCCTTCTTCTCAGTTATAAAACAAAACAAAAACCTAAGTGCTTAGGGACAAATGGGGTGTGATCAAGGCCTCAGACACTTAGAATTATTTTTTTTCAACTCTGCTAGATCAACCATTGTGGACTCCAGTCTTCTTGGCAGGCATCTTTGTCCAAGTCTGTTGGGTGAAATTCATTTCATGAAATACCCAAGACCCTGTGTAGTCCTGACCTGAATGTTAGCAAATGGAATAGGCAGTGTGGGTCATCCTGGATCAACCACCACAGGCGCTCACATGCTCACACTTACACAAAGATCAGGGTGTCCTAACTCCAGGGTTGAAATGTGCTAGCTGAAGAGAGTTGGCTGAACAACAGAAAAAGTGATGATACATTTGGATGAATAGTATCGGTGAAATTGTATCTGAGTAAAACTGGAGCTAAAAAGCAAGGCATTTATGAAGACTGTTCCTCCTGCTCTGTGGTCTGAGTTCAGGCAAGGGCTGGTCATGTGATGCAGGAAAGACAGGGCACGAGGCAGACACCCTGCCTCTGAGCTTGCTCCCTAAGAACTTGGGACCAGTTACTCGCTTCTGCTTCTATTATATGTACAAAGGAACAATCATTTATCAGCCTGAAAGCTGTCTAGACTCAGTGCCCTTGGATGTCCTTTTAATTTTAAGAAGCAGATGAGGATTCTGTGGGTAAGGGATGTTTGTACACAAATAAGCATGAACAGCCCTTTTAAGAAGAGGAGAAAAAGAGGAGTGTAGAGGATCCTGGGAAAATGTGCGAGAGGACCGTAGCTAGGTCAGATCTGCTTTGCATTAGTAATGGTGCCATTCTTTCTCACCAGCAAGATGGGTTCTGGAAACCTGCTTGTGGTCATGGGCACCATGGCTATAGGCTGTCTGGTAGTGTGTGAGTGGGGCCAATGGGATGAATAGGAAGAGGGGTCAGAGGGCAGTTTGTGATCCCTAGGAAAATAGAGGAAAAGCAGAGACAAAGTAAAGGGGGGGCTATTTCTTCTGTCCCCACATAAAGCTTGTAAGCTCTCATAACTCTAGCAATTTTTCAATTTAAAACCAAACAAAGACTTCAGTGACATTTAATAGGCTATAGTGATTGCCAAGTACTGGAGACCAGCCAGCCTCACTGCAGCCCGCCAAGCCCTGGCTGCTTTTTTAGTGGGCAGGCTTAGCTGTTCTGTAAATGTCACAGTGAAAACCAAGATTCTGAGCCCAAAAAAAGGGCCCAAGTTCTACAATACCAGATGGCAAAGGTGGGCATATCAGAACCTTTCACTTGGTCTAAGAATCCCTTTGAGTGAGGAATACGGGAGGAGGTGTTGATAAGAGATCTTATGGTTAATCCCTCTTGGAAGGAGGCAGGGTGGAGTAAAGGTTCTGCACTAGAACCAGAAGAAGTGATGAATAACTGAATGGCTGAATCTGGCCCGTAGGTAAGAGAAGAAAAGAGGCAGGCAGGCAGGCAGGCAGGCAGGCAGGCAGGCAGGCGGGCGGGCGGGCGGGCGGGCGGGCGGCGGGCGGGCGGGGCGGAGAAGGAGGGAGGGAGGAAAGGAAGGAAAGAAGGGAGGGAGGGAGGAGAAGGAGGGAGGGAGGGAGGGAGGGAGGGAGGGAGGGAGGGAAGGAAGGAAGGAAGGAAGGAAGAAAAAGGAAGGAAGGAAGGAAGGAAAGAAGGAACTTTATTCACATAAAACATGGGCTCCTCCAAGGGCAGAGAGAGCCCCAGTACACATATCCCAGCATTAGGTATGAAAGTACATCTCAAGAGGGGAGATGCAGGGCCAGAGCGATAGTCCAGCGGGGAGGGCATTTGCTTTGCACGTGGCCAACCCGGGTTCAATCCCCGGCGATCTCATATGGTCCCCAGCATCACCAGAAGTAATTCCTGAGTGCAAAGCCAGGAGTAACCTGTGAGCATCACTGGGTGTGACCCAAAATAAAAGCAAAAGAAAAGTTAGCGGGAGATGCTGGCGACACATGTGCTTGGGTGCCACATGTGCTCAGTCACGCTGGCATAAGCAGCACATGGGCTCAGGCAGCGTATGTGTGCTGGGAAGAGAACATTTATTACAGAAGGTCTGAGATGGAATTTTTGTGGACTGTGAGCATAGCACACAGATCACACCAGACATCTCTGGTGCTGTAACTATTTTACAGTCCAGGAAAGGTACATCCCTGCTGGCAAACTGTAGAGCAGCAAGACCAGCCTCTTCTGCAACCTCAACCTCTGCTCCTCCCTCTTCCTCCCTCCTTTCAGTTCTTTCCCTCCTCCTATGCAGGGACCTGGGTTAGTACAGGTTTTATATTCCACCCCTTAGCTATTTCTGCTCTCTGATTGGTTACACACCAATCAGGTTGTGTACATCCTATGGCCAACTGGATGATCTATCTATGTGATGGACTAATTTGAATCCCCAGCCACCATAACTGACTGTCACATGCCTACCCAAGGAACTTAGACCCTTGCCCCCTTAGTTGTCCCTGCTACTTGATTAGTTGGGGACTTGATCAATTGGACTGCATTTGGATTATCCAGCTGCTCATTATGGATTGCAGCACAGATACTGAGAGGTTAGCATGTTTGTTCCCTTACCTATTCTGCTCATTTTCCCTCTCCCTGTTATCTGCATCCCCGCCCCATATTCTTCTATAACACATTGATTCTTAAACTTGAGACAGAACCTAGATCTGGTGAATCAGAAGGACTGGGATAGGGCCAAAGGACTGGCATTAGGAATAAGATCCAGGATGGTGCTAATGGTGCAGTCCAGGGACCTGAATTCCAGAGAAAAATAGTCTTGCAGTAGGAAGCAGTGAGTCTCTGGTGGCGGGTACACGAGCACCTCTACACATTACAGCCCTCTACCTATTACAGCATCTCTACCTCTACTTGTTACAGCATCTCTATTCGCATTATAGCGCCTTTACTTGTTACAGCATCTCTACTCATTACAGCACCTCTCCTTGTTGCAGATCTCTACTTGTTACAGCACATCTAGACTTACAGCATCTGTACTCAACACATCTAGTCGTATCAGCACCTCTACTTGTTACCTCACCTCTACTTGTTACATCCTCTCATAACAGCATCTCTACTTGTTACAGCATCTTTACTCCTTATAGCATCTCTATTCATTATAGCATCTCTACTTACCTGTTAAAGCTCAGCTAGTCTTTCAGAACCTCTGCTCGTTACAGCACCTCTACTTGTTACAGGATCTCTGTTTGTTACAGCATCTTTACTCATTATAGCATCTGTACTTGTTACAGCACATCTCGTTACAGCAGCTCTACTCTTTTTAAAAAAAATATATTCTTTTTTAATTAAGGGTCCATGATTTACCAAGTTATTTACAGCTAAGTTTCAGGATTACTATATTTTGACACCAATCTCTCTCTCTTTTTTTTTTTTTGGTCACACCCAGCAATGCTCAGGGGTTTCTCCTGGCTCTGCACTCAGGAATTACTCCTTAGCGGTGCCCGGGGACCATATGGGGATGCCAGGGATCGAACCCGGGCCGGCATGAACCGCCGCGTGGCAAGGCAAACTCCCTACCCGCTGGGCTATCGCTCCCGGCCCTGACACCAATCTCTTCTTCCCTCCACCAGCACTGCTCTCGTGTCCCCAACCTGCCTCCTTGACAGGCACATCTTTAAGTTTGGTTTTTGTGGTTTGGTTTGCTTCCAGTGTTGTAGGAGTCACACCTACACGTGCTGGGTGTGTGTGGGGGGGGGCAACTCCAGTGATGCTTGGCTGTTGGTTCTCGCCTGAGGGTTCAGTGCCCAGGGGGCCTTGTGTTGCCAGGGCTCAAATTCAGGGTATTGCTTATTCTGGGTCTGTGCTCTGTGACTTGAACTATATCCCATAAAACAAAAAGCCATGTTGAGGATCAGGAGATTTGGTCCATGGTTGAAGGTCTGCTTCAAGCTCTTGGGGAAAAGGCAGTTGGGGTAGGGAAGGGACCAGTATGACAAAGATAGTGGTAAATGACCACTGTGTAAAAACTGCATGTAGGGGCCTGGAGCGATAACCCAGCGGGTAGGGCATTTGCCTTGCACGTGGCTGGCCCATGCCGGCCCGGGTTCGATCCCCGGTATCCCATATGGTCCCCGAGCACCGCCAGGAGTAATTCCTGTGTGCAGAGCCAGGAGTAACCCCTGTGCCGCAGACCGCTCAGTCGGTGTGAGCTCTAAGTCTCGGAGGTAACCAGCATGAGGAAATCAGGAGAACAGGAACGTCGGGCGCAATGGACAGACAGGCACTGACACAAGGGAGGTCAAATACTGCTGCTGCCGTTTACTGAGGGCAAAGCTTTTCTTTTTATGTTCAACAAATGCACAGACACAAGATTACACCAGTTATTTTTTAGCAAAGGAGACATTTTTCAACAACAAAAGGAGTTTATCGTGTCTACCACATATGACCACCTTTTGCCTGCGCCTGTTTTTCGGACATGTTTTTCTGACGCCTTTTTTGTTTTTACATACTTTCATATTTGCCTTAAGTAAGATACATATTTTTTTTTAATTTTGATATTCATAGAATTACTTACTAGCTCTATGCACATATTATAGATTAACTTAACCTACTCCTAAATAGAAACTTCTATGCAGAGTTTATTATTGTAAGATTATTAAGATTTTGTACTAGAAAGTGTTAACTTTAACAGGCCCAATTATTTTTCACACAGGAGGTTTAGGGAGGCTAATCACTGCATTCCCGTCAACAGGGGGTAGCCAGTCGCCTCGACCCATAGGTCAAGAATTCCTCCCTTCCCGCTAATGATGGGAAGCAAAGGCCTGACGGCCACAAGCCTTTCCTTATCAAGGACCTGAGACCAGCTCAGGCCTTGGCAGCCGAGCGCTGCGCGGGCTGGCATTTTTTTACTATCTTTGTTTTATGCTATAATGTGTATAATGAAAACTACGGTTGCGGCAGGCTTCTCTCTTTGTCCAGTCTCTTCATTACTCAGAGTCTAAGTTTCAGCATAAACAAGCGCTCTAATTGCACACCAAGCATTCTTAGGGACAACTAAGGGAGTCTAGGGGGCTTTGTTGGCGACAGTCCCTTTTTAGGGGGAAGCACCGTCTGGTAACTGTCCCTTTTAGGGGAAGTACTGAAGCCATCCCTGGCCCAGTGAGCACTTTCATGCTACGCGAGCCTGTGCTGCGGGAGCCGTGGCACCCCTGAGCATTGCCGGGTGTGACCCAAAAAGCAAAAAAAAAAAAAAAACAACCTGCATGTAGAATAGGTAAGGGAACAAACATGGTAACCTCTCAGTATCTGTATTGCAATCCATAGTGCCGAAAGGAAGAGAGAGAGAGAGAGAGAGAGAGAGAGAGAGAGAGAGAGAGAGGGAGAGAGAGAGAGAGAGGGAGAGAGAGAGAGGGAGAGAGAAGGTAAGGGCTTGCTGTAGAGACAGGCTGGGGTTGGGACAGGGCTGGGGGGTGGCAGGAACATAAAGGAGCACATTGGTTGGAGGAAATTTACACTTGTGGAAGAATGGGTGTTTGGAATATTTTGTGACTAAAACTCGATCACAAACAGCCTACTAACTGTATGGCACAATGACTCAATAAAATAAAATAAAATGAAATCAAGGCCATGTTATTTTTTTGTGCACCAGTTAATAGCTCATGTATCTTGTGTAATGAAAGTAGATGCAAAGGATATAGAGCACTAAAAAGCTAATATTTAGAATGTTCCCTTAAGTGTTAAATGTTAAAGTTGTATGTGTTCAAAATTCCCTTTATGAGAGAGAGAGAAAGAGAAAGAAATAAAGAACCTGCCATAGAGGCAGGCTAGGGGAGGGGAGGGAATTGGGGGCATTGGTGGTGGAAAATGGGTGGAGGGACGGGTGCTGGAACACTGTATGACCGAAACCCAAATATGAACATCTTATGAACATTTTTGTAATTGTGTATCTCACGGTGGTATAATAAAAATATTTTTTAAAAAAGTTCCCTTTATGTGTTCTATGTAATTCACAGACACTTTAAAAAATAGTTGCAGCAAATTATGAAGCAGTGAATAGTATTATAATTGAGAAACAGGCTTAAGATGAGAAGGAAAGTAACCCCAATTTAGTGGTTATTAAAAGGCTGAACTGAGATTCAAAACCAGATGATCTGACTGCAGCAAGATCTGCCAATTTGGAATTTTCCCTCTTAGAAGACAAACACATGCACACAAAAATGCACGTATAATTGGTTAACTCCAGTCGTAGAAAAGAAACCTAATTCCTACAGCAGTTCTGTTCATCTTTGCTCTAATTTCCCACTTCCACTGAGTTCTTCTCTTCTCTTCATCTTACTTCCAGTCTCTTGTAGCCTCAGTCAATAGTGCGGCCCTTTCCAATGAAATTCCTTAGTCCATCTCAACCTGGGGTGTTTTTTACTAAATTCCTTGTCTCTACAGATGAGCAAATGGGATGGGGTGGTCATCCTGACCATCAAAGTCAAATCTGAATGTCTTAAAAAAAGAAACATCTGTTCATAGACAATAGATGGGAAATCTCAGAAGTGCTATAATATGAAAAGGAAGCCTCGCTTTACCCACACTTGATTCTTGAAGGGAGAAAAATATGAGATCCCAGAATATGCCAACTGGCATGTGTGTTTTTTGAAATGAAGGTAGTCAAGACCTACCCAGCAAACTCAGGAATACTCACTTCTGCCTTTACTGGTAGATGAATTTAGGAGTTGAAGATATGGCAGAGTGGTGGAGAACTTATTTACCATATGTGAGGGTTGGGTTTGATCCCTGACTTGTACCACTTGTCTTCTCAAGTTATTCTCCTTGAGTGGGCACCAGTAACATTTCCATACATCTTTTCTCATGCTAGTGTAGCCGAAGGGCATCTGCTTGCTCTAGGAACACGAAGAGCCTCAAACCCTTCCTTCAGTCATGGGAATGAGGTCTATAATTGTTAGTGGTTTTGGACATATCGAATAGTGCTGATGGTATACTCAGTAGTAGACTTTCATCTCCTGCATTTACTGATGAACCACAATGGGGAGATATCGGCTTATCTCTTGGGTGGAGCTCTGAGCTGTGGAGTCTGGATGCTGAAAATGACTGCCCTCATGGTGTGGGGGGTTCCTCTGGCTTCTTGCAAGGCTCTATTAGGATGGCAGGCCAGGGCTAGAACCCACCTTCCCTCCCAGGTGCCTCATGATCAGCTGAGCACAGGGAAAGCCGGTAGCAGCTCTGCCCTGTGTATCTTGATCCCTGACATAGAGAACAAAAAAAAATTGAAAAGACATCTATTCGGGAAGAAAACAACCACCAGAGATAATGTTTTCATCAGAGGGATGGTGACTGGCAAACATCTGTTTACCAAACACTTGCTCTTCTCACGGTCCTGTGAATTGTTCTCCTCCCTTCTGGTACCCCAGACCCTATCCCTTTTCTTTTCTTTTCTTTTCTTTTTTTTTTTTTTTTGCTTTTTGGGTCACACCTGGCAATGCTCAGGGTTTCTCCTGGCTCTGCACTCAGGAATTACTCCTGGCTGTGCTTGGGGACCATATAGGATGCCGGGGATCAAACCCGGCTGGCATGGGCCGGCCTCATGCAAGACAAACGCCCTACCCACTGGGATATCGCTCCGGCCCACCCTACCCCTTTTCTTAGCTCAGGATGCCCACAATCTTTGTATCAAATGAAATGTGTTTTTCTCCCATAATTTGTATTGTATAATCTAGTTATCAATCCACCCAAAGAACTTAAAAGAAGAAATGAATACTGCCTGGACAGTCACAAATCGTGTTTCTCTATACTGGAACCATCACTACTAATAATCTCATGTAACAAAGAAAGTAAACATTTATTAGTAGTCATCCTTTAGAACAAAGAAGCTCTTCTTCGATATCTTTCCCTACCTTTAAAATTTTTATCCAACTATATGTTTGCTAGACAAAAAGACAGTTCCTCTTTCAGAAATCAATCTGCTGCCACCTCCTAAAATAACAATCCATCTTGCCTTTATCTTCTCCCCTACCTGTACATAAAACATGGTCTCAAGGTCTCTGGGTACAGAGGTGTTAGACAGATGTTAAGAGTGGTTACTTGGTATAAAAAAAGCAAATGTGGAGGATGTGGAGGAGGGGCGATCAGTGGGGAGCACCAGTGATCTGTGTTTCACCCCCTTGTGTCCATAACAGTGATGAGTGCATAGATAATGGCTGAGCTTTGTTTGTGTCAGTGTTATGTTAGGCTAGTCATGGATAGAATTTGTCTGATGACCTTTCAGATGAAAATCCTTTCAAGTACTTTATATATGTTAGCAGTTCTCTTCCTGATTGGAGATGGCGTCACTTCTTTAATTTTTACCAACAGGAAGAGTGGAAAGGCTAAGGGACTTTCCTGCTGAAGTTTGGTTTGCCGTCTAGTCAGGCTCAGTTCCAAGGTTTATGCTCTTAACTAGTGCTTCCTCAAGCCTCCTGTCTTCCCTAACCATGTGACTGTATCCCCCAGATGCCCAGGGTCATGCCAGCTTTTCCAGGTTGAGGGGCCCCAGCCCCTGTCACATTGATCACACTGCCTTTTGACAGTCAGGCATCATGGTTTGTTTCTATGAATGTTAAGCTGAATTTTGTGAAATCACCAATATTTGACATGTTTACACATGTAATAATGACAGTTATATGTGGCTTACTCCCATTCAAATTACCTGAATTTTCAAGCCTGCTTTTTTGTGTTTAGCAGAACTTTCAGATAATCCTGTTATCTGCCTGCCAGATGATTTAGAGAAAAGGATAGAGACAGAGAGACAGAGGAGACAGAGAAAGAGAAAGAGAGAGAGAGAGAGAGAGAGAGAGAGAGAGAGAGAGAGAGAGAGAGAGAGAGAACTTTACTTTCTGGTTGTCCCAATATTCTCTGGAAAACCCATTCCATGAAACATTTTCTTCTCTATGTCCTTAGTCCTGACATACCAAATCCAGACAATGGACAGCAGAAAGTATTCTAAAATTCTTTTCTTCATGAACCAAAAAGTTCCCTGGGTTTTGTGAACAACTGACTGTGACAGACTATGAAAGTATTTGCCTGTGGCAAAGTTTTCCACATATGAGCCATAAACTCATATCCTGCTTTTGGTCAGAATTAGACTTCCCTAAAGTTAGTCAGATATTCCCTCAGGGACTTCAAAAATGAAAAAGTCTCCTATCTTCTGCTTCTCAGTCAGTTAATTACCTGTTTATCTACAAGGCCTCCCATTTCTCACCTTTTGTTCAATTTTCTTTTGAATTTTGTCTTGTCTTAGAGTAGCTTTTTCAGCCTTTCTGTTAAGGTTGTTTTTGAGTCTATAAAGTTCCTGAGCTGCTGTTTATCCACGAATTGGTGTATCTGTCCTTCAAATCTGAATGAAAGTTCAGCCCGGTAAAGAATTCTTGGTGAGGCCTTCATTGCATTGAGTTGTTTCACTATATCCCACCACTGTTGTCAAGCCTGGAGGGTCTTTTCTGATAGAACTGCTGAAAGTAGAATGGATTCTCCTTTGTATGAAATTTCCTTCTTTGATCTTGCCACTTGAAGAATTGTGTTCCTATCTATGGCATCCATTATTCTGACTAGGATATGTCTCAGAGTCTTTATTGGAGTCTTTTGCAGGTATCCTTTGGGCTTCTTGGTTCTGTATGCCTGTGTCCTTTAACTCTGGGAACTTTTCTGCAAGGATTTTTTTTTAATTTTTCATTTTTACAATTACAAAGATATACAATTAAAAAGTTCATATTTGGGTTTTGGTCATACAGTGTTCCAGCACCCATCCCTCCACCAGTGCCCATCTCCCACCACCATCGTCCCTGGTTCCCTCCCCCATCCCCAGCCCTGCTCCATGGCAGGTTCTTTATTTCTTTCCGTTTCTCTCTCTTTCTCTTTTCCTTCCCCTCCAGACTATGGATTACAGAACATGCATTAAAGGGTTGTCATGTGTATGGTTTTGCCTCTATTTAATGCTCAGTTCTAGGTTGGTTTAGTACCCTCGACAATTGTTAGCACCCTGTTCCATTTTCTGTCTTACCTAACCTCTGACTCCCACATGTTTGTGATAATTTCCACCTTTGACAAGACCTCCTGATATATTTCACTTGACCTTGGATATTGGTATCTTAATATGTACATATATATTTATGTTATGCAGATAAATGCAGTCATTCTGTGTCTGTCTCTCTCCTTCTGGCTAATTTCGCTCAACATAATCTTCTCCATGTCCACCCATTTATAGGCAAATTTTATAACTTCATTTTTCCTAATAGCTGCATAGTATTCCATTGTGTAGATGTACCAAAGCTTCTTTATCCAGTCATCGATTTTTGGGCACTCTGGTTGCTTCCAGATTCTGGCTATTGTGAATAATGCTGCTATGAACATAAAAGTAGGGATAGTGTTTCCGCTGCGTATTTTTGGTTTCCCAGAGTACATTCCCAGGAGTGGTATGGTTGGGTCAAATCGGAGTTCAATTTCTAGTCTTTGGAGGAATGTCCATATTGTTTTCCAGAAAGGCTGTACCAGCTGGCATTCCCATCAACAATGGATGAGTGTCCCCTTTTTCCCACATCCACGCCAGCACTTGTTGTTCTTGCTCTTTTGAATATGTGCCAGTCTCTGTGGTGTAAAGTGGTATCTCACTGTTGTTTTGATTTGCATCTCTCTGATGATTAGTGATGATGAGCATTTTTTCATATGTTTTTTGGCCATTCGAATTTCTTCCTTGCTGAAGTTTCTGTTCATTTCTTCTCCCCATTTTTTGATGGGGTTGTTTGTTTTCTTCTGTAAAGTTCTACCAGTGCCTGATATATCCTGGATATTAACCCCTTATCAGATGGGTATTGGGTGAATATTCTTTCCCATTCTGTGGACTGCTTTTGTATCTTAGTCACTGTTTCTTTTTTTTTTTTGCTTTTTGGGTCACACCCGGCGATGCTCAGGGGTTACTCCTGGCTCTGCACTCAGGAATTACTCCCTGGCGGTGCTCGGGAACCATATGGGATGCTGGGGATCAAACCCAGGCCGGCACAGGCTGGCCACGTGCAAGGCAACAAACGCCCTACCCGCTGGGCTATCGCCCCGGCCCCATTCACTGTTTCTTTTGAGGTGCAGAAGCTTTTTAGTCTCATGTAGTCCCATATGTTTATCTTTTCTTCTAGTTGCTTTGTTAGTGATGTTTCACCTTTGAAGATGCCTTTAGCTTCAATGTCATGGAGGGTTTTTCCTATAGTTTCTTCAATGTACTTTTATGGATTCAAGTCTGATATTGAGATCTTTAATCCATTTTGATCTGATTTTTGTGCATGGTGTTAGACACAGCTCCAAATTCATTTTTTTTACATGTCGCTGCCCAGTTTTCCCAACACCACTTGTTGAAGAGGCTTTCCTTACTCCATTTTAGACTCGTTGCACCTTTATCAAAGATTACATGATCATGTGTTTGAGGTTGGGTGTCAGGATACTCAATTCTATTCCGTAGGTCCACAGGTCTGTTTTTATTCCAATACCAGGCTGTTTTAATTACTATTGCCTTGTAGTACAGTTTGAAGTTGGGAAAGGTGATGCCTCCCATCTTCTTTTTCCTGAGGATTGCTTTAGCTATCCTTGGGGGTTTATTGTTCCATACAAATTTCAGGAGTATTTGGTCAATTTCTTTGAAGAATGTCATGAGTATCCTTATAGGGACTGCATTGAATCTGTACAGAGCTCTAGGGAGTATTACCATTTTGACGATGTTGATTCTCCCCATCCATGAGCAGGGAATATGTTTCCATTTCCTTGTGTCCTCTTTTATCTCTTGGAGCAGTGTCTTGTAATTTTCTTTGTACAGGTCCTTTACACACTTGGGTAGGTTGATTCCTAGGTATTTGATTTTTTGTGGCACAATTGTGAATGGAATTGTTTCCTTAATATCCCTTTCTTCTCTTTCGTTATTTGTATATAGGAAAGCCACCGACTTTTTGGGTGTTGATTTTGTATCCTGCCACTCTACTAAACGCATCTATTGTTTCTAGGAGTTTTTTGGTAGAGAGTTTAGGGTTCTCTAGGTATAATATCATGTCATCTGCAAATAATGATAGCCTGACTTCTTCCTTGCCTATCTGGATGCCCTTGATGTCCCTTTCTTCTTTGATTGCTATGGCAAGTACTTCCAGTACTATATTGAATAAAAGAGGTGAGAGTGGGCAACTTTGTCTTGTCCCTGATCTCAGGGGGAAGGCTTTCAACTTTTCACCATTGAGAATGATGCTCGCTGTGGGCTTTTTCTTTCTTTATTTTTTTTACCAGAATAATGGTGTTTTATTTATTTTTTATTAAATATTTTATTATACCACCGTGAGATATACAATTACAACGTTGTTCATGTTTAGAGATTTTGGTCACATAGAGTCCCAGCACCCCGCCCTCCACCAGTGCCCATTTCCCACCACCAATGTCCCCAATTCTCTCCCCCTCCCATAGCCTGCCTAAATGGCAGGTTCTTTATCTCTTTTCTCTCTCCCTCTCTCTCTTTTTCTCTCTTACACATTGTGGGTTGCACTACATATACTTAGAGGACATCATGTGCATTTTTGTGCCTGTATTTAATGCTCAGTTCTAGGTTGGTATTAGCACTTTCCACATTTATTCATACATGTTCCCTTCTCTGACTTACCTAATCTCTGACTCCCACATGTTTGCGGTAATTTCCACTTTTGGTAAGACCTCCTGATCCACAAATGTACCTATTTCTTTAGGGTTGCCTTCCTGTTCCTCTGGGACTCCAGTGATTCTTATTTTGTTCCTCCTGGATTCATCCTCACATTCCGTAGGCCGGTGCTGATCCATTTTTCAGTCTTTTTTCATCTGTTGGATTTCCCTGAGTGCTTTCTGCAGCTCATCCTCATTCTCACTGCTTCTATCTTCCACTGCTGTCATCCTGCTGTTGAGCGCCCCTATTGCGTTTTTCATTTCATCTACTAAGTTTTATTTCTGTTTGTAGTGTTCTCATTTCTGCTCTCATTTTCTCCCGTGTTTTTTGACTGCCCTTTGCACTGCTTCATTTATGTCCTCCTGCATTTTATTGGACATCCATTCCACTTTGACATTGAGCTCATTAAACATCCTCACCATTTCTTCTCAGAATTCTTTGTCAGAGAGATTATGTAAGTGTGTATTCTTTTTGAGTCTTCAAGGTTGTTTTCTTCAACATGGGGATCTGCTTTGTTTCCCCATGGTGCTGTGTTAGTCCGGGGGTGGATCCTTCTTCCTTCCTGTCAGGTAGCACTCTGGAGATCCTCAGCAGATGGTGTTCTCTTCCCTCTTCGAGAATGTTACCTTCCTCTTGATGTTGAATTTCTTGCTTTTTGTATACAGCCGCCAGTCAGCCACACCCCCCAGGGAGGTTACCTGATGGGGAGGCATCCTGGCTTGCACAGGTTCAAAGTGTCACACTTATCTCCTTTGCAGCTCAGAATTCTTGGAGTTGTAGTTTTGATTTCTTTCCCTTACACATGGTTGCAGTGATCCCAGGCCCTGCCTAAGACCTGCTGCTTTCTCTGTGTGCCCTCCCATTGTTCAATTTTCTACCTGTTAAGAGTTGGCCCTTCTCTGTTGCTCGTTTGAAACTGATTTTGCCAGGTTAGAAATGACCTCTTAATGTGGGGGAAAAAGGGACTCTCATCCGCTGTTGGTGGGAGTGCCGACTGGTCCAGCCCTTTTTGGAAAACAATATGGGCATTCCTCCGAAAACTAGATATTGAGCTCCCATTTGATCCAGCAATAGCACTCCTGGGAATATACCCGAGAGACTGAAAAACACATAGCAGAAACACTATCTGTACTTCTTTATTCATCTCTGCGCTATTCACTATAGCTAGAATCTGGAAACAACCTAAATGCCCGAGAACAGAGGACTGGCTAAAGAAACTGTGGTTCATCTACACTATGGAATACTATGCAGCTGTCAGAAAAGATGAAATTATGAAATGTACCTGCAAATAGATGGACATGGATACTATCATGCTGAGTGAAATTAGTCAGAAGGAAAAGGACAGATATAGAATGACTGCATTCATTAATAGGATATAAATAGATACCAGTGTTTTATTAAATGTGGGAAATGGTAATGGCAGATTAAAACTCACCATTGAATACACTCAAAGAGACTTAAGTGATTAAACTCTAAATATCTGCAGGGCTAGCCACAATGTGTAAAATAAGAGGGAGAGAGATGCAGAGACAGAGAGAGAGACAGAGAGAGAAAGAGAGGAAACTGGAGTACCTGCTACTGAGGCAGCCTGGGGGTGGGTGGGAGGGGGTGGGGTACATTGGTGGTGGAAATGGGGCACTGGTGGAGGGATGGGTGCTGTATTACCAAGAACCAATTATGAACACCTTTGTAATTGTATGTCTCACGGTGGTATAATAAAAAATTTTAAAAAAGAAGAGGGAGAGAGATGCAGAGACAGAGAAAGAGACAGAGAGAGAGAGAGAGAGGAAATGGGAAAAAAAAGAAATGACCTCTTAATTTCTAAAGCCAAGAGAAACTATCTTTCATATTCTTTCTCTTAACTCAAGCCAGTGGCAGGCATCATCTAATCCTAATTTAAGTAATATGCTTCACCCAAACTCTTACTGTTCACCTATGTTTTTCAACTTTTGGTGGGGGTGACTCTGGGGTGGAGGAGGTCTCCTAAGCTCTGCCCAGGAAGCCCAGGTGCCCCTCCTGGTGATCTAGGTCAACCAGGGTGTGTCTAATGTGAGGGCCAGAGGTGTTTGACCCCTGTAGTACAGGAGATTATTCTGACCATCTTAATTATCCTGGTCCTCCAGAGCCATCCTGGGATATGCTTGGTGACCTTGTGGTCCTGGGTACAAACAAGGGTTGAAAGCTTGCAAGGTCTGCACCTTATCCCCTGTAATAATTCTTTGCAGACTCTTGGTCTGTTAAAGATGCTTGCCTCAAGATTCTAGACTAGATGGTCTGTTTATTCACTTTGCCTCCTCTTGGAGAATGGAGTAAACTCACCTGTGACATACACCCATGGCCTCTTAAGTGATGTCTTCTACATCAATACCCACAGTTCAGCTTTCGCTACCGATCTTTAGATTACACCCAAAGCACCTATGGAACGTTTCCACTTTACTGATAATCTATGCACATTATTCTTATCCTGTTTCATTCTCACCACAATTACTTATGCCTCACACTTATGGTGCACTGTCCACTGGTTGCCCTTATCAGACCCTGAGAGAAAGCTGTGACTCTTTCTCTCACATTCACTATAATGAACCAGTTCTAAATTCCTATAAAGCTGTCTCTTCAAAGTCTCTCAAATACATCTTTCTCCATATCTATCACATCTTCACTTAGTGACATTTCCCCCTCAGTCTTTTTTTTTCTTTTTGATGGGAACGCACCCAAAAGTGCTAAGGGCATACTCCTGGTTCTGTGCTCAGAAGTCACTCCTAGCAGTACTTGGGGGACCATATGTTGTGTCAGGAATATAAGATGAATTGACTGTGAGCAAGAATGTTCCTGCTGTACTATCTCTAGACCTGTTCTTCAATCTTGTCATTATTGACAATCATACAAGGGTGATATTTATTTCCAAATGGTCTACTCTTATGTTTGGGATGAAGTGCTAACTTTTGAACTTAACTGACAAGACTGTACATGATTTGACAATTTTACTTTTCTGACTTTCACTGTACTCATTAACCAACCTGAATCTACATTAAGTGTTCCCACCTCTTATATTGGCAGGTTATTATTTCTCTCCTCTCTAGCTCAGTATCTCATATTCATGCTTAGTGCCTATCCGGAAATACTTCTACTCACTCAGATTTGTTAGTATCCTATCTACAAAACTTGATAGCACCCAACATCTATTCATATGACATTTCCTTCTTTTACATTTTTTTTTTTGCTTTTTGAGTTACACCCAGCAATGCTCAGAGGTAACTCATGGCTCTGCATTCAGGATTTACTACTAGCAGTGCTCAGGGTGCCATACAGGATGCTGGGGAATCAACCCAGGTCACCCGCATGCAAGGCAAACACCCTACCCACTGTACCATCGCTCTGGCCCCGCAAACTACAATATTTTCTGCTCTCAGTAAGAAATAGGACATTACTGAGAATATGTGTTGGGAAAAGGGGGTGGAATAGGATTCCCAAGAATCTTGTCTTATTCCTTGCTTCCTGATCACCTCCTGAGTGTTCTATTCTCATACATGCTTTTGGTATGTTCTGTGGAAAGAAACTACTCAGGAACCCAGGCCTCCTAGAACACAGTGTTTATATACCCATTCTCTCCATGTGTCCATTAATAAATGATTCATTACCCATGTCATGAATTAAGGCCCAGGAGCCATTGCAGGTTTGGAATTGTGAAAATTGTCTTATCACTCAGGGGCTACTGGACCCTAACACTCATCATCTTACCAGAGTAGTTGATTCCTATTTGTGCACAAAGTGGTTCTGTATGAGCTGGAAGGTCAGCACACACTTCAAAAAATTAAGAGGCTCTTTATATGTGTGCTTAATGCAGCAGTAAGTTAGCATAGAAGTTAGCAAAGCATTAAAGTTGATATTATCTTCTTATTACCACTTAGCCATTTTCATGCTCTTGTGCTTTCTTTATATTTAAAAAGTATTTAAGTAATGCTGAGAATTTTTCTTATTTCATTTAACCTTGCAAAACTCCTGTGAAATTGGGATGAATCCAACTCCACATTTTCTGCTCAGGTTAGAAATGATTTGCCTAAGGGATACACATGATAACCTCTAAATGTATGTTTTGCAATTCACAATGTGTAAGAGAAGGGTAGGGGAGAGAGAGAGAGAGAGAGAGAGAGAGAGAGAGAGAGAGGGAAAAGAGATTAAAAAAACTGCCATAGAGGCAGGCTAGGGGAGGAGGGGGGAATTGGGGACATTGGTGGTGGTAAATGGGCACTAGTGGAGGGATGGGTGCTGGAACACTATATAACTGAAACCCAAACATGAACATCTTTGTAATTGTATATCTCACAGTGGTGTAATAAAACAAAAATAAATTAAAAAATAAAGAAAGCCATTATTCCAAAAGAGAAAAAAAGCAATGATTTGCCTAAGTTAAGTGAAGTAGAGGACCTGAGTTAGGTTCAACCCAGGTCAAAGGTTCTTTCCATCTTGATTTTGCTTCAAGTATCAGTCTTTGGTCTTTAAGCCTATGAGTATGTGCAACTGTCTTCATCAATTCCGTTTTTGATGGCTATTTCCATTTATCAGAGTTTCTGTTCAAATTCAAAGGGATCTGAGAGTATGAGAGAGATTTGAAGAGAGAAAATTTGAAGAAAGCTCATGCAGAAATCCTTTTCCATCACACACTTGGTTCAGTGGCAGCTCAGGAGAGTAGGGGTTTGTTATCAAAGAAAGTCAAGTATTATAAAAGAGGAGTTTCTGAGCTTGTATCACACATTTGGGTATAAATGCATTTGTCAATCTACAAAAGTCATTAATTCATGAAACCATAGCATTTTGTGATTTTGTTTATGTGTTGGTGAATAAACAGTGATTATCCCCCGCCCCCCACCTCAAGGGGAAGGAGTCAGTACAATGAGTAACAACTATGTGTCAAGAATGGATTTTTGTCTTCCCCCCAAATCCTATGAAATAGTTATTTTGGCTGTATGAGAAAGAATATGGTTGAATAAGTCACCTAACTCATAGAGTCACTAATAACTTGAGCTAGGTCTGTTATTGACCTGTCTTACAGTCAGGAGCTTTGCACTGTATCAGATGGTAGTCAGAATGAGCATCACTCATTCGGGAGTGATGCACCTCTGTCTTTTGAGTTCTTACTGCAAAACCATTCTTTTATAAGAACTTTACATGTGATGTCGTTTAATTTTCATATAAACTCATGAACAAAGTATGGCTTTTATTTTCAACTGACAGAGAAATCAAGGCTCCTAACATTTAGTAGCTACCCTAATGTCAAGTGGAGAAAGAGGTACGACAGAGTCCCAACCATGTCTTTCTGGTTCTAGAACTTCTCCACTGCATTATACTATTTCCTCACTTTGCATCTTCTGGTTTTTTTTTTTGTTCTCAGGGACAGGATGAGAACTTCAGTCAATGTTGTGGGTGACTCCTTTGGGGCTGGGATTGTCTATCACCTCTCCAAGTCTGAGCTGGATTCCATCGATTCCCAGCACCGAGTGCATGAAGACATTGAAATGACCAAGACTCAATCCATCTATGATGACATGAAGAACCACAGGGAAAGCAACTCCAACCAATGTGTCTATGCTGCACATAACTCTGTCATTGTAGATGAGTGCAAGGTATCTTACTCATTCATGGATATTGAGACTTGTATATAATAGTGCATGCTCATTAATACAGAAACCCTGCATGTATTACTGTCACATTAATTTTTTTCTAAGGAATCATGTAACCCCTAGCTTCTATGAGTCCTAGACATCTAACTCTATCTAACATGGCATGAAATCAACAGATATAACAATAAAACAGACAATCAGTTGCTTTTTCCACCCCATGATGTAAATCAACCACTCTTATTCCTTCATTCACCTACTCCATTAATTTGATTGGTTTTATTGAACAGTTGGCCCAAGGTTTTGTAGTTTCTATGGTCTACTGGATTTCAAATTTTTCAGTCCTCTAGTGAAATACCAAGATAAATACTCCATCACCTAAATTTATAGTACAAGTATTCTTTCTTGCTGTATATAACATACTGTTTTTTTTAAACAGTATGTTAAAGTGTCCTAGGGATAACTTTGTACAGGTACATTTTTCTTCAATGTTTTGTGGTTAAGAGTAACTTTTGTCTTGGCAATCACTTTGTTCCAAAATGGGAAGCAATTTCAAGGAATGATCCTTTGAGAAAATTATTTATAGATTTGTGATTTTGAAACACTGAGTCTTACACACTGCCCAAGAGTGCCATCTTTCCTGAAGCATGGATGTTTTGGACTCTTCTAAGCTGTTGGATGCTAATTTTCAAGCTTACTTGGTTCTGTCTAGCCTCCATTGTAACTAACCTAACGTTGTCAAAGTATTAATGACCAGAGTGAAGCAAACTTGAAGAAACCCTGAATCAGCTCTAGGGGTTGGGTTGCTAGACTGTTTCTAGGCAGCAATAGAGAATAATGCAGAATTAGTTCGTATTTTTAATACTTTTTGATTTGTATTAACAATACTTAATTTAATTTTTTCTTCAAATATTTGTTCTAGGTTTTGTTTTGTTTTTTCTTTTTTGGGTCATAGCCAGCAATCTCAGGGGTTTCTCCTGGCTCTGCACTCAGGATTACTCTTGGTGGTGCTCGGGGACCATATGGGAACCAGGGATCCAACTCGGTTGGCAATGTGCAAGGCAAACGTCCTTCCTGCTGAACTATAGTTCCAGCCTCTTTAATTTCTTTCCTTGTTACCTTGGTTTCTGCAAGGTAACTAAGGGTGGAGTCAGAAACAATTCAGTACTAGACCAGAATATATGACCAGCAGTCAAATGGACCAACTCGAATCTCGAGCTTATCCCATCTGTGTCTATATGTGTAACAAGGACTTTGATACAAATGAAGGAGTAATCCCATCACCCACAGTCAATTGTATAAGTTAGTTATTTAACAATTCTTAAAATGATTCAAATTATTAGGAATTTAAGTATACTTAAAGAGAGAACTCCATTCTCCTAGAAAGTTAATGTTACCATCATCTGCATGAATGTGCTATCAAAGCGTTAGTCATATCCCATCAAAATATTAAGTGGATCAACAAGTGTCAACATTTCCACACAATGGCTTTATGTGGATCTTATTTAACATTTATTGTGTGCATTTGGGGAGTTAGTTAAACATTCCCCACATTTTATTCCTATGACTCCTATGTTTTGATCACTCATCAGAATTTTATTGTTATCCATTATATATAAAGTCCTAAATTTGGTACTGGGAACAGCAAGAATGAATGTGTAATTTTATAGTAAAGACAATTTAAACCCAAATTATTACCATACATGGAAAATATTTAAGTAAAGTAAAATAGTTAAGTAAAGTAAAATATCTATATATAAATTTAGATTTTATGATTTTATACAGAAAATTTGTAGTGGCTAATTAAGTATACAGTATAGCTATATTGGTCTTTCTCAACAGTTTTCTCAATATTGTAGAATATGGCCGAGATTTTAGATTTAAGACTTTCTAATATATATTTTTATGGCTTAAAGGACAGCATGCACATTAGAAAAATGTTGCCTCTTGGTTTAAGCAAAAAATTTAGTTCTGAAAGGAGTTGTTTAAAAAATGCCCCTATCACTGGAAAGAAAACCACTGAATAGAGAAACTATGGCTGCTTTATCACAGTGGTATCCTGTGATACATAGTACCTCATAAGCAATAGATGCTCATGAATATTCATTAAATATTTTGCCCTTTATCAAGATTCTCCCTGTTGACTATGTAGACCACACACTTTGTTTCAGAGGATCTTTCTGTGCTAGATCTTTCTGTGCTAGTTCCATAGAAATAGTGGTTACTATATAATATATATTTTATAGTATATACTATCTACTAATATAATGGATTTTCTACTAATTCAACCACCACTAAACCCAGTGAATCAACACTTAGATGGCCAAATGGTCCAGCTGAGCAAATATTGGAAATAATGAAATGGCCATATTGGTTTAAGAACTATTTCAACTGTTTGCTATTTTTCAGAGGAGTGATTGGGTTCAGCTCAGTGAGCATCTGTTTGTCATCAACCTAGTGAGACAAACTGACCAAATAACTGAGTTGACACAGATGCATGAGGAGACAGTCAGGGCTATCGAAATGAATGTACACATTTTCCAAAAATATCTTTGCTTATGCTTGCACTTAAACATCAATCTCATTCTTTCCAAAATTGTGGTGGGAGATACCAGTGCTTATTTCTTGTACCTTCGCCTTCCTGCTTTTATATTACCAAGGTCTTGGGGCAGAGAGTAGTAGAACAATGGATTGGAGAATAGAGTCTCAACTACTTTTGACCCAGCTAAAAAGAAAAAGGAAATGCATGGCAAAAGCAAAAACACAGGGCTGCTATCCCAGTTACATGTCAAACACTGTCCCCAGATGTTCAATAAACAAAAGCAAGCAAACAAAAATATACCACCAATGCTATCTTGTCTTCTAAAGACATCCTACTATGGATTATAAGTTTTTGCTGCCATTGATCTGGGTCATTTGTGGAAGCCAAATAGACGCAATAAAGGACAGAGTCTTTAGGTACTTCTTTAAGCAGACAGCGTGGCCCTGATCTTTGCTGGCAGTTTACTGAGGGGGAGAAACAAATTTGCTGCAACTCTGGTCAACAATTTTAGCACTACAAGTATCACTTTGTCACCTTGAACTTTATTTTCAGACTTTTGCCTTGTAACAGTAGTTTGAAGTTATGCGATAGCTTTTGAATTTGAATCACAGTAATTGCATGTGGTCATGGTTATTGCTTGCTGCATGGTCATTGGAAAATAGTGTGGGGGGTCTAATGGAGATATGGGGAATGAATATGTGGGTTCTATGTTTTATTTGCTTGGTCTGTAAAGGGCACTTGGCTTTTCTATACCTAGCATGTTGTGCATGAGTTTCATTATGCATGGGTTTCATTTCCACTGGGGTGAGAAGGTCAAATTTTTTTTCAACATTGCTGCATTTGTCATGTCTCCATATCCTAATGCTTCCATAAATCCAGTCTCTCCATTATGTGGAATATCAGTCGTGGGTTTAAATTTGCACATGACGTTGAGGACAGACAGATAGAAGGTAAGCTAGGAGAATTACTTAGAGGTGGAGGGGAGAACCTCTTGTTCTGTGTAAAGGTTCAGTTTACTTAGAGTCACAGATACATAATTGGATAATTTGGTAGTTACATTTGTTTATAAATTGTATTGAAAGAATTTAAATGCACCTTGTGACTGACATCAAACTTTTAATCTCCACCATTTTTGTATTTTTTTTTAATTTTAAAAGTTAAATTTTTCTCAATGAATTTTTTGGATAGTTTATTTAGTAAAGCCAAAACCCACTATGATATTTTTTTATTTGAAAATTGGACTTGTTTACCATCTTTAGCATTATTGAAACTGAACCTTTCACATGCATGAGTACAACTAGCTGCCTAGCTCTGGATATTGTTTTTCTCTGTGGTTGTATGGAGTAGCACAAAGGCAGTATTTTTTTAAGGAATGCATTATTCTGTGATGGATCTATGGGTAAACAGCCCCCCACAACCATAAAATCATAACAGAAGTTATTCCCTAAGTGGACAATGTCTCTAGTTCTTTTATACCCCGTATAAAGCAATATGTATGTTTCAATGTTCACAAGTCAGTGGTGAGAAGCAAGACCAGGTAAAATCGATTTGAAAGGAACCACATTTAGAACTAATATTTAAATTGGATCTTGTAACCTTGGTCCAGTGCTGCTCCACATACCCATGGGGTGGTTTTTCTGGTTCGTGGCCTGTGAGCTGGATGCTGATGATAACTACTTGCAGGTAACTCTGGCAGCCAATGGAAAGTCAGCCGACTGCAGTGTTGAGGAAGAGCCTTGGAAACGTGAAAAATAAGGATATGACTCTCAGCAAAATCTTGAATAAACCCCCCCCAGCGTATCTGATGGTAAACGAGGATATAAACAAACTTTCTTTAAAAAAAAAGGAAAAAAATACCTATATTTCTATGTTTACTTATTCTGTTAGCTGAGGCTTAGTGGATCTGTTGTGAGCCAGTGATAGGCACGGTGCTGTGTCTTTGCCAAATAATGCTTCATAACCATCTAATGTTCTCACTTGTATTACTGTTTGAATGAATGCTGCTGGAGAAATCAGTTTGAATGGAAGATGCATTCTCGCCAGCTTCCCTTTTTCTCTCAAGATGCAGAAGCCTGGATGCTCTTTCCCCAGGGGACACAACCTAAGTAGTGCAGTGCACTCCGGGAACAGTGGGTGTTGAGTTGTTCTCCATGCCTTGGTATGGAGAACACAAGAAGTTCTGGTTGAAGCCTTTAGAATGAATCCCCAGGAAAGGTCCTGTAGTGTTTGCCCACTTGTTTGTTAAAAGCATGCACCCTTCTTAGTGAACTCTAGTGATTTGTTTTTTTTAACTTTCCAAGAGAATTTTAGTGAGAAGCATCTCTTAAAGAGCTGGTTATGGAACAAACAGAGTCTCTGCTCCATCTTCTCACATTTATGGGATTAATAATTAAAATTTCTGTTTGTTTTTAATTGACTCTTGATTCAATAATTGGATAAGAAGTAATTTGTGTATGCCCATATATATATTGAGAAAAGTGCATAGCCAGCCTACGTTTAGCCCAATTCAAGTTGGTTGATGTTTGATTTGCATTTTCCTGGCATTTTGAAATCAAGTGAGATTATTTGACCAATTCTTCATACAATTTTTATTTTAACAGAATAGTTCATTTTAACTCTTTGATTATTTCATTCATGCTATCATTAACTTTGGAGGCCTAATTATATTTTATGGAAGAGTTTTGTTGTCTTTGCCTTTTTTTTTAGTTCTGCCTCTTGATAAAACAACAACAAACAGGTAATTTGTGTAGAACTTTGTATTATAGTCTATCAAAGCACATCTAATCATTTGAAGGAAGAGCCAATTTTCTTCTCTGATCTTCTCTGTGAAAAAAAAGGACAAAAATGAATGTGTGCACAAAATCCCAGAAAAATGACATTGCTAAGTCAAGACCACTGGAAGGTCAAGATGACCTTGAACCATGAAGTGGAAATGAAAGATGGCTCCTTATAACCCACAGATGGAATCTTTTGAGGCTGTGAATGTTGGAGAGAATAAATAACGATCTTGGAATTAGCACAATGTCTTGCATGCTATAGAAGCTCAATGAATCCTGAATAATCGAATATGCAAGCTAAATTTTCCAATGTCTCTAGTATCACTTTCTATCACATAACACAGTATTTTTTGTATAGTTGCTGGGTTTGGGAATCTACTGAGGACTCTGAACATGAATCACTGAGAAATAAAGCACATTTGACTCAAAGGAGCAAGTAGACCATGTCCATTTGGGAGTAGTTTTCTGAGGCCAGAATATGAACTCTGTGATATTCATGATGACTCATAATGCCCAGATTCTTTGGAGAAAGAGTGTTTATGGTCATCATGTACCCTTCATTACCTATTCCATGACTCCTTGTGACCACTTACACAAGAGACATGGAATAAACCCACCTTCTACCATAAACCTTAGTTAATTTTAGATAAGGATCACTATTGAGCAGTATTAAGCAACTTCTTTTACTTTATAAGATTGGTCTTCATTTTCATCCTTGAAGCAGTTAACAGGGTGACCAAGAGTGTTTAGAACAGCAGTAGTGGAAAATGCATTATTTATGGCAGATGTTATAGGTCAAGGGGACAGTCCTGGACTTAACTGTTAAGGATTCTTTTTAAATGGTGCTCACAGTGCATTTTTCTGTTAATTTTTTGTTTGTTTATTTGCTATGAGAAGAAGGTCTGAGGAAAGGTGTCTGGGAATATGCCATCATATTTCTTGAAGGAATTGTCCCTGAATTCTCTTCCCAGGACAAGTCTTTAGGTTTACTTTGTCTTTAACACTTTACTACTTATCCAGGTAGCACTTAAATATATGAACCTACCAGTTTTCTCGGTTTTCTTTGTCTTTAACCCTTAACTAGTTATCCAGACAGCCTTTAAATATGTGAGGGTACAGTGTATTGAGAAGAGCAAAGAGTCACAGCTTAATCAAGCAAGCTTTTCAAATTTCAAATTTATTTTAATTTAAAATTGAATGCATTTTGTTTCATGAGATTTCCTGTAGGAAATAACATTTGTAGGGATGTCAACAAATTGCATTATGAAAAAAAAATCAAAATTTCAGGTTTAGTCTGAAAATTCAGCATGTATGTAGAGCTTACATGTTATAGTGCCCTGTGGTATTTTTAGTTCTCCTTTGTTCTTCTTATGCCATGATCTTTGGGGTTTTCTTTGCCCAGCATATGTGCCATAAAGAAAAAAAATAGATACAGAGGATACCTCTAACAATCTTTTTTTTCTAAACAGATCATGTATAATCTATCAATTATATGTGTAGTTTATAGAAAGAGGTCCAATACAGATATGAATACTTATAATAATCCACTACTGTTTGATGATGTGTAAATGCTCTATTTACATACAGATTAGATAGGTCAGTTACATGCGTGGCAATTTGTAAGATCTGTATATCAGGGCTTTGGCACTGCCACTTTGTTCAAGTTTAATTCATGCTTTTTAGGAATCAGAATCATTTTAGGAAAAAAATTTATTACCTACTGCAACTTAGTAAATCGACTCCAGTTGGTGAGAACAATGGCTTATGTCTCATGGGGAAACTTTCCCTTAGAACTTTGAGGACTTGCCTCCATGCAAAGAGCACCAGAGAACCTAGGCAAGCATCCAGATCACCCCAATTCTTATCAGAAGATTTCAGCTGAGGAGATCTGAACCAGGTAGCTATCAGATATGACTCTTTACTTCCCTTGCATGTGGAAACACAGCCTATCATTGCCCGAGGAAACTTCCATGTACTGGAAATTACACATACTTATTTGTCACAAGTACTAGTCAGACTTTATGTTCCTAAAAACCTAAAGAAAGGGTGCCAAATGCCTAGCTCCTAAAATTAGACTGATGGAAGCTGAGAAATTTGGGAAAACTCGTTTCAGGGAGATATATTCCTGGTAGGTGATGCCTGGAATACCAATAGTGCATTGATTGAAATGTCTTCGATAATTTCCACATGCATATGGAGAAGTATGTTATCTGCAAGTCCATCTAGTGGAGAAATTCTTTCAGAGGTGAATAATTCATCTACTATGTCCCAGAAAAGAAACTCATGCCTGCCATGTTTTTTGCAAATACCACATTTCCCACTGTTTTCAATAGCAAAAGTTACATTACAATATTTCACTCTTGTCAGAATCAAGGTTTCTGTCTGTGCTTTATTTCCCTCCAAGGACTCTAGCAATAAATCTAAATAGGTATGCACTTGCTGAGAATTCTCCATGGCTCAAACTATAAGTAAACAAGTCTTAACAGCTCTTAGCTGCCTTGATGACTCAAAGAGCTTTGCGGTTACCCCCAATAGAGGTGGCTGCTCTTCAACTCTCAGAGCCAGTCATTTGTCTAGGTTGCTGGTTTAACTTTGCTTATTCTCCAAATGAATTCATATCAAGACAAAGGACCAAGTGATATTTTTCAGCTATTGTGATAATTGTTCCTTGAATAGGAATATTAGGGACTGGAGTCTAAGAAGATTAAGCAAAGAGCCTGAGGTCATTCTGAAGTGAGAGTTGTGCAATTCTGTCAGAGAAGATGAATGTTTTCAATATCTTTGGTAACTTCTGGCTAGAAACCTGTAAAGTGCCACTGAATGCCAACCCAGGCGTGTTATACTAGAGGCAGACTGTTCTCCTTGGGTGGAGAGAGTTCAGAGTTGCTCAAGCAACAGTTGCTTATGATTATCCTAAGTGAAACATCCATTTCCACCCTTCTTGCCCCTGTGTTTTCTTATTTAACATATATTTGTTGCTACTTAAGAGATAATTTGGTAAATAACCATACGAGTTAGTGCAGGCTGGATTTATAATAGATGACAAAGAATCCTAACTGAATATTATCTAATTTCTTAACATAACATAGCTATTTCAGGCAATGACAGAGATGTTGAGGAAATAACAGTTGGGTAGATGAAAAATTTGACTAAGATTCTGTCTATTTTCAGCTGTACATTTTACACAAGTCACTTTACACCCAACCATAATTCCTTCACATGTAGAAAGTGAAGATGTTGGATTTAATGATTAAAGCCTTCTTCCAGCCCTATAATCTGTGACACTGTGATCTTCTCTTTATTTTTTTCTCTATTTAGTGTCTCACTACTATAAAACATAACATATATTTTAAGTTAAAGGGCCTCAATAATGAATACTCAACTGGGATTCTTCTCTTCCCCATTGGGGAAAATTATATTCAAATCTCTGTCTTCACTTAATGCTTTGTAAAAGCACTTGGATCACTTGGATCCTAGCCATGTAATTCATAGTTTGGTGTTTGGGGACACAAACAGACATCCTTTTATAAAACGGTCCTTTGCCTATACTCAACTTCCCTTGTAGAAAGAGCAATTTGGCACATGAATAGTGTTGTCGAGGTCACCAGGATGCTGGACAAGTCTAGAGCCTCACTCAACCTCTTGCATCATCCAGGCTGTGCAATCGAGCCCACTTCAAATAACCACAACACTCAGTTTTCTCCAGTCCTAATTGCCAACCCAGTATGGGAATTCGGGAGTCATTGGCAAATATACTTGAATACTCTTATGAAATTTTGTGCAAGACTTACACAATACCAGCAACTGGCTGTAAATACCTTCCTCTGCCTGTGTGCAGACATACACATCCATGCACAGGGGAAGTCCAGGCCAAGGTTTTGCTCTGAAGAGTTGTGTAGGCATCTTTGGTGGATTTTAGGTTCAGATTTTTCTCTTGGTTTGCTTTTCTGATAGGCATCACTTCTCAGGTAGATAAGTATTTTCTTACAGGAGCTATTGTCTCTCTTTTCATTGCCTTGTGGATATCTCGGGTAAGAAAATATCTGGTCTGTTGTTAAGGAGCATAGGGCTAGCTATGGACTTTGAACAACTTTCAATTTATGATACTTCTTCAGTGGGGTCACTATTTGTATCTTTTTTTGGTTCAAACTCCTGTTAAAGATGGAATAGGGTTGGTGTGTATTTGGTTGTGAGCACCCCCCCTGTTAGAGATTTCAGTCTTGAGGAATGAACAAAGCTATATGTTTGTTCACTTTTGCTTTTTAACATACCTGCATCAGGTACAATAGGCCTGATGCAAAATCAGAAAGAAAAAGTTTTTCTTAGCGGACCTCTCTAAGAACATTTACAAAAGGAAGAGAAGCCCCAAGTTGTTCCTCTCACTCTAATATTCTGCATAATTAGTCAATTGTTGGATTTTCTCCTGTCAGCCTTGCTTCACCTTCCTACCTCTGTATACATTTTAATAATTTTAAACATTATTCGGATTGTTCTACACAGTTCTTTTGTGCTAAATATTAAGCCTTCTGGACCAGCTCCCTTGACTTGGCAGAGTTAGCACTTGACTTAAAGCATGAATAGCAATCGGATCTCAGTTCCTCTGGAGACACCGGCGTCCCTGGGGGGTGTTGGAGCGTAATAGCTGGTTGTTATCCTTGTCATCATTCCCTCTAGACATGGGGTGATGCAGTCAGAGTTTCATACCTTCTGGGGCTCCAAAACTTCGCATAGCAACCATTCAACCTGCCTGCAAATGGCCTGTTGCCGGTAGTAGGAAAGAAATGCACACATGAGTCAAGGAAGTTGGTCCAACACATCTCTGAGATTTCTCCCCGCAAGGAGCAAATTCTGAGATGTCTGATTAGCAAGCTGGAACGTTGCTCGATAAATCTGTCATAAAATGACTTTCCTTACTCAGAATCCACTCTTTGGCCTCTGGATTTTGTGTTAGTCTAACTCCCTCACTCTTTTCCCTGGGAAACCTCAGCTTTGCATCTCCATGTTGCACAACACTGATCAGATTTTCTGGTCACAATAGAGATTTGTATATAAAAGACTAATTTTATGAGGATTTTTATATATTGTTTTTCTATTTGTTTTCTATGGCTTGAGGAGAGTGCTGGCAAACTGTGAATCTAATTTGATCTTATTGCCAGAAAATAAGCTTTGGCTTCCTGGTTAGACGCTGTGTTACCAGGAAAATATATTGCTCTCTGATCAGTATTGCACCCCAAATTCACAAATTCCTCCCACCTACTTTTACCTTCTTTTTTAAAATAAGTTCCCAGGCTACTGGCTATTATTTATAAGGAGTATGAGAAATGTATTTATAGTCCTGGATATTATATGTTTAATATTAATTTAGCCTTTAATATTATAGGTTTTATCTATTCTTCATAAATTATAAAGAACTCAGTGTAGACTGAATTGATCTATTTAGTATCTGTAATTTTGCAGACAGATATTTTCTTACACTATTTTCTATATAACCACATATGTGAAATTATAACTAATTAGAGAACGCAAAGTTTTTATGACAATTTAAAGCTATCACATTTTTCCTGAGCATACAGCACATTTGAAAATATTTAAAGACCCCTTCCCTGTGATGCTGTGAGCAAAATCACCATAAAATAAATGACTTGCTTAAATCCTTCAGCCGATTAGGATTGGCATTTAAATTGGGGAGATGGAAGTGCCTGCTAAATCCTTCTTTTAAACACCGGGCCTTGTTGTGAGGCTGAGAATTCTAATTTTTCTTTTCTCTAAGAAGAGGAAAAACAACAGGGTAATAGTGATATCACTCCTCCTTCAGAATTCCCCATGCCTTCCTAATTACATGAAATTTAGCATAGAAAAACTTTGACTAGCAAAGACTGAGGGTGAGCACCAGGATGCAAATCGGAACAGATTTGTTTCTGTTTGTTCTTGCCAAGCAAATTGGTAGCAAAGGTCATGTTGTTTTGTGAATTGATCACATATTTTTAGGGAAAACTGTATTAATATCAGCTATGAAGCAATACTCTCTCACTGAGGCTGACTTTGGCAACTTAGAGTCAGACTGAAATTGCTCGGAAGCAGCCCAGGTAGATTCTGTCCTCAGGTAAATAACAATCTATGTAACTTCCCCAAAAGGCAAATCAAGAGTCACTGAAAAGACAAGGGAGTCTTCCTCCCGCCAAACACATTTTCTGATGTGGTTGTGGAGCTAGTATTTTGCCATATTTGAAAAATAGTTACATAGAAAATATACTGGTAGGTATTGGAACCTGCTCCTTGATAAGCAAACAGGTTAGACGTGCCCTCATCTGGCAATACTGTGTCTGTGGTTTTCAAGTATGGATAGCTGTCAAAGCATGGTGTTCTTATATGTGCGCAGTAACTCTTGGTTCACGCATGAAGAACAGTGCCTATGCACTCGTGTAGCTATAGTGTAGGTATCTGTGTGTAATTTCAGTGAAATGGTATATAGACGTATTGTAATTTAATTTAATGTTATTTTTTGGCTGTTCACCTAAATGCAGTAGACATGTTGATTAGTGTTTTGAAAAAAATTATTTTCCTCCTTAGATATCTAGTAGTGAATCATTTCTTTCTTAATGTCATTAGTGGATGTATATGAGTGAAGAACTTATTCATGAATCCTTTGTATCAATGATTAAAAGTTTGTGTGTTCAGCTTCTTTGTAAATATACAACGTAGAACAAGGGAGGGTTTGAGTGTGTCTTGATTCTTAAGGTCAGTTGATGTCTATATAACACCTGGCAAAAAAAGAAAACAGTGGAACTCTTGTTCATCTGGGCTTAGGTTTAGAATGCAGATCTTTATGGTTCTCCCTTGGCTTGGTGGATTGGGCTTAGAGAGACAAATGGTTAGTCTGCTCCTGTACATGTTAGCATTGTATTCTTAGGTTATGGGCTGCCTCTATGTGGTTGTCAAAAACTCATCATGATGCTCAGGTGTGGAAAGTTCTTAAGAGCCCTGTCTTTGGTCTCTTGAGTCAGGGTACAGGAAAGACATGTACTGAGTAATTGCCATGCAAGTTAAACCCATAAAAGCACAGTTTGGGTGGTCAAAAGCACAGTTGTCTGTTGAAAGAACACCAGAAGCACAGAAGTAATCAGTGCACAACTTTAGGGTTGCCAAGGGCAGCTGACGGAGCACAGATTCACATATGTGAAGGCAATAAGACCTCCGCCTACTGGGCCCTGTGGGCATGTTTTGAGTGACTTAAGCAGTTCTATACTTGTCTCCTAAAACACGCACTAGTCTAATTATCACTAACGGAATGCTGTGAGGTCTGTATTTCCAGTAGCCCTTTCTGCTTTGTAAAAACACTAAAAGATGGCCATGTGGAGTTGTGAAGACTGAGTACCCATTTCTTTTTATGAGGGGAGTAAAGTCTGAGGAATAAAGACACAGCACACTTCAACGTGCAGTGGCCTTTTCAAAGATTAGAGTGGAAGGATGAGTTTGGTGGAAGGCACACTTCCCCTTCCTGAAAATATGATTTCTTCACCTCCTGATAAATTCAGGATGGATGACCTTACAGAAAGAAAACTAGACCTTGTGCAGAAATCAGCTTGAACATTCTTGATTGTCCAGAGTGGAAGAGCAATTGTTTTCTTTACATTTCACAATGATCTAATGTCATGTAGCTTAGAGCATTTATAGCACTTAGTATTAAAACCTAATAAATACAAAGGATTAAAAACATTTAAACTAACTTTGGGGTGACTTCTTACATATGGTACTGGGAAATGCCTTGTTGGCAAAGCACATTTTGGGTAATTGAGGGTTTTGATTGTTTGTTTTCATCTTTATCTTTCTAAGATTTGTTACAATGTGGACTGATTACTGTAACATTTCATGTGTAAAATAACTGGATATTCTTTATATACTGGAAATAATCTGTGAATTCAATACTTCACTAAGTGTTTTAACTTTTTGTGTACATATCTCTTATCAATAAATGTGGATTCCAACATCTCTTGGTTGTTGCCTCTACTTGATTTCCCATTTTGTTAGTTTTGCTTATGTATGATGTATCTCCAGAGTTCTTTCTGGAGAAATAAATTTATGGATTAAAAATTACAGTGTCGACTGGTGGGAGGGAAATTGGGGGAGGGCATTGTCTGAAGGTAGTAGACACTGGCGAAAGCAGCAGTGTTGAAACATTATATGCCTTAAACCCAATCATAAATATCTTTCTAATTTCATGGTGACTAAATAAAAAATAACTAATAAAAATTATAGTGCCCAAAGGAATCTAACCTAGGAAGCTTAAGTATACAGTGTAGTCACATCCTAAATTCTACAGTTAGTGAATGGAACATAAAATAGCATATAATCAAAGTTTTCCATGCAAATCAGAAACCAGCTCTTTATATTTTTTCTTTCAAAAGTTATGCACTTCACTTCTATATATCTCAATGACAAAGCAAGTCACATGACTGTCTAACTTAATGAAAAAGGAAGAACAATTTTATAGGTACCCAAGGAAGAAAACTAAAAATGATTGATGAATAATTCTATTGATGGCTAGGTCGTAAAATCCCCTTAAATTATTCATAAAAGATAATATGCAAACATCAAATTTTTTTGGTAAGTTCAACAAAGTAAGTTTTTCTCTAGTACTGGGAAACTGCTGCTATGGAGGTAAATGGCAAAAGTTCAAATCAAAATAAAATACATGGTCTTAAAGAGTAAGCTTACATTCAGCATGAGATTCTTCTATAGTGACAGGACTTTATATGGAATGGAGACCATTGCCCCCCAAAATGATGATAGGTTCTCATTTTACACTCTAGGCATCATGTTAACTATGATATTCTGAAATGCCTTAATTGTTGTCTTATTCTTAGGTTTTATTGTGATAAAGAGGCAAATATTTTTATTATAGTTGTAGATATTACATATCACAATTTTTCCCACTAATGCCAGAGGCCTGTTTAAATATATCTTGCTAACTAAAACTATTTTAGTAAACTTATTAGACTTATTCAATAAATTTGGTAAGAATAAAGTTTTCATTTGAAAAGATATTTCACTTTCCCTTGGAGCCAAGTCTGTGTCACACACAAGCTCAATATATCATTAACATCATAGAGAACATCTGATCATTAAATATCCAGGCTGCCACTTTGTTTTGATTTTATAGCCACACATCTGAACTAAGGTAAACTTCACACTGTAGGTACATTTGGTCAAAATTAATCAACCTCTTCAAAGGAGGACACATTTGAAATCATGCAAATTGTGTAATTAGGCATATTCCAAACCTAAGCTATGATGCCACATAGTGTTAGCAGTCCACAAAACCATTCCCACTGCTAGAACTAGAGACAGCAGAACATAGCCAATAACTTCTCTTCCCCTTTATGCTCCCCTCTATCCCATTTGTTTCCTCCCTGGAGAAAATTGCTGCTAAGAGTTATCATTCCCTAGCTTTAAAAAGTGGCTTGATTCCATGTGTACACATGCCTAAATAAGGCTTATTTATTCTGTGCTTTATAAATAAAGTATCATATTGCATGTAGTCTTTTTGAATATGCTTTAGACCACTTAAAATTATTTCTTGGTTCATATGTGTTATGAAAAAGTATCTGTTCTTTGTTTTCACTGCTGTGTAAGAGAAATATGCCAGATTTTGATTTCTCCTGCCAGCTCATTTCCAGTTGTTTTTCTATCACGCATCTATTCTTGTACAGATTGTCTTTGAATTAAATTAAGACGCCGTCACTGAGTTTAATGCAGGAAAAACCATTGATTGTCTTGTTCATTATTACTTTCCTAGTACCTAGGGCAGCAACTGATTCCTTATTCTTCCTACTCTATTTTCTATAATTGTTTATACTGTTACACCCGCACAGCAGAGCCTGGCAAGCTACTCGTGTCATATTTGATATGTCAAAAACCAGTAACAGGGCCACAGCGATAGCCCAGTGGGTAGGGTGTTTGCCTTGCATGCGGCTGGCCTGTGCCGGCCCAGGTTCAATCCCCGGCATCCCATATGGTCCCCCAAGCACCGCCAGGAGTAAGTCCTGAGTGCAGAGCCAGGAGGTAACCCCCTGAGCGCCGCCGGTGTGACCCAAAAAGCAAAAAAAAAAAAAAAAATGTAACAATTATAGACCTCATTTCCATGACTTCAAGGAATGGTTTGAGGCTCTTCGTGTTCCTGGAGCAAGCAGATGCCCTTGAGCTACACTAGCATGTGAGAGGACATATGGAGATGTTACTGGTGCCTGCTCGAGTAAATCGATGAACTACGGGAAGACAGTGATACAGTGATACACTGAGTTGAAAAATCTTTTATGTTGAAAATGCATGTACTACTTCTAACCTATGAACACTGTCACATAGTTTAGTCTCCCTTAAACAAATGAAGATTCTGAATGATTATCTTAGTCCATAGTTGCCCAAAATCATTTAACACAAACCTATTTGACACAAAATCATTTAACACAAAACCTATAAAGTGTTCGATGTCTTATGTAATTTATTGAACACTATCATCAAAAGTTATCTTTAGAGAATGAGTTGCTTTTCCTTATGGTCATTGGCTGAGTGGGAGCCCGAGCTACTATTATTTATGATCCCTTCTCTGGATATGCCATGCTGTATTTTATTTATTTATTTATTTATTTATTTTGCTTTTTTTTGGGTCACACCCGGCAATGCTCAGGGGTTACTCCTGGCTCTTTGTTCAGGAATTACTCCTGGTGGTGCTTGGGGACCATATGGGATGCCAGGGATCAAACCCAGGTCGGCCCTGGGTGCGCTATATGCAAGGCAAATGCCCTGCCCACTGTGCTATTGCTCCAGCCTCCCATACTGTCTTTTAATTGAGCATATCCTCCCTGGTAGCATTAGCAAGGGAGAAATAAACTGAGCAATGTTAGGAGAGGAATTTGAGTTGAAACCTGAAGTCTTCTTTACTCGAGTTCCCTGCTATATCCTTTGATCACAACTCAGGTGGTAGCTACAAAGGATCCTCTTAGTTTGATTTTTTTTTTTAACATTAATGTACTGAGCTCCACAAACTCCACCAGACAATGGCAAACTGTTTGCTATGACACAGTCACATGACTGAGGAGGTTACAGAAAGTGACAAGAAACTTCTTTACCTACACCAAGAAACACGAGCATCCTTTTTGATCTATGCTCCCACACTGGAGGATTGTAGACTCAGTAAGGGTAGTGTTCCTCAAAGCTTAAATTGTGTAACTAACATTGAAGGTATTGAAACCTCTGGACACCCCTCCTTCTAGGAAAAATGGTGTAAATAGGAAGCCATGGTTCTGTATATCACAGAACCACAGGTGAAGAGATGCAGGTGCCTTCAGGAATGGTTTTGAGAGGTGCTTTTCCCACTTGTGAGCTGCCTGCACACACAGGGAGGCTAAGTGGAGATTCCTACACATTTGACCTGGGCCCTGCAAGCACAGAAGCACACGGAGTCCCTAGCACAGATACGCATGCATTTACTTTAGAGCTTTTCTTCATGACTGCATTTAAAGTTCAGTCCATTAATCCTCCCACCCAAGCAATGAGAGACCACCTTTAATTCCATGCCAGGGTAAGAAAAACGGAGACACAGCATCACTTAAATTTGGATGTTGGCTGGGTTGGTGCATTAATTTTTGTAAAGGAGTATATAGAAAGTAGTATATGGAAGTAAATACTGTTTTTACCCTCAAAGGTTTAAAAGCAGCAACTTTAAGGGACAAATTCAAACAAAACAAATAAAGCATTATTATGTCCCCTTATTTAATATTAGAATGAATACTCAAAGCTCCAGGATCTATTTTTGTGTATTATTTGGAGTAATCAGACTTTCATCTTCCAAACACTGTCTGGAAATATCTAGTGTCTCCAGTTACGGGGAAAGGGCAAATACAGAACCTCAGTCATCTGCAGTTTCTGCTGTTTTTCATGAGCTACATCTCCTGGAACACGCCAATAACTCAGGTCATTTCTATGGTGTTTTTCAGAGATGGAAATTATATTGCACAAAGAGGAAGATGCCATAGCATTTCCAAAATTGATTTATCTGAATGAAAATTCCCTTAAGACCTAGTCTCACTTCTCTCATTGCTTATCCTCCTGATCCAAAACTTTCCTGCCTTGAAGAGGACAGAAATCATTCCAGAGCATATGGTTGGACAGAGCCCAGGAAGAGAATCTTTGACATGTTTAACTCTTCCTTTTGGATGATGAGTAAACTGACCCTAAGTTAAGGTGACCTAGAGGTGACAGTGGCAAACCAAGGTTAAATCTTTATTTGGTTTCTTTTCTAGTTATGAGTCATTGGACTTGGCCTTACTTTCCTCTTACGTGGAATGGACAACCGATGCCTATAATGTTGGGGATTTTGTGAGAGAACATCAATGAGGTGTTTGGCATATGCTAAGAATTTAATCTCTGATAATTATTTCAGTCCCTCTAATTTTCCTTCTCCTCTATCTCCTCCTCCTCTTCTCCATCTCCTCTTCCTCCTTCTCATTCTCCTATTATTCTTTTTCTCCTCATCCACTTCCCTCACCCTCTTCCTCATATTTCCTCTGCTTCCTTCATGTCCTTCATCCATTACCATTTTTGGCATTATCGATCACAACTAAACTGAAAGAAAATGTGGCTCTTTTCCAGTTTAACTTCTTTTCCAGTCATATCACATGGACACCAGACTGTGACCTAGTTCTTAACTGAGTCCCCCAAATTGTGAACTTTGTTGACAAATCATGTTCTCCCTTGACCTAGCCTGAGCTAACCCCTCCTTTATTTTCAGATAACCTCTTGGACATCATAGGTCTTTGATAACTGATGATGTTCAAGAGCCCATGCTATACTTCTTCTGCCAAGAATGAAACAATGAGGGAAATCACTGGATTTCTCCAGGAAAAGGAAGTTAATCTCAGCCTGGACAAAGAAACCACCCCCTGGTTTGGAGGACTAAGCTCACTCCTCCAGAAATGATGCAATACTTTTTTTTCATTGGGAAAGTCCCTTGGGGTGTCCCTAGTTTAACAGCACTGAACATACTAGTAGAGAAAAATGCCATGAGAAAGGACAATTTTGTGGAATATACTCAGTAAATCTTGTATAAATCCTTGACTGAGACTATTATAAAAGTTTCTCTTACCATTATAATTTTCTACCCAATAACTTTGTCTTCTTTCACACATATTTGCTTTGCCCTCAATAGTTTCAAGAATATAGTTTGGAAGAAACTTGCTTTGGAATGTAATGGTTTGGGGGAGCTCATTTATTACATCACTAGAATTATCTTAAAATGGTACATGGTATCCTTATGTTGTTTTCAACAGCTTCAGTGAACTCTTAGGAGCTTGTTATTTATGATTAATAGCAGCTATTATTTTAAGAGGATATTCCTAGAACCCTGAGACATGTTTTTTTCTGAACATATTTTAAGGGTCATGGGAATGAGGTCCATAATTGTTGCTGATGCCTTTGGGCTACACTTGCTTGTGACAGGACGTATTGAGATGTTACTGGTGCCCTCTCAAGCAAATCGATGAACAATGGGAAGACAAGTGATCCAAGTGATTTTAAGGGTCAAGAGGGCAAAAGGATGATGAGAGGCAGGCTGGGAAGACCTGAGCAAGAAGAACATGTGATGGAAGGTTGATGTTTGAGTTGCTTCCTTCTGGAGGAAATTACTTGTCTTGGGACATCCTTACAGCATGTCACCTACTTATGGAAGAATGTCACATCTTCATAGAATCTCTCTCTAATGAAGGGGCTAACTGAAACTAGTGACAAGGCTAAGGGATGTGTACACCAAGCTGGAAACAGTACCAAAAGCACCTACTAAAACTTCTACTCCACACATGTTCACTATGCATAGACCTCTTGTGTTAGGCCTACTAAACTCAAGAGGCCTATGCACAGTTGTTTGTTGTCTCAACAACTCAACAATTAGTTGTTTGTTGTCTCAACAACTCAACAATTCTACCACCATCATGCTATCTTACAGATAATAAAACAGACTCAGAAAGTGAAGGACCTGCACCTAAGAAGACATTGTCATTGAGCTTTTTCTAGTTTCACTGTTTTATCAAATAATACAACAAAGTATGTGATATTATCAATTTCTTAAGGTGTTTGAGCCTCAGTGCTAAGTATGATACCCCTCCATACCTAATATTAGAGTCCAATAATATATCACCCACTTAGTTGTCTCCCGGAGTTAAAGTGGGAGATCTCAATGAATTCCAATGGTTCCAGAATGTACTTATAACAGAAGATCCAACTATTTCTTATCAATAGGTTGAGTTGAGTCAATAGGCTCATGAGTGTCATCTTGTCAACTCTGATCAAATCACAGTGAGGGGATTCTCATTCATTGCTTGTGCTCACCAAGGATCACAATTAATTCTCGGTGACTGGGAAAGAAGTGGGAGGGTGAGTGATTTATATTTGTCTAAAATCAGCCATGTTTAGTTGTGTCTGTCAGGATGAGTTGTACTGCAAGAAACAACACCCAAGTCTCAGGTGTCCAGCAAGACAACTGTATACTTGTTTTGTACTACAGTACTACCAAAGGTCTTATTGTAGTTATCCATGGAGCTAATATGATGAGCGAGAAGCCATCTTCAAAAGGTATGTGGCCAGACCAGATGGGAAAAGGATCCTTTTCAGTCCCATGGAACCCATAGGAAAATGTTACCTCAGCTCACAACTCATTGAGCAGTATTCGTTGCACAGTTGCACCTAGTTTCAAAAGAGAATGAAATACAAATGCCACTATTCTCCCAGACAGGTTAAGAACCAAAGAAATTTATTTGTTCGGCAGCTTCAATAAATGACTATGGACTACTTCTCTTGTTAACTAATGTTTAGTTTGTTTTTCAAATGCAAATGAACTAATTTATCTAGACATGGAATCCAAATCAAATTTCCGGATTACAGGGTAATATGTGAAAATTTCCCACATATAAGGCCAAGGGCAAACTCCCCACTTTATACATTCCAGTGGTGGGATAAGAAAAGCTTATCACCATATATCTTCTCATCTGGAAAGGACAAGTGGAATACTGATGGTATAGAGCTACAGAATTTTAGAAATCTTAATGGTTCCCCTACACATGGAAAAAAAAATTTATTAATTTGATCCAGATCTGGCTTTCTGGGAGAACTTTCCATTTCTCCATTCACATCCCTTAATTCTATAGAAAATTCTTCCTTTTACAATACACTGCATATAAAAGAGTAGTTGGGAATCATGTCTTGTAACACTGATTCCTGCTTTCTCCAATGACTAAGGTAAATTTTAGGTTTTTTGTTTTTTTGGTTTGGGGGACCTCTGCATCCTGCTTGAAGATTCATATGGAGTATTGGGGATCAAATCCAAGGCAAGAGCCTCGCCCACTATGCTATTTCTCTGGCCCTCAGGGTTTATTTTTTAAGACTTGGTTAAAGACAACGTTTCTAGATGAGCTTTTTGTTATTTTTTCAACATCACAACTCTTTAAAAAAATATGTATTGAGGGATTGTTCTTTGCAGTACTATTAATGTAGTTTCATACTTATTTCAACGTCACACCAACTGTCAAGGTGCCCAGTTCCCTCCACCAAGGTCACAAATGACCTTTCCATTCTGCTTTCCCCACCTCCTTCCTCATAAGCTAAATTTTGAGGGCCAACCCTCCAAGCTGTTGGCCATATATTTCTTTCTTAACATATCTTTATATCTCACATATGAGAGAGATGACGCTATCTATCCCTTTCCTTCTCACTGAATTCACTCTAGTTTCATCCATGTTGCTGAAAAAAGGTATGATTTTGTCCCTTTTACAGCTACATAGCATTCCACTATATAGATGTAATGTAAATATATGTATATATATATATGTGCAATCGATCAACTTCTTGATTGATTCATCCATACATGGATATGTAGGTTGTTTTGATAGTTTTGTGTGCTTTCAAATTAATGTTTTTATGATTTGAGGGTAGATGCCAAGAAGTGGCATCAGTGGGTCATATGGGAGCTCTAGTCCTACTTTTTTGGAGAAATTTCCATATTGCTTTCATTGAATTTGAACCAGAGACATTCCCACCAACAATGAATGATGATTTATTTCTCCCGACAATTCCACCAATACTGGTTGTCCAAGATATTTTTATATGCCAATTATCACTGGATGAGATTATATCTCATTGATGATTTGATTTGCATTTTCCTAATCATAAGTGATGATGAACACTTTTTTCATATCCCTATAGTCCATTCATGTTTTCCTCTGGGATATATCTTTTTCTCTGTATTTGGTTTTGAAAAGATGTGTTTAATTTTTTGTTGTTAAATTTTGAGCATCAAAACTTAAAATATTTCTTGGCTGTGTGTGTGTATTTCTTGGCTTTTATCAACTTAACTCTGATTAACTCGTATTCTTGCAGTCACACTCATAGCCCCTCCAGATATATGTTTCTTTCTTTTAATTTTATTATTAACCTTATTGACCTTGAATTAATGACTCAAGATAGAGGACATGTCTGAACTTGATTATTGCCTGAGATTTTTATTTTAAATGAAAGTATGCTGGATATCATATTAGTTCTCATAGAGGTTTTTAACAATGGAAATGATAATCCTGTACTTCAATTGATTTTTCTTCTGAAGCTGATTTGATTTTTTATTGCAAAAAAAAATTGCTCTGCGGCCCATGGAGTTCCTGGGGAATGGTAAAAGGCTCGGCCAGCCACTGGCCATGTCCTACATAGCTCCTAGGGCTTGCTCAGCATGCAGGCTGCCATGCTGGCCGGACTTGGAATGGAGATTTGGGCCCCTCCACCCACTCCTCAGACACCATGTCGGTAGGCGTGGCCCTGAGCTCCCAGCCACCACAGCCAACTGCCGGAAGAGACACTCCAGATCCACAGCTGAGCTGGATTTTAGCACCAGGTCCTTCCCAGGTTCTTTCTCATTTATATACACTGTAATGATCATTCTAGTTGCAACAAACTAGAGAGGTTATGGGGAATGAGGAATTATGATGTCACACTATAACTCACTATTGAATATTCACATAGAGATGTCATAAATCATTAGTAACTGTAGGGCAAGCCTCAAAGAAGAGAGAGATATGATAGATAGATAGATGATAGATAGATGATAGATAGATAGATAGATAGATAGATAGATAGATAGATAGATAGATAGACAGACAGACAGATAGACAGGTAGATAGATAGATAGATAGATAGATAGATAGATAGATAGATAGATAGATAGATAGATAGATAGATAGATAGATAGATAGATAGATAGATAGATAGATAGATAGATAGATAGATAGATAGATAGATAGATAGATAGAGATAGAGAGATAGATAGATAGATAGATAGATAGATAGATAGAGAGAGAGAGAGAGATAGATAGATAGATAGATAGATAGATAGATAGATAGATAGATAGATAGATAGATAGATAGATAGATAGATAGATGAGAAGAGAGAGAGAGAAAGACAGGGACAGAGACAAAGAGGTAGAGAAATAAAATGTGCCTGCAATAGGAGCAGGCAGGGTTTGGGTGGAGGGGGCGTGTTTGGGATATGGGTAGTGGGAATTCGGCACTGGTGGAGGGGTGAGTGCTGGAACACTATATTGCAGAGACCCAATTATGAACTTCCTTGTAATTGTATATCTCACATGGTATAATAAAAATTTTAAAATATATAAAATATAAACAAAAATGCTCTGGTTTATCTTTTATTGTTTGGAGTTGGGAAGTCATTGCCTCTTCCTGCTCTATAAGTGTTCCTAATTTCTAGAAAGGTTCTTTTCCTCTGCCAGGTAATAAAAGCATTTGAACTGCTGACTGCACCATTAGTCAGTATTTTTGAGTGCTTTTGATGACAGAGACTGTCTGGGACCATAATGGGTGTACAACATGAATGAGCATTAAGTCTTTGTTATTTGGGTCATGAAGAACTTTTAGTTACTTGTTGTATAATCAAGAGCCTGATATATTGCAAATTTATCTCCTGCTCTCAGGTGTCAGCTTAGAAGTTTCCTCCCTGTTGCAATCACCTTTGTCAACAAAACTAAACACATGTCAGAAACTAAGAGATGATCCCTATGAAGATTATATAAATTTAATTATACTGGCTAAAGGAACTACTGGATTGCTGAGGTTTTCAAAGATGTGGTTGAGGAAGTGGTTAAAGGGATAAAGTCAGTCTCAGCTCATGTAACCTAAGAATTGTTTATCTAAGATTGATACTACAGAGTTTCAGAACCACAGAAAATTCTTCTCTTACCATTTTTAAATTGGATATTTTAAAAAAAGTAAAATACAAAACATTGGGGGCGGAGCGATAGTCCAGCGGGTAGGGCATTTGCCTTGCATGCAACCAACCCGGGTTTGATCCCCGGCATCCCATATGGTTCTCCCACGCAGTGCCTGGAGTAATTCCTGAGTGCAGAGGCAGGAGTAACCATGAGCATCGCTGGGTGTGACCCAAAGAAAAGCAAAAAAAAAAGTAAAATACAAAACATTTTTTCTTGGGTCATGGAGATGGCTCGAGTAGAGTGCATGTCAGTCATAAACAAGACTGTGAGTTAGATTTCCATCACTCTATGCCCCCAAGCACTGCCAAGTATTGTTCTAGGAAACCCAAGTACCACTAAAAATACATTTTTATTATTAGGATCTATTTGTATATTATAATATATGTATTATAATTAGGATCTATTATTAGGATCTATTTGTATTATTAGGATCTAAAATGATCTAATATATGAAAAAAGCATGACTAAAGACTTAATACTATACTTCTATTACTGCCCTCAATGAATGAATCTCTAGCTTCTAAGGAGCTGTCAGTTAAGAAGATGGTCTTTCCTCTTTAGCCAGCTGAATTTCTGCCTTGAGAAACTGTTTATGCTGCCTTCAGACACACAGACACAGTTCTATTGCCTAATATTTAGTGAATATTTAGTGTGTGTAAGACACTGGTCTATGCAGACTTGTACCTGCATCCTTCCAGCAACTCTTGGCAGAAGTACCTTTCTGACCCCACTTCACAATGAAGAAGCAGAGGCCCACATAATAAGACTCCTCAGTGATAATGTATACTTGATAAGTGATCATAAAGAGGAAAGGATGCCTAGCCCATGCTTTTTCCCTAGAGTATGTATGAGCAGGCTTGGAGTCAGATTTGTTTTGGTAAAACACAGACATCACAGTCCAGACTGCATCTGTGTCTCTGGACACAGCTTCTCGGGCCTTGTGGTTTGGAATGTCTCTCCACTTCTCTCTGGATGGGATGTCATTTGCTCAAAATTCAAAGTCCTGGGCAAGAATCCTTTTAGCCAAGATTGGGTAGTGCCAGCTGAGGTGATGCTTTGTGTTTTGTTGCTGTTCAGTACTGAAAGGTGTGGCATTGTCATGCTAGAGCAGGGTCACTTTTCTGAGCAGCTCCCTCTATACCACCACAGAGGAAGCTGGAATCCTTGCCATATTCCTTAAGACTTCTGACAAAATTTTAGCCAAAATAGATTTCTTCTATTATCCTTGAATTTGTATCTTTGGGTTTATCATCACCCTTGTATTTGTTTCCATACACTTATCATGATCTGGAGGAATTATGATATAATTCTATGCTATATATGCTACATATGTAGACTTGATCACTTGATATCCCGTTATTCGTCAATTTTCTCAAGCGGGCACCAGTAACATTTCCATTTGACCCTATCACGTGCCAGTGTAGCCCAATGGCATCTGCTTGCTCCAGGAATATGAAGAGACTCAAACCGTTTTCATTCAGGGTCTTGACGAAGAAGTCTGACCGTCTTGTAGGTGGGTGGCCAGGTGATCTTTTGATGTCCCGTGGAATCCAGTCAACCTGAGCCCTATTAAAAGCAGAATGAGAATGCTATTCAGGTCACCCAAAGAGGAATTGAAAGAACTATGCTTGTAATAGCACGCCTCACTCAAGTGAGAGAAGGAATCTGGAGTTCCGACCTCTGTCAACGATCGAGAGTCAGAGATGCTGTCTCATTTGCCAAGGTATCAAAAAATCAGATGGGCTGGACATATAATGCAATTTGGAGATGACCACTAGACTAGGGCCATTACCAACATATGTAGACATCTATAACTTGAAAAGAAAATACATAAGAATGCACTCAACTTGCTGATTTTAACTGAGATGGAATATCCATCCTCTAATAAAACAATATTCAACCTTGCACTTCTTTCAACTATCCACTTCTCATCAGAACTCCACCCAGCGACAGCCTATCACAGCCCGGATCATCGACACCAACCCTGCAGCAGTTTTATTCAATCCAGCCCAGGTATGCTGATCCAGAGATTTACATACATGGGGGCAGAGCTGCTACTTGCCCTCCCCTGTGCCTAGCCGCTCATGAGGTGCCTGGGAGGGATGGCGGGTCCTAGCCCTGGCCTGCCACCCCAGCAGAGCTGCACAACAAGCCAGATGACCCCCACTCTATTGGGCCACCATTTTCCGTTTTCCACATCCAGACTTCCATCTCATCAGAACTCCACCCAGCGACAGCCTATCACAGCCTGTCTCGCGGCCGCTTGCGGCTGCGGGTTCATCTATAAATGCTATATTTAGAGATGACTATAAGGGTATGCCACCTGCACGGCAAGCCTGGCAAGCTGCCCGTGTTGTATTTGATATGCCAAATACCAGTAATAATTATAGTAGTTCATTCCCATGTCGAACCCCTCTTTTCACATTAATGATCACTTCTTTGTAGAATGGTGAGATCCTGGTGGTGAATCCATAATACAGCTCACGAAGGATCTTGATGTATTGGGTTTGAACACCCTGTTTGGCTAGGGCTTCGATGACTGCTTCAGTCTCCACAGAATCAAAGGCTTTCTGTAAATCAATGAACGTGAGACAGAGCGGCATCTTGTACTCCCTACAAACCTCAATGAGCTTGGTTACTGTGTGGATATGGTCGATTGTGCTGAATCCTTTCCGGAAGCCTGCTTGCTCACATGGTTGTCCTTCATCTAGTGTTCTGCCAATCCTATTCAGGATGACTCATGTAAACAGCTTGTAGATGACAGACAACAGGCAGATGGGGCGATAGTTGCCGATGTCGTGAATGTCTCCCTTCTTGAACAATAGAACTGTCCTGCTGGTTTTCCATTGGGAGGGCACCTTGCATTCGGACAGGTAGCGTGTGAAGAGCCTAGCTAATGTATTGATGAGTACCGACTGCAGATTCTTCAGGTGTTTGGGTCTGACTTTGTCTGGGCCTGGTGCTGTTCCCTTCTTTACCGACGAGATGGCATGTAGGATTTCAGAAGAGAGAACATTGGGAATGACATATCCATCCTGTGGAATTTGGTATGTGGGCAGGTGGATGTGGCTATTAAAGATATTTGAGTAGAAGTCCTGTATAATCTTCTCCATTGCCTTTCTGGAAGATGTGATAGATCCATCAGGGCATAAGAGGGCAGTCATTTTGGTCTTATAGTTGGCGAGGGACAGGCGGGCGGTGCGGAATGCTTTTCCTGGCTTCTGCTGCATCTTCCAGTATTTCTGCTCTTCTGTTTTTGAGGTCTTCTTTTATCACTTCTCTGCACCGTTTAGCAAGCTTGGACGTTAGCATTTGGTCTCCTGAGGCTCGCGCCTGGCCACGTTGGCGAATGAGTTCAAGAGTTTCTGAAGACAAGCGTCCTTTTGTGTCTTTCTCTCTCAGCATTCTTCGCACAATCATGGAGGTGCTGAACCAGTCGGTTGTATTCTTCATCGATGTCATCAATGATGGTATCTTCCCATGTTGCTGCAATGGTGCCAAAGAGTTCCCAGTTGGTGGTCATTCTGGGAGTTCTCTTCTTAAACTTTGCAGCCATTTCTCCTCGTTGTGGGAAGTAGAATTTTGCACGAAAGAGACGGTGGTCCGATCCTGTTTGGAATTTGGGGACGACATCTACATCGGTCAGACAAAACCGTCTATTGAAGATGATGTGGTCAATTTCATTGTGGAACTGTCTGCCAGGAGATTCCCATGTCCAACGTTTTGCTTCAGCCTTCTGGAACTGTTGAGTTCCCATGAATGGTCTTGGTGGACATGATGAACTCAGATAGTCTCTCACCCTGTTCATTCCATTCTAGGCCATGGGTCCCGATGTGGAGTTCTTCAGCCGATCTTCTTGGTCCTATCTTGGCATTAAAATCACTGACTATGATCTTTTAGAAGGTGTGATCTTTTTATAGAACTCCTCCAATTCCATGTAGAATTTCTCAATTTCATCTTCTTTTTATGTGGATGTTGGTGCGTAGACAATGAAGATAGAAATTGCTGGCAGTGGGCCACATCTCTTCAAGTGTAATCGTCCTATTCGGTTTGTTAGGCATTGGACAGGGTGATACCATTTCACAAAAAACTCTTCAGTGCCACCCTGGAGAACATCATGCAACAATTAGAATGGGAAGGTATGGGAGTGAAGATAGATGGTCGGCAACTACACCACCTCCGCTTCGCTGATGACATCGTTCTAATAACACCAAACATTAGCCAAGTGGCACAAATGTTGGCTGACTTCTACTGAGAATGTGGAAAGATAGGTCTACAGCTGAGTCTAAAGAAAACTATGTTTATGAAGAATGAACTAGTTCCAGAGGACCCATTCACTCTCAATGGAACAAACATCTCTGAATGCAGCACTTATGTGTACCTAGGTCAAGAAATCAACATGATGAACGACCTAAAACCTGAGCTGCGCAGGAGGAAGAGAGGCGGCATGGAACGCCTTCAAAGGCATCGAAGAAATAGCTAAAAGGACAAAGAACCTCCGGCTCTGGGCATATCTCTTCAACTCCACCATTCTCCCTGCATTAACATACGCCTCAGAGACCTGGGCCCTATGAAAGCAGGATGAGAATGCTATTCGGGTCTCCCAGAGAGGAATCAAAAGAGCTATGCTTGGAATATCACACCTCACTCAAGTGAGAGAAGGAATCTGGAGTTCTGACCTCTGTTGCTATTCCAGAATCAGGGATGCTGTCTCATTTGCCAAGGCATCGAAAATCAGATGGGCTGGACATGTAATGCGATTTGGAGACAACCGCTGGACTAGAGCCATTACCTACTGGATCCCACGGGATGTCAAAAGATCCCATGGCCGCCCACCTACAAGATGGTCAGACTTCCTTGTCAAGACCCTGAAGGAACGGTTTGAGGCTCTTCATATTCCTGAATCAACCAGATGCCATTGGGCTACATTGGCACGTGATAGGGTCCAATGGGAATGTTACTGGCCCCCACTCGAGCAAATTGATGAATAACGGGATTCAAGTGATCAAGTGAAGTGATCATTCCCATGACCTAATATAATGGTTTGAGGCTCTTTATTTTCCTGGAGCGAGCAGATGCCCTTGGATTCTACTAGCATGAGACAGGACATATGGAGATATTACTGGTGCCCGCTCAAGCAAATAGATGATCAACGGGAGGATAGTGATAGTGATAGTGATCCACTTCAGGCCATTATTTACCTGCCTCTATATAATCCTCACAATATACACCAGAGCTAGCAAATTCTTAAAATGTCATTGTTCTGCTAGATAACTGGGCCCACTTTGAAATCTTGGTGACATCTTTCTAACTTTAGCAGACAGCTGAATTTTTGGTTATGACTTGGATCATAATTAGATATCATAATACATGGGAAACTTTCCAAATACAGCTCATTTAAAAATATATCAAGTAATGCCTGCCCCCAAATAATTATGGCCTTCCTCACCAGAACTTGTAGGCTACTAAGTCTATACCCTTGGTGGCTGAGAGATCATGCAGTGCTGACAGCACATTCACAACCTTGCACATGGTCTGTACTTGACTATTTGAACTATCTTTCCAACCTTCAGTTTCTGCTGTTTCATTGAGGGCATTTATCCAACATGTACGGTTATCCAACACCTACTCTTTTCCATGACTTCATGTAGATTACAGAGGCCACTGTGGGTACTGAACAAATATTCTCCATATGAAGGTTAAATTAAATAGTTGTTAATTATTTTAGAACCTTCTGTAATTTTGAGAATAAGGAGGGGAGGAGAACAGGCATTATGGATTTAATATTATCCCTGAACCAGATGAGCTGGTGGTATGTGGTTTGTGTGTGAGAATTTACTTCTGGAGTGAGAAATGTGGGCAATGTGAGATGGTTTCTCAGGGTTACTCCAGCTCCCTATCATTTTTATTTTGTTTGGCGGGGGCTGGGGGGTGACCCCAGTCATTCCCACTGATTCTAACAGCCAATTAAACCATTCAGTTGATGTCCACAACCTCAGAATATTGTGCTTATCTCCCAGGCCCTTCAACAACTCCTTTTAATTCTCTCTTACCTCTCATCTCTCCACTATTAGTCACACTCATCTTTAGGGTCCACACACCCACTGTTTATTCCCTAATATCTGCCATTTTTTTCTCACGTAGATAACAAATCTTGGAGACAAAGCAATAGCACAGAGGGTAGGACACTTGTCTTGCACTGCTGCTGACCTGAGCTCTATCCAGGGCAACCCATATAGTCCCTTGAGTCTGCCAGGAGGGATGTCTGAGCTTACAGCCAGGAGTAAGTCTGGGAGGACAATCGGGTGTGTCTCCAAAACAAAACACAGCACACAAAAATTAATTAAGTCTCTGCCCTTGTCAACTCTGCTTCCCTCATTCCATGCTGGGTGTCAATTGTTCTACTTGGATTCATACTGTGGATTCTTTGTCTTCTTATTTCCCCTGGGGTAAGTAAGCACTTATCTTGGGATCTGTAGTGTAGGAGGAAAATGTGTTGAGAGATTGCTCCCAGAGTTGCGGCTGGTTTTCCCCTGAATACCTGAAATCAAACTTATCACCACCTCCGGGTTAATTTCCTCAGAAATTCCCAGTCCTGGTCTAGCTAACAAATACTGTTTCTCTCCCATTCATCTTGATACTCCTCCTAGTAGAAGGGATGCCCTGGATTGACTTTGCTGAAAAAAGCATCACCTACCCCACTATCTGTGAAATAACCCTTCTGTTAATAGAAGGTAAAGAAGATCTTGTCCAAATCACATTTCCCTAAATACTAGAGGCAGAATGAGCCTTTCTTCATTCAATGTGAAGTAAGATTGTGCCTGCAATTAGTCTAGGGTGGTGGCTGGGAAGCTGGATCCTTGGTGGAGGGAAAGTCACATTGGTGGTGGGATATGTGTTAGAATATTTAATGCCTAAACAACCGTATTATGAACAAATGTTTTTGTGTAATAAAAAAGATACAAAAATAAAAATGTTCTTGGAAAGAAATTTAACACTAAGAATACAAAATTTGGTGCCTTCACTCGTTTCTCTTCTTTAGATGTATACTTTCTTATCCTTGCCATGTTTGCTATAACACAACAGCAAATGGAATTATCAAAAGTTAGATCAATAAGTGTCAAGTTGTGATCATTGTTATAGCTACAATGGCATTACTAAGTTATTGTCTGAGGATTTACAGGACTGGTTGGTGCTAGTTGAGACTTGGCTGTTACTGTTTCGCTTCATTGAGCTTGGTGGTCTTCCTTGCAATTTTCCCATCAGATTTATTATGATCCTACTAGTACTATGAAGATTGGAGATGTCATGGTCCAGGAACTATGGAGTTGGAGGATAACTGACTAATTAATGAATTGGTGGCTTGGCAGTTTGATGAGGTTCACTTTGGGGGCTAGGCTATTTCTATGTCAGAGGTGTCAGGTGTGACTGTAGGCTGTGGGCTGCTGTGCCTTCAGACAAAAGGAAAGGAAATCTGCCTGACCCTCTTCCCAATAAAACCCCAGGCTCCTCAGCCCAAACCAGTCTGCCTGGGAAGATACCGGTGACATAGTGTTTTTTTTCTTTTTTTTTTTCAGTTATTGCTTTTGTTTGTTGAAGTTAGCTGTGGAGTAAGGTTGTTTCTCTGTGGGCAAGATGGTGGTTGTCTAAATCCCTTTTTAAAGAACAACAAAAAATAAAGAGATAAAGAAATATCTTTTTGCTTGCCCCTCTCCCATCCTCCTCCACACACCCCCCACCCCCCAGACTCTCAGAGGCCGGAAAACCTCATGCAACACAACCAGTTATCCTCAAGGTCTGGACTCCACAGCTGGACACAGCCTGACCCAAGAGAGAGGTCGAATTCAGGTCCAGGTATGCAAGACTCAGCAACCTTGCCAACCAGGCCTTTCAGGGAGCTGAAACTGGGGTTGCCTCCCGCTTCTTCAGGCCCCCTCCACAAAGGCCTGGCAGCTCCACCCAGAACTGCTGCTAAGGCTCTCGGTCAGACACCAGGTGCTCAGACACAGGGCAGAGTTTCTGCCTGCCTGCCCTATGTTAGGCTGTTGGAGCGTCCTGGAAGGAGGGCAGGTTTTGGCCCTTGCCTTTCCCCGACAGACTCTTAGAGGTCAGAAAACATCACGCAACACCACCACAGTCATTCTCAAAGTCTGGACTCTACAACTGGACACAGCCTGACCCCCCATGATGTGTGGTTGCAAAGCGCCTGCATGATATCACAAAATCTTGTATACCACAAATGTGTGGGAGTCAAAGGTTAGTTAGGTAAGACAGAGAAGGGAACAGTGTGCTAATAATCATCAAAAATGATAATACCAGTCTAGAACTGAGCATTGAATAGAGGCAAAAAGATACACATGATAACCTCTAAATGTGTAAGAGAAGGAAGAAAGAGAGAAAGAGAGAAAAGAGATAAAGAACCTGCCATAGAGGCAGGCTAGGGGAAGAGGGAGGGAAGTGGGGACATTGGTGGTGGGAAATGGGCAAATGGGCCCTGGTGGAGGGATGGGTGCTGGAACACTGTATGACCGAAACTCAAACAAGAACATCTTTGTAATTGTATATATCACAGTGGTATAATAAAATATTAATTAAAAAAAGAAATATCTTTTCTGAGTAGCCTTACATTCTTCTAGTAAGCTCTTTTAGCCAAAAGAATAAACACAAATCAAGAGTCAACATTTGGTTCAGAATTTAAATATACTTAAGCTCCAAATAGACAAGTCATGTGTACTGCGTTTAGTCCTAATAGGCATAAACTGTTTTAGAATCCCAGATGACTGTGAAGCTCATTTAATAATCATCAATGCTGCCGCCAACCCTCTTCAGGAGTCATAATGGAAATTATTCCTTCTAAGAGGTTCGGTATGTGTAGGCAGATGCTGTATATGTCGAGTTGGAGAAGAAAAGATCTTGGTTCTGTGTGACTCACATGGTCCTCAGAACTCTGCACTGGGCTTTGTTCCCAGTGATGCTGAGGGACCATGCGATGCTGGTGATTAAGTGTGGGCCTCCTTTATGTATGCACCACAATCCTTTGAGCTCCGTCTCCCTGCCCCTGTGTTGTCTTGACATGATCCCTGTAGGTGTTTACATTGATTTTGTTTCATGACTTGGACCACACCCATTCATGCTCAGGGGCTCTTCCTGAGAGGTGCTTGAAGGACAGTGCTGTGGCCTCATGGCACCTGGAGCTGCCATCTGCCATCTTCTCTAGCCCTTTGCTCTTTCTCCCTGATAACTTGTTATTTTGAGTCAATTCAGGCTTAAAATGAACCACCAAAGAGAACAGAGAACAAACTCTTTACTTCTATTTTCCAAATGTTGGACTTGTACAATGCTCCTCTTTCCTATTGTTATTGCTATAATTTTGTAAATTTTGGCCATGCTCAGGAGTTTCCCTTGGCTATGACTCAAGACTCACTCCTGGTGGTGCTCATGGGTCCATATGGGATGCTGAGGATAGATCCTGGCTTGGCTCCCTCCAAGGCAAGTGCCTTACCTACTGTGCTGTTGCTCTGGCCCTTATTATTAATATTCATTCTATCACTGTATCACTGTCTTCCTGTTCATCATCGATTTGCTCGAGCGGGCACCAGTAACATCTCCATATGTCCTGTCTCATGAGTAGAGCCCAAGGGCATCTGCTTGTTCCAGGAACATAAAGAGCCTCAAACCATTCCATAAGATCATGGGAATGAGGTCAACAATTGTTACTGGTATTTGGCATATCAAATACGACATGGGTAGCTTGCCAGGCTCTGCCGTGCGGGTAGCATAATCTTGTAGTCATCTCAAAATCCAGCATTTATTGATGAACCGTGCAGCCGCAAGTGGCCACGCAAGCCGGGCTATGATAGGCTGGTCTGCTGGGTGGAGTTCTGATGAGAGGAAAGTCCAGATGTGTAAAATGGAGGCCCTCATGGAGTGGGGTTGTCTGGCTTGTTGCAAGGCTCTGCTGGAGTGGTGGGCTAGGGCTAGAACCCGTCATCCCTCCTGGGCGCCTAGTGAGCAGCTGGGCACAGGGGAGAGCCAGTAGCAGCTCTGCCCCATGTCTTTACAGACACCACCTGAAATTATTAATATTATTATTAATAATTTCTACCCCTTGAGGTGTTGCAGGTGTGGCTGCGGTGCCCAGCTGCATCAGCAGGTGGCAGACAGGAAACAGGCATGTCTACACACAGAGCTCTGCCCTGTGGGCCCTGCATGGTTGAAGGTCTGACATAGAAAATGACTGTGCCCCCCTGGGATGAACCCAGAGCCACGGCAGAGCCTAGCAAGTTACCCGTAGTGTATTTGATATGCCCAAAACAGTAACAGTAATGAACCTCATTCCCAAGGAATGGAGACGTTACTGGCGCCTGCTCAAGCAAATCGATGAACAATGGGTAGACAAGTGATACAAGTGATAAAATGGAGATAGGAAGGCACTTTATCTTGCACTGGGTTGTCTTCAGTTTTCTTACTTAATGAAGTAGTAGGTATAAGGCACTATTCTGAGATGTTCCAGATGTTAATTTGCATCATTTTATTATTCCTAGAGACTGTGTTCTATTATCTATTTTACCACAAAGAGGGTAAATAATTTAATGAAGTCAATACACGCAACATATTGTGAAGTGTCTCATAGAGACTGAAGACCCAGTTGATGTCATCCTTTACAGACACCTCCTGAAGTCTCTCTGTCTAGCAGTGGCCCTGCTTCAGTCCTCTGTATTCCGCAGACAAGGGTGTGTATCCTGGGACATAGAACAGTGACCAGCGCACAGCAAGATACTCAGTACTATAATTAAAAGGCAGCTAACTAGTATCTTCTTCCCATGAACTTTGAATCCTTTTCAAAACAGAAGATAAACAGTTAAAAGAAAAACACGGATAGTCTACTGTAGTCTGATCATTTGTCACAAAATATAGGGAACCTACTTCAACACTCACCCCATGTGGAAGACTCAGTAGTGCATTTTCATGCCTTCTAAGCCTTGTTGACCAGAATATGCACCCTCTTTCTCATCTCTCTGGTTTATTTGGAGGAATCCTGAACTGGATGGGGGCAATAGGACTCCATTTCCACAGGACTAGGGGCATGTTCTGAAGCGTCCACTAGGAGGCGCCTTCTCAATAGGTCAAAAAAACCTATAAACTGGTTAGAATGAAACCATTTTTAAAAGATTTAATTAATTAATTTATTTATTCTTTTTTTCTTTTTTGGGTCACACCTGGGGAAACTCATGGGTTACTCCTGGCTCTTTGCTCAGAAATTACTCCTGGCGGTACTCGGAGGACCATATGGAATGTCTGGGGTAGAACCCAGGTCAGCAGCATGCAAGGCAAATGCCCTACCTGCTGTGCTATTGTTCTGGCCCCTGAAACCTTTCTAAAAGGTGGTGAGCCTAGCTGAGAAAATTCCCATCACTGGCTTGCCACTAGTTTGCTAGGCATTTCATCAACTTGTTCAACCTTTCTTGGAAAACAATAGAAACACTTCTCAAAAAAAACAAGTCAAAAAAGAAAGAACACCCTAAGAATTGAACTTCCCTGTGACCCAGCAATTCCATTCCTTGGCATCAGTTAATGTTAACACAAAACTCATGGGGAAGGTTATCCAAAAGGGCATCAGAGTCCTTGCCTATTGAGAGAGTTCCCAGCCTGGTGCTGCACTGAAACAGAACCTGGTGTGGCCACTGACTCTGAAGACCACACCAGTCCAGACGTGTGTGTCTGAAGGTGATGTGCCCCAGTGTGTAGTGGCAGCTGCCGAGGAGAGCAGAGAGGTCAGGGGTGGTCCATCTGACATGCCGTGGGAGTGCACCCACGCAGCCTGCTTCTTGAGGTCGTGGGGAAAAGAACATTCTTATTAAGACTCCACTGCAAGGGGCTACTTTCTGATTATGACTTGAATGTCTGTTACATCCATCAAAGTTCGTCAATAGTTACGAGCCCATTTCCGTTGGAGCAGTTTTTCAACTCTGACTCTTCCTTGCAAGCCTTTAACGTGTTTTTCACTATCCTCCCATTCATCATCTATTTGCTCGAGTGGGCCCCAGTAACATCTCCATATGTCCTGCCTCATGCTAGTAAAGCCCAAGGGCATCTGCTTGTTCCAGGAACATAAAGAACCTTAACATAAGGAACATAAAGGTCATTCCTATGACCTAATATAATTGTTACTGGTATTTGGCATAAACAGATTAAGCTGTGAGTGGGCAAAACACCAAAGCTCCCAGATTAGCTAAATCTGTCATTCAATAATTTCCAACTATCATTGTCATAGTGGTCCCTTCTCTATCCTAATTGCACTCCCTCTCACGCTTGGTGCTTCTTATCATGGCTGCTTTCAGGCCATCAAAAAGTGTATCTTTGGGGCCAGAGATAGGAAAGCAGATAAAACTCTTGCTTTGTTTTTGACTGACCCAGATTTGATCCCCAGCAACCTGTATGGTACCCGCACGGCAGAGCCTGGCAAGCTACCCGTGTCGTATTTGATATGCCAGATACCAGTAACAATTATAGACCTCATTCCCATGACCTGATGGAATGGTTTGAGGCTCTTTATGTTCCTGGAGCAAGCAGGTGCCGTTGGCTCTACTTGCATGAGACAGGTCATATGGAGATGTTACTGGTGCCCGCTCAAGCAAATCGATGATGAACGGGAAGATAGTGATACAGTGATTTGGCATATCAAATACGACATGGGCATCTTGCCAGGCTTGCCGTGTGGGTGGCATACTCTTGTAGTCACCTCTAAATACAGCATTTATTGATGAACCGCGCGGCCGCTCTGGGCCGCCGAGCCGGGCTGTGGTAGGCTCATCTGCTGCTGAACGTGTTTTTAAAAAATCATTTTTCAAGATTTTGTTGCTAATTTTATCTCCCTTAAAAGATAAAATGGAAGGTTTCCTGTTTCTTCTTGGTTTGCAATGCTGTAAGATTCAGGAGGGCAGCTTCATGTGTTCTGTGTTTAAGTCTCACTGTCCCCAACACTATAGTGTTATGTCATTCCACAAACACAACACTCTTTTGTCTGTAGTGTTCACAGGCAAAGATTTTCTCTCTTTATTTTTTCTATGAGCTCAAGAATCCATAAGGAAGAAGAAAGCCAAAAGTAAAGTTTTTACCGAATGCCAGTAACTTCTTGAATGTCCTATGCCTTCAGTGCTGAAAATTGTCCCTCCACATCTGCATGGGTGAGTTCCCAAGGTGTGGGCTTGGATATCTGGAACTAGGCCCCCTGCAATTCCCATCTTCTCATCTCCCTCACCCCATGGGGATCCACCCTTAAACTGGGCTCTGGCAGCAGCTATGTGGAGTAGTCTGCTGTCAATAATCACTTGATCACTTGACATACCGTTATTCATTGATTTGCTCCAGTGGGCGCCAGTAACATTTCCATTTTACCCTATCACGTGCCAGTGTAGCCCAATGGCATCTGCTTGCTTCAGGAATACGAAGAGTCTCAAACTGTTCATTCAGGGTCTTGATGAAGAAGTCTGACCATCTTGTAGGTGGCATCTTGCCAAGCCATCGAAAATCAGATGGGCTGAACATGTAATGTGATTTGGAGACAACCGTTGGACTAGAGCCATTACCGACTGGATCCCATGGGATGTCAAAAGATCACGTGGCCTCCCACCTACAAGCTGTCAATAATAAACCAGCATATGCCACCATTCAGAGAAAACTGGAGAGGGCACTCTTTTCTTTGCTGCTGACCTGATAAAAAAGTCTTGAAGGTCCCACTCCTTCAGAAGGGTTGGGAGGGGCTCATACTTTCTTAGAATACCTCTGACTCTCCTATATCATATGCTCCTTCACATTTTAAGACTTCCCATTATAGATTCACACAATAAGGGACATGGGCTAGTAATAACTGTATTTGATTCCTGAGGAAGGAAAAATGAAGAAAGAAAGAAAGGAAAGAAAAAGAAGGGAGGAGATAAAGAAGATACACATCCAAGGTGATAATAGAAAGTTGATAATAGACATCAAAGGAAAGCAGGAGAGAAAAGGGAGAAAGGAGAAAGAAAAGCAAGAAAGAAAAGAAAGGAGAACAAGAAAGAGAATGGAGATACAGGAGAGAGAGAACAAAAAAGGAGCGGAAAAAGAATGAGAGAGGGAGGGAGGAGAACAAGCAGTAGAAGAGGGAAGGAAGGAGGAAGGCAAACCTATTACAACACTCTCACAGAGCAGTTTCATAGACATTATTTTACTCAATATCCAAATGTCTTTCTGGAAGTAATTCCTATCTATTCCTGTCCATACAAATGAACACTTTGAAGCATTTTTCTTTAAAGACTTGGTAAGCTCAAACATGACTAAGTAGTTGGAATTGGGTCTGAACTCCATCTTACTTTTAAGGGAGGGGGCCTCCAACACCTTGCAGCTTGTACCTTGCACCTGAAAGCTTCCAGGGTTACCCTGGTGGTGCTGGGGTAGGATTGCGCATGTGCCAGGAATGGAACCTGTTGCATGCCAGGCGTGTGCTCCAGCCCTTTGAGCTATCTCCTTATTTAAAAGAGCACCATCATTTTACTAAACTCGAGCTGCCTTGTTTTAAGTTCTTGGTATTCCTCTTTGGGAGTGAGGACTGAGGGAAGTGGTTTGGATTTGACTTCTGGAAAACGGTCATCATCAGATGAGGCAAGCTGTCTGGAAGCCTGAGGGGCGGAACTGAGGAGGCAATTGGTGGTGAACTCTGATGGGCAAACTTCTGGAGTGCAAGACCTAATGTCAATGAGGACAAGGACTGCGGCCAGCAGCAGGGTGCTGGTTATTGTGAGGGAGTCTGTGTGAGTCAGCCACACTTCCTCATTCCCTGATACTATGCTCCTGCATCTTGGCAAATAACTGAACAAACCCAGAATCTGAGAGACTGTGGTGGTTTCCTAAATTGATCCCATTATATTTATAGGATAAATGGTGAGTAGATATTCATCTACTCACTCCCAGAATCTTCCTGTGGTTTCAGGGAACCGCCCCTTCTGCTATACCAAGCCCCACAATGCTGGCATGCTGACCACATTTGTAGCAGTTAGATACAATTGCTTAACTTGAACAAATTCAAATTTTTAAACTTTTGACAACCGATGCCTTAAATCAAAGATTTTGGACACAATTGAGTTCCATTCCCGGTGTTAAAACTACAGCTACCTCCTGTAGCTTGGAGACCGTGATTAACTCTTCTGCATTCCTCCTGGCATACACCTGGTATTCTGTTTTCTATTAAAAACAGAAAAAGAAATCTTTTATGAACTGAGAGACAGTATAGTGGGTAGAGCAATCCTCTTGCATGTAGCCAACCCTCGTTCAATCCCTGATGCCCAATATGGTCCCCTGAACACCACCAAGAATGAACTCTGAGTGCAGAACCAGGTGTATTCCCTGAGTACCACCAAAAGAAAACAACAACAAGCAAAATTTCTTCTTTACAGATTATAGGGATGACTCAAAGAGTGTGGATGTACCCAGGCATCCCACGGCAATCAGGATGTGGTGGCTTTGGAGGCTCTTATTGAGTTGGATCATGTATTAGGCCAGAAATTATAGCACTAAATCCTACTCTAAAGAGAGTCACTGTGGTGTGTATGCCACTTGAGCCCACGCTGTTTGAGCCCACGTGGCAGAGCACACGTGGTGCCTGAGCCCATGTGTTACTCGCAACTCCCCTCTTGAGAGGTGTACTCTCTCCGCATTCTCTCCTTCCCCTTCTTAAAACTTCCATAATAAAATCTGTTTTACTTCCAATAAATAGATAAACAAACAAACAAACAAACAAACAAAGAGGTTCACTGTGTAGTGGAAGAGACGAGGTCAGTCTGTGGAACAAATAATGCAACGACAGAGTTAGAGCCACATGAGTGACAGGTGGATACGCCAAGAGGGGATATTCAGAGGTGGGGGAAACTCACCCAGGATAGAGTTGCGGTAAAACAACTTCCTGGAGGCTATGAAAAACCAGGGAGGAACCCCAACTTTAGTTAATCTGTAGCCATAACTGGAATGTCCAAGATTTCACCAGGGGATGCTGAGTAAACAATTCCCTGAAACTATTTCAAGGCTCTTTAACCTAACTTTGAAAGCAAAGGGCCTTACTATGAAAATAAAAGAGCTTTCTTTTTCTTTTTTTTAATTAAACATTTTATTATACCACCGTGAGATATACAGTTACAACATTGTTCATGTTTGGAGGTTTCGGTCACATAGTGTTCCAACCCTGCCCCCTCACCAGTGCCCATTTCCCACCACCAATGTCCCCAATTCCCTCCCCCTCTCACAGTCTGCCTAAATGGCAGGTTCTTTATCTCTTTTCTTTCTTCCTCTTTCTCCCTTCCTTCTCCTACACATTGTGGGTTGCACTACATACACTTGGAAGCCATAATGTACATTTTTTTGCCTGTATTTAATGCTCAGTTCTATGTTGGTATCAGCCCTTTCGACATTTATTCACACATGTTCCCTTCTCTGTCTTACCTAACCTCTGACTCCCTCATGTTTTGGGTAATTTCCACTTTTGGTAAGACCACCTGATAATATAAAGAGCTTTCTTATAAGGAATCTTGGTCGCTGAAACTATCTGACTCCAGATACCTTGGATTAATAACAACACATTTAAAATCTGGTTAGAGTTGGTTGAACTGGACAGGAGGGTGAAGTCTATGCTCTGTATGGTTAGAGGAGGGAGATAAATCATATTTGAATAGGAATGAATATTTCCAAGTGCCTAAAATATGCCAATCACTAGCATATATTTATTTAATTTAGTCCTTCCTTTGTCCCTTTTCTACAGAAGAGAAATCTAAAACTCAGAATATTTAAGATGTGTGAGAAGACTTGCAAGGTAAGTACTAAATCAGTAGAAACCAGACTTGTCTTATTTTAAAGTTCATGCTGTCTTTCTACCGGGTCAGTCATCTCCAACACATATATTTATATAGGCTCTCGCTCTTTCCTTTTCACAAAAAGCATGGCGTTTAGAAAGTTGCTCATAGTGCTCTACATTCATGCTGTTGCCAACATGGATAAAGCAGTGCATGAATGCGTCTTAAGCATAAAAATGAGAGGTGCCCTTGAGCAGAAGAGTCTTTCAACACCACTGTCATGGACTGATGCACTAATGGTTCTGATCAATGGACAATGGCATCTTTATAGCCATTGCCTTTTGCAAAACAACTCCACAGCTCCTCTTGTTACAAGATAGAATCTATTTCCCTCTTGGTCCATGGGTCTGCTCTTGTGACTGTCTTCCTGTGGGATGATTAGAAGAATAGGGTGGGACATCTGCTGTCATGTGGAACACTGTCAGACCTGGACGCTTGTCACAGGTGAAAGGAACTTCAGCCATCCCAGCCCTCTTAGATGAAACCTTCGAAGATTCGAGCTGACCTGATGATCAGCCACAGGCACAATTCCTTGAAACATTTCAAGACTAATTCGGTTAAACTCAACTAAGATCTCATAGATCATGTAGAAGCACCCACATGATGGATGGACTCATGAGAAGTCTTGGTTGTAGCTTTGGAGTGACTTGTAAGGCAGTAGTAGTTAACAGATAGAAACCCTCCCCAGACAAAAAAGGTTGCTTTTTTTTTCTTTATGGGTAACACCTGGCTATGCTCAGGGGCTACTCCTGGCTCTACACTCAGGAATTACGCCTGGCAGTGCTCGGGGACCATATGGGATGCCGGGAATCAAACCCGGGCTGGCATGGGCTGGCCGCATGCAAGGCAAACGCCCTACCCGCTGAAGCTCTGTGTTTTGCTGTTCCATCTTCAGTCAGTGCTCCAGTTGGCTTGTTCCCTGCTGTATATTCACTATCTCGGTTTCTCCCTGTTGTTGTCTTAGGAATTCCCTCTACTTTGCTTTCTGAATCTCATGTCTTTCCTTTCTTGGTAACTCCCTTGTTTTGATGGTGAACATCCTTGGGAGTTGGCTGAAAATGATTGACTAGATTTGGAGACAACATGTATCTGGAATGCCTTCATTCTACACTCACACTCAGTTTTGGTTTGACTAAATTAGAGTTCAGACTTAGAAACATTTCCTTCAAAATTTTGGCAGTATGCTTTCATGGGCTTCTCTCTTAGTGTAGCTGCTGAGAAGTTTGATTCTATTCTGATGCTTGATCTTGTATATGACACCAATTTTTCCTTTCTAGATGCTTGTCAGTTCATCTATTTGCCCCTGGAATTTTTATATGATATGCTTTACTATACATCTGCTTTTATCTATTTTTCTAGACACTCCACTGCCCTTCTAGTCGAAGTTTTCATGGTTCTTCACTTTCTTGCTATTTTTTTCTTGGATGAATTCCTCTTCATTTTTTCCCTATTTCTATAACTCCTATTATTTTCATGCTATATCTCCTAAAATTATTCTCTACTTTCATCATCTGTTTCCATTTATTTCATTTATGTTTAAGCTTTGAATATTTTTTTCTTCTTTTTGCATGTGTTTTCTGAGCATAACTCTTTTTACATTGGCTTGTATTCTTTCAAGGTACTTAATCTCCTCTTATCACAGTAAGTTTATAAATAATCATTTATTCCCACAGGCTTTCTTTTTTGTTAATTTTCTTTACTTTTTTGTGTTTAAGAGCCACAGGAAAATAAGACTCGAGTGCCAATAGGTCTTGAGGTATGATCTTCACTGTAGAATGTTTTTCTGGACAAGTTTTTCAAGGAGAATCACCTTAGTATCTTTAGGGTTTTTACTCAGGCTTTTCAGGTTCCCCAGAAAGACTGGTCTGCCTAGAGGACTTGGTCTTCTGTAAGCTGTGTTGGGGAGAAGGTGAAAGAGTTTCAACACTGCTCATGTGGTAGCAATTTTAAATATGGTACTTCTTGTGTCAAGGGTATAAGCTATCTCACAGCTGGACTCTGCCTCTCCAGGAAGTAAAACTTCTACTTTTACTGGAATTGGGGGAATAATAGTCAATTAGCTACTTTGAAGAGTAAGGAGATTTGGAGCTCTATTTGCCACTTTAAATCTTTAAACGTTATCTTCTAACTCTAGCCCCTTTTTGCATACCACAACTCCTGATCCTCTTCAGAATTCTGCTACATAAATGTGGTTGTTCCTAGAACTGAGCATTAAATAGAGGCAAAAAGATACACATGACAACCCTTTAAGCTGTTTTGTAATCCATAGTCTGGGGGGAAGGTAAAGAGAAGAGAGAGAAAGGGAAAGAAATAAAGAACCTGCCATGGAGGGGGGGGCTGGGGGAGGGGGAGGGAACCGGGGGCGTTGGTGGTGGGAGATGGGCCTGGTGGCGGGAGGGTGCTGGAACACTGTATGACCAAAACCCAAATAGAACTTTTAATGTATATCTTTGTAATTGTAAAAATAAAAATGAAAAAAATTAAAAAAATGTGGTTGTTCCCAACTTTCCCCACTTCTGGGTTAGGTTTCAGTTTTGCTCACTAGGTTACCAATTAACTACCTACTTTCAGTTTTTTTTTTTTTGTCCTTGTTATCTCTTTTGCCATTTCCTCTGACTCCAATGGCAGTTTTGAATCTGTCTTTATTTTTTGGAGACAACATGAGGAAATAGAGTTGTGTTTATTCTCCTCTCTAACTGAAGTTCAGGATTAATACTTGGCCTTTAAAGAACTCACACTTCACAATACCATAGTTTGAAAACTGTAGCCCACAGAAGTCCAGTGGAACATCTAAGACTCTCAAAGGATGGAACCTCATAATCCATAAGCTATCCTATATACCTTTACCCCTGTGCTTTAAAATTACCCAGAGCAGTTTCAGCTCTGCCTTCTCCAGGTTCCTACTGTCTAAACACAACTTCATTCCTTTATAATTTTCCAATAACTTCTCTCAACTGGGCATTATACACGTATAATGCCCAGTTCTGTATTAGTATTGGTTCTTGCAATATTGACTCTCATTTTGCCTTGCAAATGTAAGGGTGGTGGTGCCTTATTAACAAATAAGGCTCAGTTCAATGATCTAAGCCAGGTTACCTGTTCTGTATTAGTATTGGTTCTTATCACTGTATCACTGTCTTCCTGTTCATCATCGATTTGCTCAAGTGGGCACCAGCAATATCTCCATATGTCCTGTCTCATGCAGTAGAGCCCAAGGGCATCTGCTTGCTCCAGAAACATAAAGAGCCTCAAACCATTCCATCAGGTCATGGGAATGAGGTCTATAATTGTTACTGGTATTTGGCATATCAAATACGGCATGGTTCTTAAGTAAATACATAGGAATTGGAGGGCCCACTGTGAAAATCAGCATAACAGTGGGCATAAATGATAAATTATTATTGAAAAAGTAAACATACGGCATTTACAAAGGTCAAAACCTAACGGTAAATAAATTATGTTATTCTTAAGCACAGTTTACTCTTCTCAGAAGTTGAGGATTTGCTTTCTCTTACACCTCTGTTGTACCAGTACTGAATGAACATTGACTGTGAACTGTGTTCTTAACACTAAGCTCACACATCAAACTTTTTGAGAGGTTCTATTAGAAAAAATTCTATTCTTAGAGGAAAAAATAGTGATGTAAAGTGTCTTTAAACTTGTCCTATTTTCAGTCAATACAAATTTAGAGACAAAAAAAGATTTAAAATTAGAGGGAAAAAAGGTTATATCTTAAGACTCTCAGATTGCCTTGCAAATATAAGGGTAGTGGTGCCTTATTAACAACAAGGCTTAGTTCAATGATCTAAGCCAGGTTACCTGGAAAGTTATTGGTAAAAATGTTCTGTAGTCAAGTAGAGCTCTGCCTCATGATAATGAAATAAAATACATCCTTTTCCTTGAACTTCATGTAAAATTTCAGGGGGCATTTTTTTTGCAAGAGAAAGAAGCTCTTGCATGCCCCCATTCCTATTTTGAGAACATGGAGATAAAGCAAGAGGACAGCATACATAAGACAGAATAATTAATTCCCAAATAAAATTGAAACCAGTTGTCTAGCTTAGCATTTCTATTGGGAATATATAGTAAGAATAGGAAACTGCCTTATCTGGAGGAGTATTCATGGTCACAAAGAGAATTCGGCTGGTAGGAAGAGCCTGGTATAACTCCACTACACTTGATCTCAAGGTGAATTATTGCTTTCAATTGCTTTAGGTTACAGGGCCTGAGTGAGTCTGTCTGGATCTGTTGCAGAGCGAGGGAAATTCTTGGAAAGCAGAAGATAATTTTGACACTTACCATAATCATAACAGAGTGACCAGGCATTCATTTTGCTTCTCTTTCAAATTGAAAATACAGACAAGATAGATGAAAATAGAATTGTTCAGACATGTTGGCAGCAGAGAAAGGAAGTATTTAAAGACCATAGTGTAGATGAAGTACTTGCAAGACCATAGAGTAGATGAAGATGTAAAGTAGGATATTATAAGTGGACAGCATAGATTGGGATTAAGGACATACGGTTGCCATTCTTCTGTAAAATCCTTCTATATCAATGCTTTGTATTGATAAGCTCAGCCCTGATGTATGTGGGAGCCTCTTTCTCTCCTCTTCACCTTCCGTTTCCTTTCTTTCTTGGTGGGGAGGTAAGTATATGGTCTTAGGAAATTGCCAGTTAGGATTATCAGTTTAGGCAGCTGATGACCTTTAAGGGGGATAAAAGAAGGTCTCATTTTATAGGAGTCTTTATTTTATGTATTTATATTCTATATTACCAGTTATCTTTGGAAATTCTATGACTATGAGGGGGCTTCAAGATCACAAAAGACTTGCCTAATGAGAATGAAGCCATAGTTCTCTTACTGGCTGCAAACCTGCCTCTCTGATGATATGAGTCCACTGGAGGAAGCCCTGTAAACTTTTTGGAGGATTCAGTCACTCTCCCCTGCTCTCACTCTCCTTTGCCAACTTGTGCCAATCAGTTGGTTACTGACTTTGTTCTCTTTTATTATCTAACTTCTTTTTATCCAACTTTTTTAATAAAAGATGTAAAAAGGCACTTCTATACTGCCTCTGGACATCACCATTAAGGTGACAGTCTATGGAATGAAACCTTACAAATGGCAGATTATGCAAAAATAACTTTTCATAGACTTTGAAGGCAAAGCATAAATGACCATGAAAATACTGAATCAACAAAGCTCTTCCTTTCACAGTTTTGTTTTTTCAGACACAAAAGCCTTTTGAGCCTCAGAAATAAAAGCAGTCCTGTCTTTCCTGATCTGCAGAGAGATTTGGTTCAGCAAAGGCTTTGCAATCTGAGCCTTGCAAGGGGAAACATTCACACATCTTCCTGATGACCTAGCAGAGTTCTGGTAGTTCATCAGCCATTGCTGATTAAGAAATTGAAGGATCACAGCCTCAAATGTTTATGGTGGAAGAAATACAGATATTTATTGTGGGTTTAAATTCCTGTATCGTCCGACAAGGCAACATGAAAAATCATAATGAAAAAAAATCTTCCAAGGGTTTATATTTCAAAAAAAACACAGATAAATAGCTTACTACAGATAAATAGCTTTACCCTTTGGGTATCTCCCAGAAGCAACTGCAAACATTTCCAGGGGGTCTGTAGAAATGGATTCATAACTAGTACACCCCACACCCTAGTCACTGGAAAGTGATGTCCAGGGCTTCGTTACTGAAGAGACGACACACTCACTCATTCAACGTCCTCCCAGGAACTAAGCACTCTTAGTCCTGAGGAATATTTTTAGCAAGTAGTTGATATTTGGGAGGTGCAATAGCGGGAAGACTGGGAATAAAATAGGGACATAGGTTTTAATTAGAAGCCATCCTGTAACACACCCCTGGGCTTCTAGGTGGGAACTGGCTTCTAAGTGGGAACTTGCTTCTAGGTAGGAACTGACTTCTAGGTGGGAACTGTAGCTGCCAAATTCTTGCCAATTATTAACTGGGCCTTCATTCCAGAAAGCAATGCTGTTTTTATAAAATGGACCTGACTAGAAAATATAAAAAACAAAAAGGAGTAAAAATTTATGCTCAAAAGATCCCCCAAATAATCAGTAGCACACTGCAACTGTGAAGTGTCCCAGCGCCTGGTAATGGTAATGTGTCCGACTGTCATTTGTTTCTAAGGTTATAGTGAAGGCTACACCCCCAATCTTCATATCCACATTCTGAAGATTCCGTGTTTCATCGGCTGTCATAAACTGGTCTGGGGTCTCTGACGGTTCCTTGTTCACCAAGTGCACCATCTCCTGAGACTTGCTGGCCTCTCCGTTGAGTCCACTTGGTTTCCTGTCCTCCACTGCTCCATTGCCATTGTTGATCACCAGCTTCTTCTTTTGTCCACACCTGAGAATTTAAAAATAAAAGGTAAGGGGCACAAAATCCAACTATTTTAGTGGACATCATCATCTTTCCTATGGTGTATGGTGGTCTTAGTTTCATGTTATTGACTCTTAATAGTGCATCCTCCTCAACATCAAGTTCTGGAACCAGCATTGAAACCATTACCTGTGCACATTTGTTAGATGCAAATTCTCAGCCTCACCCTAGACCTAACAGATCAGAGAACTCTTGGAGCAGGGATGCAGGACCTGTGATCCAATAAACCCTCAAGAGACCCTGGGTGCACACTGGAGTTTAAGAAATGGTGGACAAAACTCTGGGATCAGTACATTTATCATTTTGTTATTTCAGGTAAATAAAACTTGTAACCCAGAAATAGTAACTTGCCTCAGATAATTTGGAGAAAAATTAAAAAGATATGACCAAGATCCAAACTTTTATGTGGCTGAATTCTAAATTCTAACTTTTCATCTACCATATTATCAAATGCAAAATATCTGTTTCCTTTAAACACTCTGGGAGTTTCTGCAGATTTGAATAAATCATCAACATAATGACTATAAATCTTTCTGATTTGTGTATTGAAGAAAGTTCCATTACTTCCTCTCCCAGTCAACACTCTGTTGGTCTCTTAGGATTATTACTACAGATACTGAGTATAATAATACATTTTTTCTAGAAGTGCAAGGTAATACTGTTTTTTATTGGTTTTTTTTTGGTGGGTTTTTTGTTTTGCTTGTTTGTTTTGGGCCACATTTAGCTGTGCTCAGGGGCTTACTCCTGGCTCAGCTAAGGGGTCACACTCTGGGCAGACTGTAGGGAACCATATAAGGTAGGAAGGAACAAACCTGAGTTATACATGTGCAAGGCAGGTGCATTACCCACTGAATTATCTCTTTGGCCCCAAGGATGTATTGATTTCATTCCCAACATTGGATTACTTTTATATAATTCTGGATATGGAAAGTAGAATGAGGACAGATCATTCACTGCTATTTTCAGTTTGTTTCAGTAACTGAAGATTCAAATGCAGCAGGTCTAGCATGGCACGACTATGATAGTTCCTGGAGCATGGCACTGTCATAAATAACATTGTCTTATTCCAACCAGCCTGACACAATGCTCCCTCCTTTCTGCAAACTGATCACCACCACTGTACATCTAAAGGCCCAGTCATTCTCAAAGGAAGCCAGACTGCACAGCCTTATACCTGTGAGTTTTTGGAGAAGACCGAAAATGGGCTAGCATTTATTTCTCAATGCTAGGCACTTGGCACACAATTCTATGTTACTGTACAATAATCCTGCAAAGCAGTTGTTATTCCCATGATACAGCAAAGGAAGTTGAATTTCAGAGAGGTTTGGAAGATTGTTTGAAATTCTACCTACAGCTAATATGATGGGAAGCATCAGTGTTCAAATCTGGGTTTTAATGGCCCAAACCAACTAAAGCTGCCAGCCATCTGGAGATTTGTAAATAGTTTTAAGTCAGAATCATTCACTTTGCTGCTAGATATTTGTCGTTGTAGAGACAAAACTTCTATTATTCATGATCAAGGGCCATTTCCTCTATGACTGCCAAGGCCATAGACTTTAATCTTTTGTTTAGGAAAATAGAAATTATACAGCAAGAGCTGGATCCTGTATCCTCTAATATGATCTTCGGTGAGATGTGTAAGGATGGATGCTTGAATCCTGGAGCAGATCATGGACATGAGAATATAGATACAAACCACGTAGGTAAGAATGGGGGCTGGAAGCACTAGACTTGAGTTTTTACTGTGGTGACGTGAGTTGGAGCAACTCACTTACCCTCTCTGAGCCCAAGTTTCTCATCTGTTTCAGCAGGCTATGAAGAGTACCAATCTCACAGAATTGTGGAAAGTGGGTCTTGAAAGAGGGCCTGAAATGATATACTTTAGTCTATCCTTGTGATTTGTTCCTCTTGCTAATCAGGAGGAGGATAGTAAGGACTGGAACAAACGCTTAGAACAGTATCTGAAACAGAGTATATGTTCCAGAAGTGCTGACAGCAGCTGTTCTATAACCAGAGAAAAAGGGATTTGCTTCTTTCTTCTGACTTCCTCCCTATCTTTATACTTTTGTTGTGAAGATGGAAGGCGAAATGCTATTTGGATTATTTTCAATTCTCTAGGGATACCTCAGATTTTCTTTTGGAGGAAAGTTATCATATTAATTTTTATTTTCCTACCCAAGGGTGCTTGAGAAACTGAATGAAATATCGAAAAAAGAGGTTTAGATGTATAACAACAATAGTGCATGGACCGAGGTGGGGTTTTGTGTTGTTTATCTGCAAGATACTTATTTTGAAAGTGGATAACATTCAACCTGTAGAATTCAGGAATGTTGTGCTTGGGTTTTTGTCCTGTCTCCATTTCTGCTTTGATTTATGTTTGTATTAGCTACCTGCACTCTTTCAAGAGAACAAGATGGTTCTTGTAAATAACACAGCTTAATATTTGGTGCCCCAGGCATTTAATAAGGTGTTTCAAAAGGCAAGTTTGAATTTTTTTCATTCTTTCTAATTAGAGGGATTTTTAAAAGGAAACAGCATGGAAGAAGCTTCAGAATGCAACTCAACTTCATCATGGTATAACCCAAAGACTGAAACCCAAAAAAGTCAAATATCTTATCCAAACCTGCATCACTAGTTACAGCAGCACATACATAGAATCTACACTGAGATTTTCTACTTCTGGAAGTCAGAGTCTCTATCTAACTGCATTTTCTAGTTAACTGCATCTCTTCTCTTAAATTCAAAGCATTAGTCAAGAGAGACCACACCATGTGAAAGGAGGAAGATTTGAACCTCACCAAGAAAGGGTAGACAGATTAACCCAGTGACACACATTTAGGGAACAGGAAAATTCAACTTGAAAAACTTAAGTCTAAACTTAACAAGTGGTCTTATCCCTATTCTACCCTATATATCTAAAGATTTATTGTATATTAAAGATGTTAGGATTGTCTTTTCAGCACGGTAGACACTAGCCACTTGAATTTTAACCTAATAAAAATCACATGGAATAAAAGTTTGATTTCTTAAGTGAAACACAACTGGCACATTTTGAGTGTTCTGTCATCATCAGTGGACACCAGTCACGTAGGTGGAGACCTGTTTACTGGGTGTTGGATCTTCATGAAGAACAAGTTGGCTAAGAACCAATATAGCAAGCAAGGGTGAAAGATATGAGAAGGAATTTCTATTTCTAGAAATTTCCAAATCTTAGCATTTCTAAATCTTAGAGTTCAATGAAGAGGTCATACCAAGAAGTGAGGGTGGGACTGCCCACCTGGGGTTTGCAAGAAGGGAATAATTTACATGAGGGTGAATTTGGCAAAGGTCTTTCCTGCACAGAAACGTTCTGTGCAGCTACATAAGGTTTTGTGAAGCTTTTCCTGGGAAAGACCTCATAGTTTGTTCTTCCTTTTTATACACATCAGGTAAATCATTCGAGGGAAAGACACCTAACTTCTTAGATTTCATCTTGTGTTTAAAACCAGCTAGTTCCAGGGCTGAAGCGGTAGAACAGTGGGTACAGTGTTTGATGCCCGGCATCCCATAAGGTCCCTGAGCACCACCAGAAGTGATTCCTGAGTGTAGAGCCAGGGGTAACCCCTGAGCATTCCCAGGCATGACCCAGAAAGCAAAAAATATAAACAAACAAGCAAACAAATAAATAAAGCTCACTAGCTCCTAAAAAAGAAAGCGTAAACAATGGTTCTATTTCCACTGTAAAGCTGCAAGGCTGGTTATATAAAGAGGAGCAAGGATGGGGCCGGAACGATAGTCCAGTGGGTAGGGCGTTTGCCTTGCATGCCATATGGTCCCCGAGCACCGCCAGGAGTAATTCCTGAGTGCAGAGTCAGGAGAAACCCCTGAGCATTGCCGGGTGTGACCCAAAAAGCAAAAAAAGAGGAGCAAGGAAAGGTGATGTGGGTTATGAGACCAAGAGGGAAGCTGAGGCGTTGCTTAATTACCGTCATTAAGATGCCACAACTCTCGGGTCGCTACCAAGGAAGCTCTTGGTCAGTATTAGGACCTCAACTTTGAAATCTTTTTTTGATTTTATTTTTTTAATTATAACTCATCTATCCCAGCTTATTACAGAACATCTACTAAGTATTAACTGACCCAAATCTAGCAAACCAATAGTAAACCTTCGGGTACTTTTAGGGAAGAGGTGGTAGAGATGGTACCCTTTTTCTCTGTAATCCCCTCTTTCTCTTCACCAGAGCTAAAAGAGGAGAGACTCAAACCATATTTGCTGAATAAATTAATGCCTTTTATAGGTCCCTATTTTCAACCAAGCTTTCTTTCATGAAAATAGGATTCTGAATGCCTCTAAAAAGTAATGCTCAAAACAGAAAGGACCTTGCCTCCTAAGAGGATTAGAAATGGGCTAGAAGCTTTGGAGAAACAGTGCACAAGAAGAAACCTGTACAGCCAGTAACCGCCCTTGAGCTGCGTGGCAAATCTGTTTTCCATTATCAAATCAGGACATAGTAATTTATGGCATCTATGCAGCTACTCTCCGGGTGAGAGTCTGTTTGCCTGGTTGCTAAGTGAATGCTGATCGTAGGAAGAGGGGAGGGTGGCAATGGGGCCCTTTTTTTACTACTAGCACGAAGAGGACTGACATCTGAGTCTAACCAGCCACACTGTATGGACTCCAGCTGCTCTCAGGGGACAGACAGCTGAGATACTTCTCCAAGACCCCTTACATCACCAACATCCAGGCCAGCGTTTCTATGGTGACATAAGCAGAGCTTATGGCTATATATGTCAGCAGAGGGGGACATTCTAGGACCTGACATAAAATAGCTTATTTAAAACAATAAGATATTCTTATTTAATTGACCCAAGTGACCAGTAGAAAAGGAAGAGACTGAAAGCATAAAACTCTTTGTAGTTCCCTCAAGCCACATTATTTAAATTCAAACTCCCTCTCTCCTCCAAATCACTTCCCAGTTAGTTGGAGTGTCTTAGGAGGTCCTTTAGCTTTTATTTTCTAGTTTTTGTTCCTTAAATAATCTTCTACCATACCCTCAAAGATACAGATGTTAAAACAAAGATACAGATGTTAAGACTATTTTTTTTACTTAAAGTATTTTTATTAATTTATACTGGTGTAAATCACACTCAAGCAAATGGATGAACAATGGGAAGACAGTGATACAGTGATACAGGGTAAATCACATTTGTTCATTTCTCAAATAATTAGAGGAACTCCTGGTCTATACACAGCAATAGAATTAACTATACATTCTTCCCAAGAGCCAGCAGAAAAGATTCTAGAAATGTTTCCATTTCTAGAATTTAGAATCTCCATTTCTAAATTCTTCAAAATTTAGAGGCATTTTCCATACTATCAGAGGATCTGGTGGTACAATAAAAGTGGCCCTGCTGGAAATAAGACACTTTTGCCTATTAAGAAGGAATCCTTAAGTCTCTTTGTGTATATTCAGTGGTGAGTTTTAATCTGCCATTACCATTTCCCATATTTAGTAAAACACTGGTATCTATTTATATCCTATTAATGAATGCAGTCATTCTATATCTGTCCTTTTCCTTCTGACTAATTTCACTCAGCATGATAGACTCCATGTAAAATAAGAGGGAGAGAGATGCAGAGACAGAGAGAGAGAGATAGAGAGAAAGACAGGAAACTGGGGTACCTGCTATTAAGGCGGCCTGGGGGTGGGAGGGGAGGGGTACATTGGTGGTGGAAATGGGGCACTGGTGGAGGGATGGGTGCTGGAATACTGTATTACCAAGAACCAATTATGAACACCTTTGTAATTGTATGTTTCACGGTGGTATAATAAAAAAAATTTAAAATAAAATAAAATAAAATAAAATGAACAAAGAAAACATTAAAAAAAAGAAAATATATAGTCATACAAATACCTATACATGAGTTTTCATATCAGTGTTCATAATAACTACAAAGTGGAAACTGTAAATGTAAGTAACAAATGAATTTTTATTATCAACTGATGAATTGATAAAATATAGTATATGCATACAAAATAAAAAAAAGAAGAAGGAATCCTAAGGGAAAGTTATAAACAGATGTAATGTTCCTTATGAATATGCTTGGAGAAAAAGAATGTATTCTTACTGGGAAATTTAGGCATACTTTTGGACGTCCCTATAAAAGTTTTGCGCTAAAATTACTGATTTCCTTTACTTTAAGGGACATTATTTCAGGAGCCTGGTCACAGGTCCACTAGGTATATGTATCACTTAAATAATTTCCCAAACAAATGGAATTGTTAAGAGAAAGGACAAATGAAAACAGCCAATATCCTAGTCCTAGGAAATGAACTCTTTTTTGAACTCTTTCAGAGAAAGCTTTTCATCACTGCACTGAGCTCAGCATCAGTGTGGAAATAAGAATAGATAGCAAACCTGCAAGCCTGTGAAAGCAAGAGTTCTACAAGGTCCATTATCAGACAAAAGTAAAGGAGACAATCAATTGATAATTCTTAATACAGTGCTTGTGTACACGCATGGTGAATGCACCATATAAATCACTTGTATCACTTGTCTTCACATTGATCATTGATTTGCTCGAGTAAGTACCAGTAACGTCTCCATTCGTTGGGAATGAGGTTCATTATTGTTACTGTTTTTGGCATATCGAATACACCATGGATAGCTTGCCAGACTCTGCCATGGCTCTGGGTTCATCCCAGGGGGGCCCAGTCTTTTTCTATGTCAGACCTTCAACCACCCAGGGCCCACAGGGCAGAGCCCTGGCGTAGACAAGCCTGTCTCCTGTCTGATGCCTGCTGACGCAATTGCAAAAATACAAATATCTTGTAAATACACTTAATGGATATGTTTTTATGCCTTCCAAGTGAAATATTACTTGACTTCTATCATGTAGAGTCTCCATGAATTTAAACTTCCCCCTCTCCCAAATTAAGAGCCACGAAAGGTTCAACATCATGTAAATGGAATAGGCCAAATAATCACTGTTTTTTTCTCCAAATAATACGCCAGAGTAGAGTTTCTTTTTTTAAAATTAAATCACCATGATGTCCACAGTTACAAAGCTGTTCATGATTGGGTTTCATTAGACAGTGTTCCAACACAGAGTAGGGCTTCTTAACCTCTACCATAGACATTAATCCCTGAGAGCTTGTTTCAAAATCACCTCCAAGACATTGGGGTGGTACTTGGGATTCTATATTTCTACTAGGGTTCCAGAGGGCTGATTTCAGGACGTACAGTATGAGCATCTAGGATAAACAGCTTATGTTTAAATCATGTCTTTTCAAAGTCATGGGCTCCAAGAAAGTATATCCTTACCTTCTTCGGCTGTTGACAGCAATGCAGACTGCAAGAATCAAAGCCAGGGCCAAGAGGGATGCCAAGATTATCAGCCATTCTGGTGTGAGTGAACCAAAAGACATGTGTGAGCTTGGGAAATATGCTTTATAAAAACAAAAATGTATTTATACATTGACCTAGACCAAACAAGAAACAGTCATCACTATGAATGGCTTCCACCAAAAGACCCAAACAATACGCAGCTGATACTGGAAGACTGATTTTGTCATAGGGTGTTTGTCCTACGGGCCTCTTGATTTAATCTCTTATCATCAGTCAAGATTTCCAAATCCCTCCAGAAGAAGCATATTTCCTACAAGAATAATACGATTTATTGAAAGTTATAGTTTAACAACTTTGGTTAAATATTAAACAAACTAAAGGAAATGGATTCTTTCCTTGTAATAAGCATTTTTTTCTTATTTAATAGCGTCACCTTATATCTTTATTAAGGCACAAAGATGGAGATCACATACAATGTGGGAAAGGGGCATGTGGCAGACGAAGGACTGACTATTCCACTTTTGTGGTGGGCTGAACTTATGCATAGTGACGGGAGACGGTCATTGACCAAACATGAAAAAGTCTTCAAAAAGTACATGCTTCTAATACAACAATTATGCTATTAAGAGCTTACAGGATCTCAGAATTAACTGTAAAGATGTTAACTACTGGGCTGTTTATAACTTATTACTGAGTTCTTTATAACTGAACAAGAGTTATAAATTACCTAATACACAATGGTCATGGATTGATTGACTAAGTTATGGTTCATCCATTATATAATGTGCTATGTATTACCGGGAAAATATTTCATGAGATTGAAAAGTTGTCACCCAGTTGGGAATTTTTTTTTATTAATTTGCATCTATATTATAATGCTATGTTTTGTCTACAGGCTTTTTATATAGGTTCTTCTGAAAGGAACAGGAAGATGGATCAAAGAGCACCAGTCAGACCAATTTTAGCACCAGTAGGAGACTCTTAAACACTGCACCAAAAGTTGTCCCCGAAAGCTACTCAGTATGAGTCCCCCACAGAAAATTACATAAAGACATATATAAAATGATCAAGGTATTTCTGACTGGTGAAGTAAATAGCATAATTTTTACATTGTTTAGCTCTATTTTCTAAAATATTTAGTATAACTATCTATCCCTTGTATCACTTGTCTTCCTGTTGTTTATCAATTTGCTCAAGTGGGCACCAGTAACATCTCATATGTCTTGTCACATGCTAGTGTAGCCCAAGGGCAACTGCTTGCTCCAGGAATATGAAGAGCCTCAAACCATTCCTTCAGATCATGGAAATGAGGTCTATAATTATTACTGGATTTTGTCATATCAAATATTACATGGGTAGCTTGCCAGGCTCTGCCGTGCAGGTGGGATACTCTTGTAGTAGCCCCTCTCGCTCTCATGCATGTATTAATAAAACAGGAAAGGATTAAAAGATTAGTTTTTCTGCTGGATGGAGCTCTGACGAGCGGTGGAGTCGGATGTCGAAAATGGCAGCCCATATCCCTTGTAGAGTTCGTAAAATATCATTTATATAATTTAAACCAAACCTTAGTAGCATAAAAGTATGAAAACTTGAAAAAAATAATTGTCCAGTGGAAAAGAGCTGAACATTGAATTAACAAAGATGGAAAGTCATTCCCTGCCTATTCTTCTTTGGGAGGTCTTGGTTTTCCTTGATTTCTTGCTCAGTGATGATTTTGCCTGATCTTTGCATGGCTAGATGACCATGTTACATGACCATGTTACATGGTTAGATGAGGTGGGAGGGGTGACAGGAGGGAATCATTTCTGCACCAGCCCATCTCTAGCTCTGAGATGTCCCATAGTCATACTCACTAGAACTGGAAGAATCCTGCTGTCTGATTATGGAAAATTACACTTCACTTTCCTTCCCCTTCCTCCCTTCTTCAGCTCACCATCTTTCCATGTTTTATGCCTTTAGGGGTGCTCAGACTCACATCACACTTTTCCCTTCCCTGAAGGGAGACTTAATTTGGAACCAATCTTCTGAAGAGAGGCAATCAAAGGATAATTTACAACCTCAAGAAAACCCTTTTTTAAAAGTAATCTCCCTTTTTACAAATTTTCAGCGTTAATCCCAAATTAAAAAAAAAAAGAATTTTCCTCAGGCCTCATCTTAACTGAACTAAAGTGGCAACTGACGACATACAAAAACATCTTCTTAGCTGTCTCACGCATGTAAATGAGCAAGCATTAGAGACTTGCTAGAGACTGCCTTATTCTTACTCCTTTTTGACCTTTGCCTTCTTTCTCATTTCTGAAATGTGATTTCAATACCTTCTATTTTTCATGCTAAACAAGGTCCAGTTTTGGACTGAGGAGGGAAAAATCACCAGTCCTTCCAAAAGATTTCTGACAGTTTTCATGTTAAATCTTGGAGACAATTTTCTAATTAGACCTTGGACATTGTTTATGGACTTGATCCCACTTTTATTCCTGGAACAGACTGCCAGCATCCAGGGACCCATCAGCCATTGACACCGCCTGGACTGCTTTAAGAACTCCCCTTCCTTTCTTGACCCACCCCAATTTTTCTTTCCTTTCTTGACCCACACCCCAATTTTTCTTTCTACCATATTTTCTGAACTAGCCCTAATCTGAGAGCAAGATGAATGGTTTTGTAAGAACAAGTCCACTATCTTCTCAGCTTTCTAGGACTGAATAAGTCTGTTTTGCTCTTTTACAACAACCCTTGTCTCTCAGGCACCCATATATTTGGGTTTGGTAGCACCCATACAGGAGATAATATTAAACTTCTTGGATTTCTAAATTGAAAAAATAATTTTACTCAAAATGTCTTAAATCTTGTTGCTCAGAAGATCCAAGTTTCCTAGCTCCTTTGTTGCACATGTAATTCTTCCTGAGAACTTTCTCCTGTCAGGAACAGGAAGGGTGTGGGTGTGACCCTCATATCTCCTCAGTGGTCATTCATTTGGGAAGGCGGCTTTAGTAACCAACATGTCTTTTCCTTGGCACAGATCAGGGATAAGTCAGGCAGTTTAGAGGACCAGGAAAATGACAGAATGTTCTATCCCTTCTTCCTAAAGCGCTGAGTATCCATTGATCCTTTGACTTATGAACATAAGTAGTGTGAGCTTTAAGGATGGGACTTTTTTTCTTTTATTTTTCTTCTGGGATATTTCAAAGGGACCAGCTACTACTTTTTATATTTTGTTTATTTGTTTTTTTGCTTCATAGAGCTGGAGACTCACCTGGAATTTGAGGCTTTCTCTTAGGACCTGAGGTTGGGTTTATACCACCTTCTTGACTCCCACGAGCATGTCCTAAGGGAAAGCACAACCTCTTTCAATCAAAGTTTAAAACACACAACCATGATTTCCTTACAACTCATAAAGCCATTTTCTACATTAGCATCACTGAGAAATAATTCACAGATATAAGCCAAAGACAAGTATAAAAGGTTATAGCAAAGGCATAGCCACAGCAATGCCCAGTTGGATTGAGGCTATATGGAAATATGGTGAGAATTCTTTTTTTCTTGTTGTGTCACACCTGGCAATGCTCAGGGGTTATTCCTGGCTCTGCCTTCAGGAATTACTCCAGGCAGTGCTTGGGGGACCATATGGGATGCCGGGAATAGAACCCGAGGGAGGCTGTGTGCAAGGCAAAAGGCCTACCCGCTGAGCTGTTGCTTGGGCCCCCAGTGTGATGAGAATTCTTAGCTGCAGTGTTGGTGCCATGTTGACTGCACGGGACTCCAGAATGGACAATCCTGCATTGGAGCTCTCCTCCTGTTCCTGTTACAAAGTCTCCCTCTCCAAACCTCAACATTTGTCTCATTAAAAGTGGAGAAAGAATAGGGAACAGAGAGATAGAATGGGAGATGTTCACTTGCCTTGCATCTCTGTGATCCTAGTTTAAATTCCAATCACATGGGATCTCCCTGAACACCACTAGGGGTGCCCCTGAGCACAGAGCCAGGGTTAACCTTGAGAATTGCTAGGTGTGGTTTCAACCACCCAACCAAAGGCAAGAATGATATTTATTGTAATTGTACAGAATATAAAAAAGAGGTACACAATAATGATCAGTGAAGCTTTTTTTCATGTTCTATTTTCAATGTAGCTACTTATTACTCATAGTCTGGTCCCTTGAGCAGAAGCCAAAGTATCTAGTAGGAGTTTGCCAAGAGGGAAATCGGGGACATTGGTGGTGGGCAATGGGCACTGGTGGAGGGATGGGTGCTGGAACACTGTATGGCGAAACCCAAACATGAACATTTTTGTAATTGTTAAAAATAAATAAATCAATAAAAAGAAAAAAAAGTGTTAGCCCATAAAACTAGTGTTTGATTCAACAATGTGAGTCAAAAATACTTTGTTGAAATTATCAACTTACCATTATATGAAGCCCTTGTCAAAATGCTTTAATTTTTTGTTTATGCTTATGGTAACAATGTAATAATATTGTTGTTTTGTAATGATTAAATATGTCAGACAGTGTAAAAAAATATGGAATTTTAGACCTCAACCCAATCTACTGAATCTGAATCTTTATTTTCACAAAACCTCAAAGAGATTCATATGCCTTAGAAAATTCAAAGCCTATCTAAAAATCATCACCAATGTCTACTTAGAAGCAAAAATATTTATTAAAAAGTAAGGGTTTGGGGAAAGGGTCATAGGGGTCATAACCTTTATGTTTTTCTTTTTTATATTTTTTTAAAAAAATAAAATCACCCAATTAGAATTCCAACCAACAAAGACAAAAACAGCCTTTTAAAAATAGTATGAGCATTTTATAATGTCTGCTAAAAGACAAAATAAAGAAGCAAACAAAAATCTCACATTTGATGCTGGAGTGATAGTAATGGATGTGTTGCCTTGCACCTGGCCAACCCAGGTTCGAGCCTCAGCACCCAGTATAATTCCCCAGCCCCACAAGGAGTGGTCCCTAAGCACAGAGCCAGGATAAGTCCACTACCAGGTGTTGTCCCCTAAACAAAACAAACAGAAAAACCCTCAAACATAAAATCCAGCCAAAAAACCCCTCACACTTGAAGGCAACAATAATAACAAAGACACCACAAGTCACAATGGATGGTTTATCCAAACAAGAGCTCATCATATTTTCAAAGACTCACATCATGATTTCAAAGACAGCCTAGGGAAGCCTTTGGAGTATCCTCCTACCTTAACTTTTATGCTTCATTTAATGCTTAAAAACAAAAAATTTGAAATTTTTCTGTCAAAACCAACTCTGATTTTTTTTTTTTTTTTTTTTTTTTTGCTTTTTTGGGTCACACCCGGCAATGCTCAGGGGTTGGTTACTCCTGGCTCTGCACTCAGGAATCACTCCTGGCGGTGCTTGGGGACCATATGGGATGCCAGAGATAGAACCCAGGCCGGCACAGGCCGGCGGTGTGAAGGCAAATGCCCTACCCGCTGGGCTATCGCTCTGGCCCCCAACTCTGATTTTTAATGTAAAATTTTTTTTATACCACCATGAGATATATAATTACAAAGATGTTCGTATTTGGGTTACGTCTTAAAGTGTTCCAGTACCCATCCCTCCACCAGTGCCCATTTCCCACCACCAATGTCCCCGATTCCCTCCCCCTCCCTAGCCTGCCTCTATGGCAGGTTTATTGTCTCTTTATCTCTCTTTCTCTCTTCCTTCTCTTACACATTGTGGATTGCAATACACAATTTAGAGGTTATCATGTGTATCTTTTTTTGCTTGTATTTAATTCTCAGGTTTAGGTTGGTATCAGTACTTTCGGCAATTATTAGCACTCTGTTCCCTTCTCTGTCTTACCTAATCTTTGACTCCTACACGTTTGTGTAATTTTCACCTTTGACAAGACCTTCTGATGCATGTTTCACCTGACCTTGGATATTGGTATCATAATATGCATATATATTTATGTCATGCAAATAAATGCAGTCATTCTATATCTGTCTTTTCCCTTCCCTTACTACCATAGCAGAATAATGAAGACTTTAAAAGGGAAAAAAAGAAAATAAATAAAAAACTACCACAAAGAGCTAGAGAGCTAGCCGGTAGTTAAGGTGCTTATCAGGCATGTGACTAGCCCAGGTTCAATCACTGGTACCCCATATGATCACCCTCATCCCTGCCAGGAGTAACCCCAGAACACAGCCAGGTCACAACTCCCCATACCCACACCAACCAAACAAAAATAAGCCTGTAAAAGTAAGGCCTGCTGACTTACTTAATGCAGATACCGGGACTGGAATGAAAAGTCTGCCTTCAGAGCTAAACTTTACACTTCATGAACCACAGACACTGTGGTGACAGTGCTTATTTTGGACATGATAGCTCCTGTTTATACCATTTGGTGTTTCAGTTCAACTCAAACTAGAGAGAAATAAATCCTTAACAGACATCTGGCTGTTTCAACAGCTATTTTGGCAGTGCTCTTTTTACTTAAGAAAACTCAGGAGTCCAAGGAACTTTCTCCAGTAGCCTTCCTGGGAGCTTGGTCATTGGTGGGTTTTAACCTGCACCCAATTTGGGCCATTGGTCTTCTGCGTAAGAGCATTTTGGCCATTAAAACCAACTAAGAACCACATTCACTCTCCCTGGTCTTTCTCTGACTCATTTAGCTGCCTTTGATATTTGAAAAGGAGGCCACTAATGGATCTTAAGCTCTTTATTTTGCTCTCCATAAAAAGCGCTCCCAGCAAGGAAAGATCTGGGTGTGTGCAGAGCAAGATGAGACCTTCCCACTTGAACAACAGACACCTGCACAGGAGTCAAACAAAAGAGATCACTCCCCGCCCACCCAATTCTCACTTCAAGCAAAAGCAGAGAAGATGGATGAGATACAGCAGGTCTACGCCTTGTGCCCTAGAGGCCTAGAGGTCGGCAATTCCAGCCAGTCTTGGGCTGTCTGGGTAGGTGAGTTTTGCAAAGAGAACCACTTAACACTGCAGCTAAGAAGTGAGATACAATCTAAGATGTTGCTCAGAGATCATTAAACTGTGATAAAAAAAAAAAGTCTAGGATTTGTGGCTAGTGGCTTGAGGTCTAGTGGCTTCTCAAATTTTACAGAGATTACCAGTGGAAGGAAGAGGTCTGGTAAACATGCAGATCTTTCTTTCTTTTTTGGCTATTTTTGGGCCACATCTGGCAGTGTCCAGGGATTACTTCTGGCTAAGAGTTCAGGGATCACTCCTGAAGGGACTTGGGCCTCCATTTGTGGTGCTGGTGTTGAACCGAGGTCAGTTACTCACAGGCAAAGCAAATTAATTACCCGCTTATACTACTGCTCTGGAGAGAAAACGCAGATCATGGTTCAGTAGGTTTGGGACACCTTGGAAGCCTATATTTCTCTCAGTTCCTAGGTGATGAGCAGGTTTTGGCTCAAAGACTAAACAAACCTGCAGTAACTGGGTCTCTTAGTCTTAGAGAACATGCTTTTCCAATAACCCACCCTCATTCCCAAATGCTTTTATATTTCTAATATTATATTCTTCACAAGAACTCTAGGGACGTAACTGAAGCAGGTATTTCTTTTAAATCTCTGCTCCACTAAGAGGTTAACTGAAGTTAGAAAAGGATAAATACCCTACATGAGAGAGCAAAAAAAATAGAACCTAGGGTTGGCACACAAGGCAATTGCCTTAACTGTTATACTAGCTTTGGCCCTTCAGGTGTATTTTTAATGAGCCCTATATCTCTACGTAAAGAAGTTACCAATAAGGCATTATTTAAAAACCCATCTTGGGTGGTGAGTGATAGCTCATGAACGGGATACATGCTTTGCATGCAGGAAGGGGAAGTTCAGTAGCTGGCAGTGAAGGATCCTCTAAGCATTACCTGGTGTGACCTCCAAGCAGTGTCTCCTTTCCTGAGCACTGCCAGGTATAGCCTGTCTGGGCCTTTAAGCCTAGAGGCAGCCCTAACCTCGATGTAGACAAGATGGAGGAGGACAATAAGTAGTTCATGTGGAGGAACTGGTTTTGCTTGGGAAACATCTGGGAAACAGCACCAACAGGTCCTGTCCACAGTCCCAGTGTTAGTGGTCACAGGCAAACCTACCTCAAATCAGACTTTCACTTTTCAGACTAATGTCTTTTTGCATTGAAATTCAAGCCTCAGCAAAATAATGATTAAATGAATTAATAACATGTATTCCATATGAAGTTATTGATTTTTGATGACCTATAGAGATAACACTTTCATGCAGCTCAACCTAGCACTCATGAGGTATTAGGACAATGCTACTATGCACTGCACATTCACAATAAATGAATGTTAAATTCATTTATTAAGGTTAAATAATATAAACCTCAGGCCTGTGGCCACTTTCTGCCACATGAATCTCAACAACAATACCAAAAAAAAACAGTGTGTAGGCAAAATTTTTTTACTCTGTAAGAACATAGCAAACTGTTTAGACACAATTTCTGCTCTGTAAGAAGTTAGCAATGTGTGTATAGGCATAATATCTACTCTGTAAGAACATAGTAGTTTCTTATACAGTGGGATCAGATGGGCCAATGGGTCCAGGGTGAGACTTAATAACCCCTATTTACCTTCTTTTAACAATACGTCTTTTGATCATACTTAGCAAATTAGCTCTAACAAGGCAATATAAGTTAGATTATTTAGAATTGGCTCAGATAGGTCCAAACAGTAGTTGAGAAAACCTGAAATAATGAGGAACCAAATTTGTACATAACAATCCAGGAAAAGCTTATGACTTTGTCAATACCATTACTATTTATATGTTGCAATAATCAATACAATTAGTGCTGGCTAGGAGAGCAGGTATGGGTGTTGGGGGGGGAGGGAGGAAAGGAAGGTCTTTGGTGGTGGGGGCACACTAATGGTGAGACTGGTGTTGAATGAGGAATGCTTGTAACAACGGTGCTGTGGAAAACTTTGTTCTTTGTAAATCACGGTGCTCAAATAAAGGGTAATTAAAAAATAAAATAATATAAACCTATTATACCATGTTCTGGGAGTTAGGTTAAATGTTTTCAATATATGTATTGCCATTTAATCAATATATGTACCCTATGACAATGATAATTATTTCAATTTTATTGGTTAGGAAAATTGGGTTTCAGATCTTTGATACAATCTCCCCAGTTATTATGAGGAAGAACTGGGATTAAACCAAATCTATTCCTACTCATGTTCTTAATCACTCTATTGTATTGCAATGTGAAATTAGCACTCTGCTTGATTTCTTCCTGATTATTTCAGATGGAAGAACTTTCTCCAAAAGAGTAGATCTCAAATGCTCTCCCTGGCCCTGTAACATCAGCATCATAGGAGAACTTATTTGAAGGATAAATGCTTACTCTACCCGAGATGAAAACTGAATGAAGATGGGATCCAGCAATGGGTTTAATAAGTCTTCCCCATGACTGAGATATATGCTTAGAAAATCTGCCAACTTTTTGAGACACTGACTCTTCATTATAAACTATTGGGTTTGATGATGATGATGATGATAATAATGATTATGATGATAACAATTTTTAAATGACTAACACAGCTCAAAAACTCACCAGCTGACTCAGATCCGTGGGTAGTATGGGAGTTGTCGTTGAAGTCATAGTCTAAGGATGAGTCGTCATGATCTCCTGGAAGGAATAATCGAGGAAGGTTTAGTGTCATATCTTGGTCATGCTGCAATCTACATTTTAAAGGTAACAAAAAAATGATAATAGAAGAATCTTGAATAAGAACCAAAAAGTGGACTACTACTACTCACTGCTTAATCCACTGAGTGGGCTGGAGCGTTAATAAAAATGAAGGTTGCCACAAGCTACCAAGGATGAACAGGGAAAGAATGGCTTTTGGGAGAAATTCAGTCACTGCAATAAATGTTATGATCGGGCTGGAGGCGATAGCACAGTGGGTAGACATTTGCCTTGCAAGTGGCCAACCTGGGTTCGATTCCTGGCAACCCATATGGTCCCCCGAACACCACCAGGAATAATCCCTGAGCATTGCCGGGTGTGACCCAAAAAAGGCAAAAACAAAATTATGATCACTTCACATGTCTGAGTTGACATCTGGTACTGCATCTTTGGAATAATCGTATGCCTTGAATTGTGACTAAGTGATCACTGGACATAGGTGTACTCTATAGTTTAGAAAATATTTTAAAAGATTTTTCTAAGGCAAACAAAAATATTAAAATATATTTGCTGGTACAACAAAGTATTTGGGGTTGATTATATAAAATTTAAAAACTAATTGCTTGTTTAGAGAAAAACAGTATCTTTTTATCTGAAAATAATTCAAGCAATGATTCTGAAAAAACTGAATCAATATTTCAAGATCAAAAGTGACTGTAACCCTTCAAGGCCTTTATTGAGACTGGTTCTTAAATTGCTAAATCTATATCTACATACCAAATGTTAGACTCAGCATATAGAAACTCTCTCCCACATATTTTCCAAAACTATACTGTAATCTTAAAGGAAAATCATAGGCTGGGCAGAGACATTGCTCAAAGGGCTGAGCAAACAGTTTCATGCAGCCCTTGATTCCACTCCTAGTACTGCATCACCTACAAACCTCAGTGACCCCCAAACACAGAGCTGGGAGTAGCCCCTGAGCACTGTCAGCTATGGGCCACACCCCACACCCTATGGAAGAATGGTTTTATAAATGGGTCATATAATGCCATGGTTAACACTATGAAGGTACCTATACAATAATAGGCTTGGCGTAGTTTCTTTGATTAAAGAAAATAGAGATAGATAAGCTCTCATGTAATTGTTTAGAAGAAGTAGATTATTTTGTTCCTTGGTTGCTCATTTAGAAAAACAGAATAAAATTTTCTGATACCAACACCAATATCACCACCACTACCACCATCACCACCATCACCACCACCACAGTTACAAACATTTTAGCTTTAATATACAGCATAAAGAATTAAAATATATAGGAAGAGTAGCTCTTATTTCAGAGTTTTGGAAGAAAGAAAAGGATGAGAGTCAGATGATTTACTAATAACTTAATTCATAGTAAACCATGGAAAATCTGTACCTTAGCAGAATGTGAAGTTTAAAATTTTAAAAACTATTTTGTTTATTAACACTTCAACTTCATAATACTTCTAGATTACTGAAAACATTAAAATTTCCATTTACTTTAAAATTCTTTAAATTATATTACAGCTCTAGTTTTAATCACTGTGAGTGAGAAAGACAGAGAGGAGAGAGTGAGAGAGAGAGAAGAATGTGTATATAGCCAAAGATCAAACCCAGAACTCATATGTGCAAGGCACTGCCTTCATTTAACTGCTGGGCTGTATCCTCAGCCCAGATGTCCCAGTTTTGTGAATGAAAAACAAACAGCATTATTTTAAGACCCATCTCTCCAGAATGATATAGGCATGCTACTTGGAGTTTTTAAGCATCTGAAAGTAGACCAATGCCGAATAAAGGACCAAAAGGTGTAAGAAGCTTTGCATTGCCAAGATTCTTAGTGTTGAGTATGATTTCAAACTATTTGTTTTTGAAATAATGGAATGGATATTCCCAGAGGAAAGAAGCCAAATATATGATGTCTAGATTTTCCATGCCCTTACTAGTGAGAGTTTCACAGTTGTTTACTTTATTTACTGTGTGAAGATTTGTTTTATTTTGGGGGCGTGGGGGTGGAATGGATGAATGGATAGGGGGACTCAGAAGTAAATAGTGACTAAGACACGTATTTTGTCTTTCATATGCTTTAGTAGTTGGATGGTAAGAAATGTTTGAATACATCACCAGCACTAGAGAGAATAATATTTTCTTTTCTTCATAAGGGTATTGTCCAGTTATCATTTCTCAATATTAGTTTCTAGTGAAAATGAAGAAATCAAGGAAAGCAGAATTAGAGAAATCTGCTTATTTTAGAAGTTTTATTCTAGGTCCATGTCAAATTTGATCAATTAAGTCATCTTCAATCATTCTTTTGCTGTTACATTAAGAGAAAGAGTGTCTGCTCATGGACACATTAAAGTATAGTTTTTTTTTTCTAAACATTTTATTATACCACCGTGAGATTACAACATTGCTCATGTTTAGAGGTTTCGGTCACATAGTGTTTAAGTATAGAGTTTTAAGAGTACACAACTGGAAGAGATTCTTCTGCATGCCCACCACCAAAAGAAATATTCACCAATCCATCACCAATAAAAGATAATAATTTCAGAATAAAAGCATTTTTAGTGTATAGAAAATATTCATGAAAAACCTATTATAAGCACGAGAGGATATATTAGTTGAGTCAAATAAAGTTGGTAACACTTTGCTTATACTTTGAGATACAAAAAATGCTGATATTATATGGTTCAACTTAATATATCATAAGCTCAGAAATAAAGAAAAAATTCTACCATAACAACCAAGGCACAAAAATAAATGATTGACAGAACTAAGCTTACTATGGCAAGAAGATGGCAGTGGGGAGAGAAGGGGAGTTTCTGAAAAGAACTCTGAGACAATTGTAGAGGGACTCCATCACTCTGGGGAGAGTATTAGGCTGGAACATTGTATACAAGGAACTCTTTCCTTAATGTACTGCAAATCAAGGTAACTAAAATAAAATTTAGTACATAAATAAACATTATACTGACCTAGTAAAATATCACTTACTGAAATTTTCGTTTATTTACTTTAGGACAAGCATAGAAATTCATTCCCAATTACTAATTACTCTAACCACAACCTGCACAGACAATGCCCCTTGTAATGTAAGGGTTACCTTTTACTTACCATGGAGAAAGCAAACCAGATAACAAATAACCAAGTTACCTGATAAAGAACCATCAACATTAGAGTTGGTATCTCCAACAATAGTAACTTCAGTAACTTCAGGGGCCACAGTTGTGGCAGGGCTCCTGGGACAAAGGTCCGTGTTGCTTTGTGTCTGAGGAATGAGAGGTGTAGCCTTCAGAGAAGTAGTTGAGTCTTGAGGACGATTTCCACCTTCCAGTCTATCTTTATCATCATTACTAGCTGTGTGGAGGTGGAGGTAATAATAAACCCATATTTATAAGACCACTACCATTACATGCTTATCTCCAGAATATGTAACCATTGTGCTTTTGGTGAATATGGAGCAAAAGTCAGTTATATTTGCCATGCTGTTGAACAGAATTTGGATTTTGCCATCAACACCACCTGGACATCACTCAATAGAGTAGATTTTGGTGATCTCAACACCTCAACGAGGCATTTGTTCATCTGTTGCAACATCTTCCTGGGTTATTAAAGTAAAATTTGCACCATTACAGTTATGACCCTGAAGTCAACTCATATAGTAGATAATCTTGAGTTCTTAATTGGCCCCACCTTTGATGAAATGGATGAAACACAATACTGAATTAAAAAAATAACAGTATTCTGCCTACAATTGGAATAAGAAGTGTAAAATTTGAAAGACCTGAGGTTTTGATTATTCTTTCCTTTGCCAGAAGGCCACTGTTTAGTTATTACCATGTGATTTATGGTCCAGAGGATAAATGACAAAATAATATTATTAAAGCGAGGGGGTGGGGAAAGAGTGATACAGTTTAGAGTTGAGATCAATTATAAATCATGTAATCAAATTTCAAAACTTTAAGTTAACTCACCAACTTTAGAGCTTAAGAAAATGAAGCTTAAGTAGAAAAAGAAGTTTGCTTTAACATACAGTGAGTTCTGAAGTTGCAAAGGAGAAAATGTAGAGTGCCATCACCAGCTTTATATTCTCATCAGAAGTAATAGCAAAAAACCAGTTGCGTTACCTCCACCAGATACACGACCAAAACACCAATAACATACAGATTTTAATAGCTAACACCACCACCAACTGGGCTTTACAATCCTTACTGCTAGATGTTGGAGCAGAAGTCATAGGATAGTCTTCGTCTTCTTCCAGGCCACTATGTGATGTAGAGAAGCTCTGAGCAGGATACTGCTCTGTTTCAGTGAGGAATGAAGTCATCATTAATTTGAATCCAGGAAATAAATCTTCAGTTATTTGTTGACAAGACAGATGTAACTAGAGCAGTGCCAAGGCGATAGATTCATAGACAACCAAGACCTTGCCATATTCTCTTCTGATCTATTTGTCTCCTAAATTTTTTTCTTTTAGTTTAATCAACAAAGGTAAAAAACCTAGGCCAAATTTTTGTCACAGAGAAAAGGAAAAAGAAAAGTTTGATTCCCAGAGACTTTACCAGCAACAAGAAGTGTGATGAAGGAAAATAGACACCATGATAGCATACCAATAACCATAAAAAAGGAAGCAGCTCCTCTAGACTCACAAGCTCAAGTAACTCAGATCAAAATTTATGAGGAAATAAGTCCCTTTTAAAGAACATTAAAGTTACTGTTTTACTCTTTCCTTAGTATTTTGGTCTTATGTGTGGATTGAAGAATCTCCTCATTACGTGAAATGCCAGAAAGTGCTTGCCTAGGCAGATACAGGCCTTTCACAGATATATGTCAAGCTGGGCTGAACCATTACCCATAGTTGAAATCACGTTGAGTGTTTTGAGTTAATTTCTATTGTGTTCTTCTAAGAAAGCCACTAACCTCTGAGTTACAGGTGCAAGCATGTCAGAGAGCAAGCCCACAAGCAATGTCCACCACCAAGCACATATCACCACCAGAAGAAAGATAGTTACTTACTCTCAATCCCAACTTCAGAACATAAGTCAACAGGGACATAAAATAGCAATATAAGACTCTGTTTGCAGAACATTCTTATGCTTATCTGAATCTCCTTTGATGCATAATATTGTGGTACTACATTGTTAATGATCAACACAAGCTTGCTTGGTTGTTTTTTTTCTCCCTTGGTCTTAAAGGGCTCACTCTGATCATCAAGAAATAAAATGAAGGAGCCAGAGTGAAGTACAGTGGGTAGGGCATTTGCCTTGCACGTGGCAGACCTGGATTCAATCCCTGGCATGCCATATGGTCCCCAGGCATTGTCAGGAGTAATTCCTGAGTATAGAGCCAGGAGTAAACTCTTAAGCATCGCGGGTATGACCCTCCAAAAAAAAAGCAAGTAAGCAAACAAACAAACAAACAAATAAAACTAAGGCCTCTTATTTCTAGATCCCTTTTATGTCCTATCCATAAAATAATGATCTTTGTTCTCTAGGACTACTCAGAGATTTCTAGGTAGTCCTATAAGAAAAGCAGACATTAACTGTTAGAAACTTAGCATTACTTCTATCATATATTTAGTTAGTTTAAAAGATATTAACAAGAAATTCCTTTTCTTTTTGTTTCCTAAGTCTTATAACCTTGTTGATTATCAACAACATGAGTTTCCCATCTTCTATGGGCTGACATGAATTTCCTACTTTCTATAATTAGCTATTTTAAAATGAAATGTCACTTTATAACTATTAAAGCATCACACTTCTGTTTTGCCTTAGGAGAGAAATGGAAATCAAAATAGATGCTCATTTAAAACACAGGAAAAACCACTGTTCCATTCATGGTTTCACTGATGCAGCTACTTAAAAAAAAGAAAATCAAGCTAAATGGAGTCATACATCTAAATTATTCGTTTGCTTTGGGGTCACATCTGCGATGCTCAGGGGTTACTCCTTGCTCTGCAGTCAGGAATCATTTTGGTAGTTCTCTTCAAGACCCCATATGGGATACTCGGAATCAAACCTGCATTCAAGGCAAGTGCCTTACCCACTGTAAGAAATGGACCTTACATCCTAATTTTTTTAAGCATAAATCCATTGGATCTGGAAAGTAGCAAAAAAGGAAATCAGACTTTAAGAACCCCATCATGAAAATGAAGATAATAAAGACAGACTTTGTGCTCTGGGATAAATAGTATAGTGCCAAAAACACCATTCCGTCACCAAGCCTGCACCAGGCCCAGTATGAGCGAGAAATGAAGCAGAACCACAAGTCCACAAAGTGCCTGAGAGTCATTCATTATCCTTACGAGTTGTGATGGAAAGAGTTTCTTTCCTGTTTAAGTCTTCCATCAGATCTACATTTGGAGCTGTGGAAGGCTGAAGCGTAGTACTATGACTGGAGTCCGTATCTGAGGGAATTAAATCAGTGTTATTTCTCGATTTCCATAAACCAGCTCAGAGTGGTTTATGGTTTATAGACAAATTATTTTTATATTTGACTCGAGTAAAGGAGAAGGAATCAAATGCTGGCTTGCGTCTTCAGAATTGGAATGCATCAGGATTTTTTCCAAAGAAAGAAATAACTCACTTTAATTTAAGGATTAAGTTGTACAAGAACCAATGCTTTTTGTTTCCATTTGCTAAATCTGTAAAGGGTCTAAACATGTATGTCACAGTCCATGTGCTTTCTCAGGGACATATGTGACTTGGCACATGGGGGAAGAAATGGTTCAGCTACCATTTTGTCACATTACCCTTACTCAGCTAAAGAACCTTGTTATTTACTCTTTTCCCATCCTCTTTTGCTTCACAAAAGTGATGTGCAAAAAGAACATGAAACTATAATAAAAAACTACCCATATGAAGCGCCATCAGACGAACTCAGGGGCAAAAATAAGAAGCAGAGGATGTAAGTGAATCATTTTTCCTATAAATACAAGCATCAGGCAACTTTGCAATTAACATATACACTTTTAACTGGTATAGCTATTTCACTGAAATATTTATAAATGTTCCTTCTAATAATTATCAGAAGTTGAAGCTGCTGAAATAACAAATCCTGAGTGAAGTAGAAGTTGAACAATTCAAAGACATCACCACTGCTAGCTTTCCACTTCAAAGTCTACCCCTTGTAATGCCTCTGAAAAGACTTATCAGCTCAAGATAAAGCCAAAAAAGGAAACACTGAAATGTTGGGAAATATTGGACACCCATATATATAACCCGTGTGTGTGTGTGTGTGTGTGTGTGTTTCAGCCTCTTGCCTTTAAATGTGACTAGAGTAAATAAGGAAGTTTTTTAGTATTTATTTTTTATTTACAATTAGTATACATTAATTTTTGACCATTCAGATTTGCCTACCAAAGACAATCTATGCCTTTTTGTCTACAATGGAAGCAGTCACTGTATCCATTGCTTCACTCTTTAGAGTATGTACTTAAAAGTAAGAGATAAAAATAATCTACAGACTGCTTTTTCTTCAGAAGAAATTACTTTCACTCATATCAATAATTCTTCTTTAACTTTTTGCCAGATTCTTTCTGTCAAACCAGGAGTTTCTTTCAGATTAATGATCATGTTAATCCCAACTAACAGAAACTCCAAGTTCCTTAGGAAAGTAGACTGGTGTAGAATTAGGAACACATTTCCAAGGAAACTAGCCATGCACTGGTTATATCTCAAAAAACATAATGGAACAAAAAAGCTCTTAGGCTATTACCCATGCTGTTTTCTGTTTGTTGGCCTTGTCCCATTGGATGAGAGATTGGGTCGAAGAAATCTGTCCAGGAACTATCCTCTGGATTCTGTGTTGTCATTCTTTTATTTGGGTAGTTGTCATGAGCTGAGGCTGTTGCAAGCATGTGGTCAAGCAATTATCAAAGTATTAGTTCACATTTGGTCAGAGATGTACTGGTTTAAAGTTCTATTCTCTATACGACATAACCATCTTCCCGTGAAGATCCAGGAAGTTGTTAAGTGCAGAGTGCTTTAGCAGATTTATTCATGTTCTTATCAGCATGTGAACTGAAGTATACGAAATCATCAAGGACATCTCCAGTGGATAGGGGATGAGTTACAGACATCAAGAAAGAGAAAAGCGAAGTATGAGCAATTGGGTAATTGGCCCAGGCAATATCACCACCATTCCCCAAAGGGGGATGTGAAAAGGTCCAGGCGTCTGTCATTCTGAAACCACCACATCCCAGCGAAATGCATATTCGGCTGTTGTGTTTAAGAGAAAGAATCAGATCGCAGTTTCCCAAGAGATACGTATAAAACTAAAAGCCATTCACCTCAATGGATAAATGGAATCTATTAGAAGCACTGCCTTCTAATAAAGAAAATTTTGATATGGATGGCATACAAGAGCATTAAATGTATCTTTTGCTAGATTCTGAGCTTGGAGAAGTGTAAGTAGAAAAGGTTACAGCACAGCACTTTAGTAGCATCCAGTTAGAGTCAATTGCTGAACCCATTGTTTGCCAGAAATTCATCCAGAAACGCCATGCACTAGAAGAACATTATACATCATGCTCTATGTTGCAAATAAAAAGGTGATATTTCTCAGTGATACCAAACCAAAAGATAAAGTGTAGAGATAAAGATAAACCAAAAGATTGAAGTGTTCTACTTCAATGCAGAATGTACTTCAATGTTTCCCTTAGGCAAACAAAAGAACATGCATTGAAGCTTGAGGAGCCAAGTTAAAAGTGATTACTTAGAGATGATGACAAGAACTTAAATTCAATTTCCACAAACCGACAATTCAAGAATAAAGAAAGTGCCCTTTTAGAGCGTAAAACTAAGAGTCAAAACATTGTATATTCCAGAAGAAACCAGCAAGCAGACTCTACAAAAAAGAAAGGGTCAGATGACATTGGACAGGTATCATTTTCTCAAAATGTCTGGCTCTATTTCTTCAAATACTGGGTTCTGAACAAATGTTTTTTTTTTTCTTCTAACAAGCCCAGTATTTCACAGAAGTATGCTTGGACCCACATCATACAGTCTATTTCTTTATAAAATAAAAGGGAGTATTTTAGAAGATTAAAGTCTCTGCTACAATATTACTGGGGGATGCCCAAAGCTAAATCTGAAAATGACATATTCAAGGGCATCGTCTCTGACTCTCCTGCACGCCGCTTTGGGTGGTTGGTCACTCACAGTTCAGGATTGCCTCCACGTCAACCACATATGAACTATTGGTGAATCATAGTATTTTATAGTGATTCTGAGTCTTTTTGTTCTCAGTGTCCTCAATACCCAAAATTTCTCCAAAGAAGAAGCTTCCACCCAACTTTGCTAGTAAAACCATTATTTACCAGTTGTCCCTGCTGTTGAATGAGAGTCTTCTTCTGGCATTTGGGGATACTCCCCTGGCCTTCCAGCCCCAAACTGCTCTTTGTGGGTAGATGTTTCCTCCGTTGCACTACTAGGGGTATCCTGAGCTGTGAGAAGAATGTGAATTGTAAGCTATTATTGTTCAACTTCCTCTCCAGTCTTCCTTTTAAGGTTACAAACACATGGGATAGAGGTAATAAAGGAAAGCCGCGAGATTACTGAAATTTGAAGATATTAGAAATCAAATGGTCAGTCCTTCTGTTTTACCTATGGAAAACTGGCATCCAAAGAAAGTTTTGATTCTCTGAAAATCAAGCCACAGTGGAGGCTAGAACATGGCGTACGGCTTACCACTGTTAGTTTAGAGCTATTTTGAGAGAACCATTTGTTCAAAGAGTTAACCTCTTTGCTCCAGTCATTTGGAGGAAAGTAATATATATAACAATTGACTACAAGATGGATGTCACAGGAAATCTCTCATGGTCACATATCCATGATCACACGTACTTGAACTTCAGGAGCAATAAAAGGTGTTGGACTTCCTGGAATGCTGCCCCAATAACATATTAGAAACTATTTTTCTGATGCTAAAATTGTCAAAATTACTTAAAAAATCAATTCAGTGGAAGAAAACCTATTCTAGTCAGGGTTTGGAATCATGCAAATAATATCACTGTGAAAGGAATAACTTTCCTACCAGATAATGTTGCAATTGTCCATCTTTAAAAGAACAAAATAAATGGAAAAAAAATCTATTAGGATGCTTTAGGGGAAATAAATCAGGAAGCCATTAACATTTCCATTAGTTTCAACTTAAAACTAATTGTTAGTTCATCAAGAAAATGACTCTTAGAAGAAAGAGAGAAAGGGGAGAGAGAGAGAGAGAAAGAGAAAAAGAGAAAAGAGATAAAGAACCTGCCATAGAGGCAGGCTAGGGAGGGGGAGAAAGGTGGGGACTTTAGTGGTGGGAAATAGGCACGGGTGGAGGGATGGGTGCTGGAACACTGTATGACTGAAACCCATCATGAACAGCTTTGTAATTGTATATCTGATGGTGGTGTAATAAAATATTAATTTAAAAAAAAGAAAGAAAAAAGGAAAATGCCTCTTCTAACCTGCCATGCTGTTTTTGCTACTTGTAAACTGTATTTTATGATGCTAGAAAATTGATATGTATGATTGGATAATAACAGATATTTTTAAGATTAATCTTCTTGTTTTGGATTTGCCCTTTCACTGGCCAATATTGCTGCGGTAACTTGTTATCAAGAGGAAGGAAAAACTTCCAAATATTAAGCTTTATTATTCACTGAGAGAATTACTGTCTTCTGACAATAATGAAGTTACAAAACCACTAAGTATAACTATAAAAAATAGAAACTAATCCAAATGAATTGCATATCCAAAGATTTTTCTGAAGAAAAGTAAGGCCTCTTCAACATGAATGCTTATGCATGATACATATTACTACTATTACTACTGTTACGTAATTACTACTGCCATTATTACTACTTCGAATACTCCTCTTCTTCTTCTTGATATTTCTTCTAGTGGTATCTTGATAAACACAATGATTCTCTAAATACCCAGAGGTCCCTGCTCTTTTCCAAACAAGGCATATGGGTTTGCAAAGTCTAGAACTTCCACTTAAAAATTTTCATACTCATTCTTTATTGCAAACTGTAACATCTTTTGCTAAAGTTCAGAGGTCGCCAACCAGATCCTCCTTCTATTTGGCAGGTTCTGATTACAGAACTGTCTTTGCTGCTGCTTCTCCTCTGCTAAGTTTATTATGTTCATGATTTCATTCACCCTCTTACTCCCAACTACCACCTTTGACAGTAGGCTCAAGAATTCCAAATCTCTTCAGTAGTTTTCTGCCTTTTATGTGCAAACTATCTAATAATTTCTAAGACACACTCAAATCTTCCCTTTGAGTTGGGAATCAAAGGAAATTGGTACAGAATTTCATTCTCAAAGCGTGCTTCTTATTCCTTCTATCTAAAAAACTCTTTTTAACTCAACCCATAATTGGCATACTGTATTAAATCTAGGTGGAGAATAATGACATGCAGTTTGACTGGAAGTATTCACGCAAGACTCAGGATTTATTAACATAAGTCTTAAAGGATGACTAGAGCATTTTCTAAACACGGACTTCCAAGCCCTTTGACTTCTAGTCTCTTGCATTTTCCCTTTAGAAGGAGTCCTGGCTAGAGAATGATGACTGAACTATAGTATCAAAAATGCCTCAAGATATTATCCTAAAGTAAAACCTCTTTTATTTTAACTACAAGAACATCTCTTTGAGACACAGATTTAAAAAAAAAGTGTACTTATTATTTTTGGGGGGGTATAATTCTCACAGTTCAGCAGTGAGAACTGAGATTGTTTTATAGAAAACCTAGGGTGTTTGTGCATAAGTAGAAATAATAGTATCGATCTTCCCAAATCACTCTGGGAATAAAATTAGAAAAAGTCACAGAATTCAAATACAGAACATATTAGCTACTTCCTTTTCTCCAAAGACTATATGGGATGCATTCTACACTGTAGTGAAATAGAAGCTGAATTTACCAGATACCTTCATAGAAAATAGAGATTTCAATAATCATTGCATTTGTGAAATTTTCTTTCCAGTTCTTACTACAACACAAAATAAGAACACTCTTTAACATATATTTCCATAAACATACATATCACCCAAATGGAATTTGGCAGAGATGTACCAAAAATTGTCTAGAGATAGTTTACACAAAATCTGTATTTATCCTTCAAAATACTTCAACTTAGGGGAAAAAAACTTTAAAATTTTGTAAACATTTTGACCTTCTGGGAAACCAGACAAGTTAATACTTTTCTTCCAAGTTCCAAAAACTGTGCAAAGTTTGGTATCATTTCATGCTCTGGGGATAAAGGAAATTACTATGTGAAAATAGATGTGATCAGTGTCAAAAGTCTTCACTACTCTTTGGAATGACTTCACTACTCATCTAAGCCAGAACTTCTGATGCCATCCTTCTTACTTGTGCTTGTAGAATGCTGGGTTTCCTCTTCATCATGCTGCTCATGGTGAATGAGTGGTGGATGTGTTTCCTGGGTCCAGTTTTCTTCAGAAGCACTGGTACCACTTCGGTTCACATCTGTCATGATGATGGTTATATACACCGTGACTTTTTATCAACCAAATGCTGATGATTCTGTTCTTCCATTAAAGTACATGCTATTTAATGTAGTAAATACCTAAATAGCATTTCTGAGTTTCAACCTCAATACTTTCGTATGACTTCACTAACCTGTCCTAAAAGAAAAACCAGGATCACGAAAATCCTTAACTATTACTTGTTATTCCATTACAATCACCTTCCAAGAGCATTTTAACATATTCATATTTATATTAAAGTAACATAAATAAATTAAGTTATGCTCGGATGGTATGACTGGTAAATAAACTTCTGAGCCAAATTAAATATGCTCATGAAAGCTCACAAGGAATTGTGATGAGATATTAGCTAAATTTCTTTCCATATCCTGGTGATTGACTATCAGCAGCATCATAAACTTTGAGAGAACAATATCTTTATATATACATAACCCATTACCATTCATCCTTGTGGTTGTCTGAGGTGACACTTCTGAATTGGAATGATCTGGGTTCCATTGGGTCCAATCTGGGTTCTGATTTGGGTAGTTAAAAAGTCGTGTTGTGGTTGAAACTGTGATAATGATGATTGAAGTGATTAGAAAAAAAAAGTTTTTTCTTGACCCTTCACCACCTATTCTGCACATTTCGTCCTGGTTTAGTCTATATAGTGAGTCATCTATACCAGGTTGTATCGATGGTTGAGAGGAAATGGCACGAAAGCAAAGTATCTTCAGCTATGTTGTTAGGTCCCAGTGCCCTTTGTATTATCACAAAATATATTGGGTCAACGCATGAGATCTTCTGGAGAAAGCAGTTGGAGAAGCCATAGCATGAGGAATAACAGCTTTGAAAACACCAGCCCTCCACCAGCAATAGCAAAAGACGTCAGAGTTCTGCCCTCGACGCAAACTTAACAGCCCTCTGCATTTGAAAGCCCATGATGCTCAGATCATTGGTAGGTGTGCTATATCCTCAGGCTGAGGAGACAGGCACCTGAAAGTTACACCATATCATGACATATCACTTTATGTCATTAGCAGTTGTAGTGAGAAAGAAACACCTTTAGTGCGAGCTCCAATAGGTGATAGTAAGAAGAATATCTACCTCCAACAGTCATAGTACTTAGCTCTACATTTCTAGTATCCAGCAAATACCTATGTTATTCTCATCACATACAAAACATTTCATCAGCATGTGATTCACAGCCAATAAAAAGAAAATTAAAGCTTATCTAAGTTCAGTAGAAAGACACCAGAGTTAACCAACCACCATCAGAGCAGCTCACAGGAAATAAAAAGCCATACATCTACCGTATGTATTCAATGTTGTCAGTCAGAACAACAGGGCTAGAAGAGTAGATGTATCTGACAGAAGGATCATGACAAAATCAGAATCAATTTATTTTGTGAGAAGGCTATTTTTAAATCCATCCAAATTCACTTAAGGTTGACTTTAACATGAAAGTCATGGAAAATTTATTGGAGAAATTTATAGTAGCAGCTCTATTTCACAGTGAGAAAATCAAGTCTAGAATCATGAACCACACTCTCAGTAAGAATGAAAAATTGATAGTTATTATACTGCTACAGGAGAAAAAAGGGCATCTTGAGGAATTGCATGCACAGCAACCAGGAAGAGTGAATGAAAGTAAGAGAAAATGTCACGGAGATGAAAAATGCCAAGATCAGTTTTTCCCTGAAATTTGAAGTTCGATCATACAGATTGCTTCCTGATTGATCTGTTTAGTTTTCCAGACAAGAAAATTTAAATACTCAATTGTCAAGAATATATCCCTATTGGTGGAGAGAGTATATATAGTAACATTGATCTAGTATTTGACATCTGGTTTTATTTATGAAGTTCCTAAAAATATCTTTCATAATCTCTGAAATAGGGGTGTCCAGACTAAATAGTAGATACCTTAAAAATAAAATTAAAACATCTAGATTATCTTGAGTGTTTGCTGTATTAATGCCATAGACTACAATGTTTCAAGGAGGAAGCTACATTTTCAATTCCTTAGTTCTTCAGATCTGTCTATCTGGAGATGAGCTACAGGTTCTAATAGCAACAAAAGAGTTTCCATAACCTGAGAGCTCATGTAGTATCCCAAAGACACATCTCCTCTAAAGAAAAGCAGAACTTCAATGAAGTTAGGTCCAAGATTTTCATCTAGGTTTCAGTAATATCTTAGGTCAGTAATATATACATGTATGAAATTCATACAATTGGCAACATGTTAGGCCAGTCTATATTTTAAGGATTTTTCCAGATTAATTTCAAATTGTTTTCCCAAAAAGTTTTATAAAGTGTCATAAGATCAGAATCATGCAGTGGCCTCATTGTTTTTAGTTGTTGGTACTATTTTGTCCTTCTATTCTTTGTCTTTCTGTTATACTTATACCCTGTTTGTTAAAACTCTGGATTTGTTCCTTTAGACTCAAACAGCTATTATATAAATTCTCGAATTGTGGTTCCTATCATTTAAGCCTTTCAAGGGCATTTCTGAGTCTTTCTTAGCAGTTAATTTAGAATCATCTACACCACTAATTAATATCCTTCTAATCCTATTTTTCAAGTCTACTGCTTCAATGGGCCATAAGCTCCTTGAAGGCAAGAGTTTTACATTTTTATTTTTTTTTTTAAATGTGTTTACTGAAAATAATTAGTAGGAATAGAGTGGATATTTTTGAAGTATTTTACTATGTTGTCATTGACAAGTCTCTATCATTCACAAGGTAATTGTAGTGGAAGACCACATAACAAGCAGAAAAACAAGAACATGAAGTATCGGGAATTTTATAAAAATATCTTTCTTATTTCTTCTCCAAATGACTTTTACATTAAACAAATCTATTTTTCCCCTTTATTATCTCCTCAAAGTACCACTAAAGTCTGATCATACATTCATACATGCTTTCATATTATTTCTTTTCCAACATAATTACTATTGGGTATCACTCAGATAAGTCTTGTATAAATGGTTCTACTGTAATTGATTATTCTTACTGGTACTGGAGACAAAATCTTCATCATCATCAATGCCTGATCCGGAATAACTGGGGTGTTTATCTCTTTCATCTTCATTTTCTTCAGTTGGGTCCCAGCCTGCTAGGGTGATATTTGAATTCGCACCTGTCATGCTGACTTGCATTAGTGGCTGAGAAGGATGCTAATGCAACCCATTTGACAGAGGAAAAGAGTCAGGTACAAATTGTATAATAGTATTTCCAAAGTTACAAGAAAGTGAGAAAATTTGACTAGAAGTTGAATACTACAAACTCTTATATCTTGAAGTCAGTATATAGACCTCAACATAATTGGCATTTGTCTTTGGAGCTGAACATCCCCTTTCACTGAACAAAAGAATAGACATAGAAATGACCCTACCAAATAAGAGTACAAGGCTAATGAGCACTCCCCCATGATTTCAGGTGCATTTGCTATAACTTAAGCATGTGCCTGGAATGGGAGAATGACAAGAATATAATGAGAAGATTTCACATGTGTCTATTTGCTCTGTCAGACTGCCTTAAGAAACATCTTGAAACTAAAACCCTGTCAATGATTTCTGTAATTCCATAATTGCAGTCACAATTATCCAATTCATTTTTTATCCTCTTTAATATCAAATTGCTGTAGCTCTGAATGTAAATGAAGGCTACAGATTAGTTCTCAGCAATGCTTAGTATAGAGCAAAAAAATCACACCTGGAATTTATTCGTCAACCATGAGAATTCACCAAAAATGGACTGTTGCCAAGACTTTGAGAAAGTCAAACTTTTTGCCTTTTGAATGAAGTAATAGACAGGAGATGGAAAAAATATTCTATCACTTCTCAATGGTTGTAGCAAAATATTTCTCCTTACTGCTAAGTGGTTTCCTACATTTTGAGTGAGATTCATGCTATCTTTTAAAATGTCTGTCTGTTTTTTGTATACTATTTGTATTTAGCTCAAGAAGAATTGCATTGATGGAAGCTTGCTATATTAACTTTAGCTATTCCATTTATTCTCTCATTAAAATTAAAAAGTTTATATGCATTTCATCATTTTAGACTATATTCTAGAGTCAAAATTTTATTGTAATTAAGAAAATCTTGGTCTCTTTACAGTTTTCTTGATCTCTAAAGCTATCTTAATTCTACAGAGAAGAAATCTGTTTCCTAGAACTAAACAAATAGTTCTCAAATCTCATCTTTTATTTTTATATTTTATCTTTGTGCTTTTAGGTCACACCCGGCAAGGCTCAGGCTACTCCTGGCTCTGCACTCAAGTTACTCCTGGCGGTGCTCGGGAGCCCATATGGGTCCCCAAGGGATCGAACCCAGGCGGCATTTGCTGAGTGCAGAGCCAGGCAAAGCCCTACTCGCTGGGCTATCGCTCCGGCGCCTCAAAAGTCATCTATTAAAATAAAGTCATCAAAAAATGGGGCCGGAGCGATAGCTCAGCGGGTAGGGCATTTGCCTTGCATGTGGCCAGCCCATGCCGGCCGGGTTCGATCCCAGCATCCCATGTGGTCCCCCGAGTACCGCCAGGGAGTGATTCCTGAGTGCAGAGCCAGGAGAAACCCCTGAGCATTGCCGGGTGTGACCCAAAAAGCAAAATAATAATAATAATAATAATAATAATAATAATAATAATAATAATAAAGTCACCAAAAGTACTTGTGAAATCCGGGACTTTATTTTCAGTTTTTATTTTTTGGTCACACCCAAAAAAAAACACAACCAGCGATACTCAGTGTTTACTTCTGTCTCTGTTCTCAATAATTACTCCTAGTAATGCAAAGGGATTGAACCCAGGTTGGCCATGTGCAAGGCAAATTCCCTACCCACTGTACTAGCTCTTCAACCCTCCCAGAAGAATTTAGACACTGACAATGTTCCAGAGATCAAAGAGAATTCCTTAAAATTTTCAAGAAAATTTATGAAGTGAAGATAATCAGAATTTATTACCAGTCATCTTTGTTGTAGTAGGAAGATAATTCCTGGCCTCTTAGGATTGAAACCACCAGGAAAACCAATCCTGGGCTCCTTGTCTCTTGGTCGTTGTTTTGGGAGTTGACTCACTAGTGCTCAAAGGCTGTTGTAACCGTAATTGAATTGACTGTTGAAACTTAGTCACAGTTCCTAAGAAACTGCATTGCTTATACCCTCACTCTTTCATTATTCAAGAAATTCATCTATACTTGATATAGATGGCATAAAGAAATTTTAAAATGGATAGAGCTTTCAAGTCTTCAGGGGCCCAGATTAGAAATCATAGAATATCAGAGAAAAAGAACTTTAAATATCATAGTTCATGTTCCTCTTCTTAAAGATTTTAAAAAAAAAGTTGAAAAACTTTGGCTTGTCTGAATAAGAAAGCCTGAACAACAGAGCGTTTCTGAGAACAGCATGAAAGCTATCTTTTGATTTTGAAACACTAATAACATAAAAGAGGGATTAAATTTTAGTCTGTGTATCCAAAAGGTCATTCTATGAACTGTGGCAAGAATTTCAGTGAGACGACCATTCTTCCATGTGAGAGTTAAAAAAGTAAAATCTAAGCAGTACAACAATGAGCTTCTTTATAAAGTATTATGTTCTCCACCATCAGAAAGATTATTTAACAAAATTGTGTGGAAGATAAAATGATTAAAACTGTTGATTGAACAGATTATTTAAAATCCTCTTCAAATTTGAGTCTTTCACTAAAATTGGCTCTCCAGAGTCCTAGCACTTGATCATTTAACAATTTATCTTGGCAACCCAACTTACTATCTGAGAATTTAAGATAGGATATTTCTGTCAGCAATCCCAAACACAGGGAACAATGAACATAAAGTAAATGGGGAAAGATGCCCTTTTGCCTTTCTCCATTTAGGAGACAAATGCTCTAGCAACTCTGCATTGGCTACTTTTCATATCAACACATATTTTGTAAGGTAGAACAGAATATTTTGAGTCCATTTTAAAAAATAAAGACACAAGAGCTGAAGCAACCCTGGCATCTCACTAGTACTAGTAAGACCCAAAGTCGGCCTGAAAGACAGCGCAGTGAGCAAGAGCTCATGCATTACTCACACAATATGCAGGGCCAATGTCCTGGACAGCATGCCCTCCAGAGCACTGCTAGAAGTGACCCCGAGAACAGAGCCAGAAGTAGCCTCCAAGGACTTCCAGGTGTGGCCCCCCAAAACCAAACAAAGCAAATTTGAAAGACCAGAAGTAAGAACCCTAATTTGAGGATTTTCAAAGAGTTTCATTTCTGCAGCCATTATATTTATCTAAAGAAAATAAGATGACAGTAGACAAAAAATTAAAATAGGTTCAGCAAAGAGATCAGAAGCATCATTGGATTCCCAAATATGAGGGTAATGTGCAAAATATTTATTTTTTCTCAGCTCTAAAAAAAATTCAAAAAGACCAAAAGATAAAGGAATGACAAGCACTTTTCCTTAGAAAAGAACGTTTCCTACACAATAATGTTCAAGTATTGCAAAGTCCAAAAAATAACATGCATTATCTTTTGACATTTCTCTCACTCATTCACTCACTTTCTTTCCAGCACTCTAGCATTGCCTTCATCAATATAATATGAAACACATTGCAACTATTTTCTTTGCAATCTTTGTCAAAATTGTTTATTCTATATGTTTTGTGGCAACATATAGACCACCACTTTTTTTTTTTTTTTGCTTTTTTTTGGGTCACTCCGGCAATGCTCAGGGGTTACTCCTGGCTCTTTGCTCAGGGAATTACTCCTGGCGGTGCTCGGGGGACCATATGGGATGCCGGGATCGAACCCAGGTCGGCCGCGTGCAAGGCAAACGCCCTCCCCACTGTGCTATCGCTCTGGCCCCGACCACCACTTCTTAATCTCCTATAGAAAGAATTCTAATTACTTTTGAGTGGATCATATTCATCTCTCATTATGAGTTTATAATAATTATATATATGCTAGCAATTGTTACAGACTTGACTCTTGCCCCACAAAAAGCTCTCAACTCAAAATAATACTTTTCAAGAATTGATAAATAAAAAATAAAAAGCAGGTATCTTTTTACGAATCTAGATTATGGCAAAAATCATAATCTAGCGAATCACAATCCCTTTACTTACCACTGAGGTTTTAGCTATTAAACAAATTGCCTATAGTTACTGCTCAAAACCAAATATTTCCTTCATCTATTATTAACTGTGATAATTACATTAGAAGAAAGTAGACCTATTACTACTATTTCTAATAGTACAGCTTGTTTCTATTATTTCTAGAGAACATGTTCTGAAGAAATCTTCAAAGGAATTAACGCTCTGAAGCAATAAACAAATGAAATCCTGACTCTATGCATGTTGTCAAAAGGAAAACAAGTGGGTTCCGAATGAGGTCTTCAGACTCATAGTCTTTCTATTAAGCGAACTTGTAGTACCCCCTGCTTTCACTAAGGTTGGTGAATGAGCAGTAGAAGAAATTTTGGCATGATAATGGATGTCCCTTTCCTTAATACTTACAGAACTGAGGCTCGGGACAACACACAAGTAGAAGATATAACAGTTTACCTGTCACTGTGTTTTCTGATACTGAATCTTAGACTGTAAATGATCCAACCAAGAAAACACTGAATTTGTTCTTGGGATACTGTATGGATGTTTGAGTGTACAGTTAAAGTAACGATGAATTATGAAAATAAAAAATTTTGAACTCTTTCTACAAAAATTTTACTGTTTGGGGGGTCATATATATTGCATTCATTATGGAATTAAAAACTAGGAGAGAAAAAGATGGCTGGGTTTGATCTTCTAGTCTCTTAGGACATCAGAGCTGAAAATTTGTATGGATGTCAATTAAAAGCTGCTCTTCCTCAAACTGAGCTCCTTGAACATAGACTCAGAGCAAAACACAGTATCAACTTAATAATCTGTGATTAAAAAAAATAGTGTGTATATTTGATTGGATGACTCAGCTATGTTCTGAATAAAAATCTTTAAGATAGCACTTCAGAAATTGTTTTAATTGGTTTGGGGAATATCTTTAGAGGTATTTACCTCTACATTTCTGTTATATCATTTTACTCAAGTAGTTTAAAACTCTCTTCACAAGAGTTAACCTTATTAAGTTTTATACTTGAGCAAGAACTTGCAAAGATGACTGTGTTCAAGGTTGAAATCAGAGAAAGTTATCTCAAGTATCCATATATCAGTTTCTGTCACTTTTACTTTAAATTATAAATGTTTTCAGAAAAACAAGACTTCCCAAGTTGGAGAAATTTTGGATTCTAGTCAAGTTAAAGAAAGGAAAATCAGTAATATTTTATAATATCTGAACTATCTCATTTGACTCTCAGATTGGACCTGAGCCCAGAATGTTTCCCTGTAGAAGAAGAATGGAAATGATCATCAAGATAAACAACTAAATCAGTTAAGATTTTGGAAAAGAATTATGAGTTATATATGCTTTTGGAAATATGATAAAAGGTACACCTTCTAATTACAAATTAAGTAATCTTACACATTACACTGTAGAATTTTTCTTATTATTTCAGGTGTTTCTTAAATTCCTTTTGTCCTCTCACAAAAGCAGCTGAGATACAATAAATCTAGGCTAGAAACATTGACTCTATACATACCAACCACCAGCAATTTTCTTAATATACTCTGAACTACAAAGAACCTATTTGCTCAGAAGAACGAGTAGAGACGAAGGTGCCAATTTCACCCGCAATGCCCAATAAAACTGAGCAAATCTCTGGAAAAGGCCCCATTCTCAGCTCAGAAATTTCATTAAATGTGCAGCTTCTCTCACTCACACCCTATAATCCAATAGGAAGTTACCGTACATGGATGACATAGAAATAGGCAATATTTTTCTTCTTGAAAGTAGTTAGACTTGGGGAAAATAAAAATGCTATTAACTCGCCTGAGGAGTTTCCAATTTTCTCCACCCAAGTAAGCCATGCCAGACGGAAAGAGAAGCTATTTGCTTGACACCCAGAAGACAAGGAAATAGAGTGTTCCCAGGCAGTAATCTGCTTCCTGAATTAGTTTAGGGTTTTAGATTCCAAAGAATTCCAGATCACCAATTTAAAGGAGGCTGATGACACCCTCCAGGAAGACTCTTCCAAAAATAACATTTTTAATAAAAATTCTTCTGGAAATCAAAACCTACCAGATGTCCATTCTCAAAGCTTTTCTTTTCTTTCTTTTTTTTTTTTTTTCTTTTTGGGTCACACCCGGCAACGGTCAGGGGTTATTCCTGGCTCTGCACTCAGGAATTAGTCCTGGCGGTGCTCGGGGACCATATGGGATGCAGGGGATCAAACCCAGGCCGGCGTGAGGCCGGCTGCGTGCAAGGCAAACACCTTATCCGCTGGACTATCGCTCCAGCCCCTCTCAAAGCTTTTTTCATACTGCAACCCACTAAGGACTGTCACGAAAGAAATGGGTGCACCAAGTCAAAGGTCTGTAATCCCATGTACTCAGCCAGCCCTCCTCTTGACCCTGACTTCCTGCTTGCTTTAGCGCAGTCTTGGTCCCTCCCACTAAATCCCAATTCTCATTCCAACAGTCATAAGATTTTGGAAGCCTCTTCAACTAGACTGAGAAAATACCATTTATTCAAGGACGTTTTCTAGTACATCATATACCACTTTTAAATTTCCACCTGATCGTTTAATAACTTTTTTTGCATGAATCAGTTTCTTTGGAACTTCTGAATGTCTTATCAAATTCTAGTGTACTTGAATGTTTTTCATATTCACCCTGAACTTACAGTGGTTGGCAAAAGAATCTCTCTTATCCTAACCTACTAAAGAAAGCTAAACAATCAAAAATTTCCAGGAAAACAGTGTGTTTTCAACCATGATCCTGAATTCTGAATCCATTTTCCTCAATTTCTGATCACTATAAAGGCTTCAATTTTTATAGCAACATCTGGCACAAGGAAGACCTCGAATACAAGTTGAACTAACAATTGTATCTTTAATTCTTACTTCTCTTCAATATACTTTCTAATGGTTTTCCTCAATGAATACCAGGCACAGAATAGACCTTCTTCATAGCAAGTTATCAATATATGTTTGTTGACTGACTTAGGCCTTAAAAAATGAGGTTGTAGGGGCCAAACCATAGTATAATGGATTGGTTGTTTGCATTGCACGTGGCTGACCTACGTATACCCCCCCCAAATAAAAGAAATATAAGATATATACATCAAAAATACACTGATTGCCTTTTATGAAGCATATGTAAAAATAGCTTGATAATTTGAATAACTTGAAAGTAGCTTGGTAACTTGAATGCTAACTGTATATAATAATTCTGCAGAAACATTTTGTCAAGCTGTTATGCTTTATTAGAAAATGTTCTTTGGGGTAGACTGGATCTGCTGTCTGTTGAGATCAAACATTCTGCTTATATGTGTGACAAAATCACATGCTCTGATAAGAAGCACCTCGAAGAGGCTAACTTTCAAGGCAGTCACCCAAGAGGCAGCAAGTAAACAATGACACTGCCTACTTGAAGTATAGAAAGTTCTCTCAAGAAGGGTTGTTGGGGCTGGAGTGACAGCACAGCAGATAGGAAATTTGCCTTTCACAAGCAACTTGGTTTGTTCTCTGGCATCCCACATGGTTCCCTGAATACTACCAGGAGTGATTCCTGAGTGCAAAGCCAGAAGTGACCCCTGAATATCACTGGGTGTAGCCCTGGTCGTCCCAAGAACAACAAAATTAAGGTTATGCAATGTACAGGATGCCAGTAACCTGGGAAAGTCAGGTAGTTTGCTTTGTTTCTGTTTTGGGCCCCATACCCGACTGTGCTCAAGGCTTGCTTCTGGTTGAGTGCTCAGGGATCACAACTAGTGGAACTCAGGGAACCATATGCAATGCTGGAGACTGAACCTGGGTTAGTTGTATGTAAGGCAAAGTGCTCTAACCCATCTTTTCTAGTAGGGAAGGTGTACTACAGCTGCTTTGTGAAATATTTCATGGACTATATAGAGAATGACCAGAACTCTAATGCTGTCTTACCAAATTAGCAAGCTGCGAAGGGAAATATGAAATGCAGTAACTACATTGAATCAATATTGTGGTGATTTCCTTGGCTGCTGAGTGATGAGGGATAGAAATGGGCCCTTTGTGAATATTCACAAACTAGTCATTCTGCAATACACTTTGGAGACCAGAGCCACAAGCAGAAAAGAGAAAATTCAAACCATATAAGGAAATTCACTTAAGAAGCCACTGCCTTATTTGAGTTTGAACAATCTTCTACAGAAAGAATGCAGCCAATCCAGAAACCCGTTTCAAAGCAAATCAGAGGGAAAATGCGAAGAGGAAAGCTCAGGAAAATAGAGGGAGATGAAAATTCTTTCCCACGAAAGTGCAGCACCAGAGGCAAAACCCCAAGAAATCTAATGCAGTGTTTACATGTTCCCAGTATTTTTGTACCAAAGTAATGAATTACCACAATACACTGACAAGTATTAAAAGCCTTCCCTACAGGCTAAAACAGAGAACTCCTAAGAAGATTTAATTTGATCAAATAACTCTTTTGCTGTTTCCTTAGAGTAAAAACAATGGGATTGTTTAGTAAATCATTTGTTGACGAGAATTGTGTGCAACACAATCAATAACATGCTATAAATCAAGTTAAAGCATAAAAAATCACAAATTTAACCAAAAAGGAGCAGATGGAATTGTAAATGTACACTATGACCCTAACTTTAAGAATCAGTTGGTAGATAAAAAATAATTGTGAAAGTGTAAAATTTATCTCTCAACTTTGAATTGTCACTAATTCCCTGACATAAACGAACAAGGGAAGCTCTTAAAAACTTCCAAGATGGCATTTGTCATCTAGAGATAAAAATTGTAGAAATCAACGCATACCAAGCACTACAGTATCCCACCTTCCCAAGTAATGTTTCCCTTGTTTAGAGACAAGACCATCAAGAGTGCAGACCATTGGGAAGATCATAAATATTTTTGCCAAAGAGTGGCTATTGGAAGGCATAGTGATTGATTCTCTTACTCATAGGAGAGGTGTTTTCCGGATCAGTAGACACCCAGGGCCTGTCTTGGTCTTGAGATGGGTGCATAGTTGGCAGGTGAGTGTGGAATATGTAACCTCCTGAAGTGCTTCTTTCACTGGAGGAGCCACTGCTTATGTCTTCATCAGGAGCACTGCTGGGGTTGATGTCATTGGGATTAGTCCTATATTCTCCTTTCTGCACATAGCGGGTGCCATCACGGTTTACAATAGCTAGGAAAGAGAAAAGGAACTTTCAGAACTAGACAGTTGGACGTTTTCATACAAGACATTATCTTCACAGTCTTTTGCTTTTCAGTAAGAAAAACAACTCTTAACAACACCACTGTGCAGTGGTGATGGTGGTGAGGAGAGGAAGTGGCTAGCTAAGACAGTGAAGTGTTCCCTACGATGTGCTGGAAATCAGAAGAGGCATGCTGATTGTCCGGCCGTCCTTCATGCCCAAACACCACCTGACACTTATTCCAGCTTCATATGGTTCTACACAAAAGTAACTCTCTGAGGATCAGCTCCCTCATTTGTAAAATGGGGATAATTCTAACTTTTATTATGAACTCTCTATGATTCCTTGCAAAGTACTCAGAAAAGTATCCACAGTGTCTCTGCTTTCCTTCCTGGAGTACCTGAATGATTAGCAGCTTTTAATTCCATCTACTTATAAAAGGGTTGTAAAATTTATTTCGATTCCTAACTATTGATAGAACTTCTGAAGTTGTAAATAATCACCACTGATGTGCATAAAGGTCAAAATCAGTGTTTCATGTGTGCAAATGACTGGAATGGACAGGATGAAAAAAAGGAGAAACGAATTCATACATTGCTCTTCCCCAAAAAGAGTTGTTGCTTCAGTTATAGGCCATCACCCTTACACAAGAGTGCATCTAGCTTTTATTTTCCACTGCATTCCATTGGTAGGACTAACAATTCCTTTCGGCCACCTATATAGCTTTTCCAAGTGGAGATGCCAATTCATTCCAATGTCTCAATTGCCCTGATAGTCTCCACAGACAGATATGGGTCTGAAAAGGAAATCATATACTACAAGGTAGGAATGCATTAGACATGCCATCTTAGTTATCATGACAATTCTTAGTTTATTCATTACACAGATGAGAAAACGGGCTCAGAAAGAATAAGCCACTTCTCTAAAAATGGTAGAAAGACTCCAGGAGTTAAAACAAAGCTGAGTGAAACTGTACAGCTCACACTGCTGACTTCCTCTTACTCTGGTAAGACACAAGCCAAGAATGAGGCTGCACGTAAGTGAGAGAGAGAGGTGGTGGAGGGGTTGTTGGATTTGTGTGGTTCAGGAATCGACTCATGCTATGTCAACCATCATTCCCAAGTACCTTGATGGGTGTGGTTGGCAGGAGGCAAAATTAGGTCTCTTTTAACATTCTAATATTTCACAAAGAAATTAGGCTCAGAGATTAAGACTTTATAGATTGGTATATTTGAGAATTGAAATTATTCTATTTGATACAGTATTGGATGCCTTGTTTTAGTGACTATCGAGATCACTTTAACTAGAAATGGCATACATGTGGTCAAATACAGTTTATGTATTTTTATGTATGTATATATATATATATGAAGTTTATGCTCTTTGTTCTTATTTTTCAAGACTTCAGTTAAGTCAAACAGAAAGTTGGAAGAGTCCTGGAAAGTTGGGGAGCTCTCTAAGGATATTAACTTTTAATCAAGGGAATGATAGTACTGTGTATAGATATGCCAAAAATCAAGAGTTGGAGTGATTTTCAAATGACAGAAGTTTGAGGAACAATGTGCTGGAGTAGAGTTTCAAGTCACCACAGGAGAAAGGGAAGGAATACTGACTCACAGTTGATGGTTCTCCGCCTTAGGGAAGTGACTATCATTCTATTTAGTCATAAAACATAAGAATGGAACTGATCCTTTTACACAAAATAAGGAAATTCATCATTAAAAATGATACATACTTATGGAGACTTGTCCTTCAAAGGCATTGGGCAGGTTTGTGATGGATGTACAGTCTTCCTCGAGTGGAGCTATGGGGGTGAAAAAAAATGCATGAGAAATCTAAATAATATGAACAAAATCTATTACTATTTTTATGAGTTAGTTAAAATAAAGTTACTAGAACTTGTTTATATATTTTTATGAAACTTGGCTGAGTTTTAGAAAAACTGAGTTAGTTAAAGTTTTATTAGAACTTGTTTTACACAAAATTTTTTTCTCAAACTTGGTTAAGTTTTAGAAGAAATTCCCAGATGTTTGTGATATATTTTATATTTATTACTTAGCCTCATACATTCCTTTTAAACTCACACCATTTATTTATTAACATACACATGTTTCTACATCAAACTCTGTGGAAATTGGGTTACATTGGTTAAGATAGACAAAGCATTTTCTAATGAAGCAGAACAGATGTTAGAAATTAGCTTTAAATTTGTCGTAAAATTAATAAACACTGAAAAGTATCTTAAGATAAGTGTATGAGCTATGAGAAAATTACATAAAATTCCAATAACTTACAAAAATAATGAAAAAACAGCAAATGCAATGAAATATTTATCACCACAAACTGCACAAGTTTTTGAAGATTAAAAAATACTTCTACTGATATAAGCACTGAAGAACAAATTAATCTGGTCTTCTATGGATTTATTAATTTACTTATTAGTCTATCTGTTCCCTTTAAGCATCTACTCTGAATTTTTTCTCAGTTTGCAGTTTCTGAGGTTGCATATATTTGGTCTAGGGGCTCAGAATATTTCCTGAGACTACTGGTTTGATGTAACTCTAATTTCTTTTCCTTTTGTTCCTCATCCATCTTCTGTCCCTCCTGCCCCCTCCACTCTTCTTCAAAAAATCAATATTTTAAATCATTCCTTAAGATTGCTTGAACACCTACAGAAACTGTTACTAGTTGCCCTCTGAGCAGCATTATGGAAAGACCTGTGAAAAGCGAACCTAAAAGCTTCAACCTGCATCCTCTGAGTCGTCTAAGAAGACTGTAAAACCTCCTAATGAATTATTCTACTCTTGTCCAATAGGGTTATATGGTCAGTGGATTTTGTGTTTAGCTCTTAAAAACTTTGAGAGCTTTAAACTGACTTTATGGTAACAGAAAGTTGGACCCCTTTGTGGACTACAGCTTATATAGGTTCTCTTTTGTCTTTCTGTTTCTGTGTGTATTTGTGTTTGATATATATCTGAACATAAAATTTTAGGGGACAGGAGCGATAGCATAGCAGGTAGGGCATTTGCCTTGCATGCAGCCAACCCAGGTTCGATCCCTGGCATCCATATTGTCCCCTGAGAACTGCCAGGAGTAATTCCTGAGTGAAGAGCCAAGAGTGTCGCTGGGTGTGACTCAAAAAGCAATAAATAAATAAATAAATTTTTTTTTTCATTTTATTTGTTAGGTTGGTTTATTTACAGTAGTTTCTGGGCAATGAACCACTGAATACTACTAAAACTAGACAATACATAAGTGAGCTTCAACTGCTTTCCAATTCAAAGGAGCATTTTAGCCCACAGATACTTCTGAGATTCTTAAGTTCCATAGACCCAGAGAATAGATGTATAAGAAGATGTATAAGAATATATCTATTCTTGGGGCCGGAGCGGTATCCGAGCGGGTAGGGCGTTGCCTTGCACGCAGCCGCCCATGCCTGCCTGGGTTTGATCCCCGGCATCCCATATGGTCCCCCGAGCACCGCCAGGAGTAATTCCTGAGTGCAAAGCCAGGAAAAAACCCTGAACATCGCTGGGTGTGACCCAAAAAAGCAAAAAAAAAAAAAAAAAAAAAATAATTCTTATAATAAAATGGGGACATTGTGGCAAAACACGATATTGCTTTTGACATGATTAGCACATTTGTTCAAAAGGACCCTTTTCATGCTCTAATTCATCTAAACTTTCATAAAGGACATCAGCTATGGAAAGCCTACCAAGGCCGAGGGTGACCCGAATGTGCAATGCGCTCATGCCCATGGCTGATAACACAACCTCATTAGACAGCCTCTCGCTCCGCTTAATGAGGATCACATTGCTGGAATGGAACAGGCCGGATGAGGTTCTTTCTGAATCCCAGCATTTGTTAGAAAGATTCTGAGGGACTCTTCATTCTCAGGAATCCTGGCCCTCCGCACCCCAAATAGCCAAAAGAAACATTAACTTTCAGACTGGCGTATCACCTGTTGGCAGAGAGAAAAGACCACTGTTGCAGGACTCCTAAGGGCCGCTGCATCTGCTCTGGATTGCCTCCCGCAAATCACTCCGTAGATAAGGGGGTAGTCTAAATGTGGCAGTTTATCCGACCATGTATGCTGTACTAGCTGGTATAAATATTCTCCCATGCTACCACAATCATCGTGGGACTAGCTAGATCTTACCAGCATATTAGCCTGGCCACGCTGGACCCCTAAGTAATTAGACCAGAGAGAAATGCTGTTTGCTTCCAAGCAAACAAGCATGGCTCCCCTGATATACTCAAGGGCAACTAAAATATAAAACTACAATGAAGTAGAAGAGACTTGTGAAGGCTTGGAGAAATATTTAACTGGCATTAGTGTTAGTCTTTGGTACAGAGACATGCCATCTCAGAAACCCCCTTCTCTACCCTACAAAGGCATTCCCAGGCAGATTTCGGCTCAAAACCTTAGCATAGTAAAGGCCCTAGGTGAGGTGCAGGGAGGGATTACCTAAGGGCATTGGACCCTCCCTGCTTTCCATAACAGTGGGAGGAAGGTCTGAGTTACAGGGATATAAACTAGCCGGTTCCCGCTCTCCGGGCCTTCTTCTTTGTGGGATCTCTCCTTGTGAGCGCTCATTCCCCTTGGAAGCTTTTTTCTCCTTTACACGTGGTGGTCGCCATCTTGGCCTACACGTGGCTGGGGGTTCTAGCCTGGAATCCTAAGCACCGGGCTTTTCCTTTTGCTGATTTGTATGCCTGAACCTGTGATAAGTAAAGCCTTTTAAAACAGCATCGGATTCCTGAGTTTTCATCCGTTCCGCGCCGGCTTCGGAGGTAGAAGGGAACTCCCTTCCCGGCACTGTCGGGGACCCCAGCGGAGCGCCCGACAGACCAGTTCATTTATTTTGGGTGATCAATAAATACTAGTGAAAGAATAAGGAACATGAATATTATTTTTCACTTTTCCTCCTTATTTTGATGTGTCACATCTGACAATGCCCAGGGGTTACTGCTGGTTTTATACTCAGGAATTACTTCTGGCAGTACTCATGGGGCCATATAGGGAGCCAGGAGTTGAACCCAGTTTGGCTGCATGCAAGGCAAATGCCCAATCTGCGATACTATCATTCCAGCCTAGAAAACTAATATAGATTATTCTAAATTTTGCCTTTTAAAAAAAAATGAAGCTTTATACTGAAAAAAAAAATTTGTTTGATTTTTTAATTTGGAGTTACTGCTGTTAGTGCTCAAAACTGTCTGGCTCTTCACTTAGGGATCACTCCTAGCATGCTTAAGGGAACATGCAAAGTGCTTGGGTTTGGAAAGTGTCTTATTCACTGTACTATCACTCTGGTCCCTGGAAGCAAATTTTAAGTATCGGAGAATTGAAGCCCATTCTCTGTGTTATTTCACAGAGTCAGCCAGATAGGCCTTATCAGCGAATTAAAGTTGTAAACCTTTTCAGGGCCCATCTTACCTCCATTTGTATACACAGACCATATATGTTATAAAACTTATGCTGAAATGGTAAGCATGAAGGAAATAAGTGTTAAGATTGAACTAGTTATGTTCTCCATAGGCATATTATGAGGGGGAAAATCACCTGACTACATTCCAAACACTTGCTTCTAGTTTTCAGGTTGGATGCAAAGATATTTCTGGTGAGATACTTTTCATGGAGTTACCAAGTTATCAAGATTTGTAGTTGTTTCAACACTTTATCACTGATCTTGAAACCAGGATATTTATGGATTAAGTATGTATTAATTAAGTATGGATCCTTGGGCAATTATTCTCTTTTCCTTTATTCTTGTACTAGTTAACTAATTTGGTCTTTTTTTTTGTTTGTTTGTTTTGCTTTTTGGGTCACACCCGGCGATGCTCAGGGGTTACTCCTGGCTCTGAACTCAGGAATTACTCCTGGCGGTGCTCGGGGACCATATGGGATGCCGGGGATCGAACCCAGGCTGGCACAGGCTGGCAGCGTGCAAGGCAAACGCCCTACCCACTGGGCTATCGCTCTGGCCCCTGGTCTCATTGTTTAAGCAAGATTGCTGACTACCAAGATAGGAAATATGGCCTTAAAATCTCTTTCACCCTACCTCATAATACCAACCACATATAGTTGATCACTAAGTATTCTTTTTAAAGTTTAAATGAAAACATATAGAACTTAAAAATTTACCAATACAGCTAACCCACATTGAGTAAATTCAGAAAAGGAAATAGGAAATGCATTACTTCTAACTTTACTACCTTAATATAGCTACTACTTTGGCAAGCAATATACTCTCAGATCTACCCAAATTTTCAACTGAACTAGACTTTCAAACAAAGAAAAGTTATTCAAGTTATTCACGTATTCAAAGAAAGGTTATTCAAGCAAAGATGAGGAGAAAAGTCTCAGTAGGAACTTGTCAAAAGTGGTATCAGGCAATAAAAATAGAGTCAACTTTTGCCATTTGGGGTCCAATTTCTTGAGGCAAAGTGATACTAACTTGTAAAACAGGTGAGACTACATGGAAGTGCAGTGATATGATTTATTGCATCTTCTAAGCTAATATGATAAACTAGAAACACTGCAGGCAGCACCCTGTGACTCTCAAGGGCGTGCAACATGGTTTTTACTCTTTCCTATGTGACTAACCCCTTCCTCTGAAGCACAAATTCTTCTCAGTCTTCCTCTGACTTCTGGACAAACTAGAGACCCTGTTGCTTTGTGCCTAATCCTTACTCATTTATAGACATTTACACTCTAATGTCATTAGAATGGGCTGAGTATGAGCTTGAGAACTGGTTGTGTTGTTTTTGCTGTAGTTGGATGGAGACTCCTCCTTTCAGTCAAACTCTATTTTTGTTCGTTGTCCATATGCCAGAGAATCAAACACTATGACTTTCTCCTCTTTGTTTCCTTGTCTCTCTATGGGTTTAGTGGCCTGCATATAATGAACCTCATTTACTGGCTTCACAGGCTCAATTTTAACTAAACAGCTCTGGATATTTTCTCACTCCCTAAATTCTCAGTTTTCTCAGCTGAATATCCACTCTGATCCCTAATGCTCACCCAACAACAGTGGGTGGGTGTAGCCTAAAGCTATTGATGTAATCTCATGTCTGTGATGTTCTTCTTGTAGCTTAAAAATCCATGCAGATTCTATAGTCTGCTGCCTAATATAATACCTGTGTTTGTCTCATAAAAAATTCTGCAACTCATCATATAATAATAGATGTGCTTGTCTCATACGGATAATGCCTTAAGTTACTTTCCAGCTAATGTAATCCCTTTTCCATCCTTAAGGAAACTGCCAAGAAGAAATATTAAGTTTAATTTGTGGCTTGTTTTTCCTTCACACAATCACAAACCTTTAGAAAGAATTAAAGGCTCAGTTTGAGAAATAAGACAATTGATTGTTGACTTTATGGAATTTGGCACTTATGTGTTGGTGCTTCTCAAAAGACCCTGAAAATTCCTGATGCATAGATTTCTTTAGCTTTGCATGGGTCTGAATGAGACTTATAAACAGGAGTTTAAAAGCCCTTAGAACAGAGAAGTGCTTGCTGTCTTGTAGTGAAGGCTGCACATTTTTAACTTGGTTTTTTAATTATTCAGTTGCTAGGCTCTTAATGCTTGGTAAGGAACGTCAAGGGAAGCCAAAAAAGACCTTATAATCTATGGTGTCAAGCTCCCCTTCAGACCTCTTCAAAATATAACCCATGCTTCTAAATGAAGTATTTGATTTTTACTCTAATGTTATTATTGGTTCAAGTCCATTCAAAATCTTGCAATGACTTTTCTCTACAGTGAGAATAAATCCAAACCTCTATTATGGCCTCTGAGACTGCCTGAAAGTTTCCTACTAACCTTTCTGTTTTATTCCTTGGCATTCCACCATTTGATCATAAGACGTTAGTCCCTGTGACTTCCCTGCCATTCTCCCAACAGTCATATTATAATATCACATGCCTGACTTGGCCCTAACTGTCGAAACTTCCCCCCCAACCTGATCTCCTACTTACATCCTCCCTTACATGTGCCTCCATTAATGCACATTCCTTTACAGAAAGAAGCTTCACTAGCATTCTTTAGCCTTTTCTCTATTTTTTTGTTAATACAGACTCATCATGTCCATATATGGTATTTAATATTTATTTGTTTATGGCTGTCTGCCTTAGAGCTAGTCAATAAATACCTGCTATGAGATTAGAAGTGACATGAATCCCCACTAAGTCAAGATAGAACAGCTGCCACAGGCCACCCCAAAAAGCAGACAATTCACCTAGAACCAACCTGAAGCATTGAAGCAATACGTGTCATACTGGGAGGTGTTGGACGTGAGGATATACACCCCTGTGTTGTTGGCAGCACAGATGGAATTGGGGTGAATCCGGGGATCACTACATGCCCTTGTATGAACCCGTACCTGTAAAAAAAAAAAAAACAGAGGTCAACTACCAGCATGGAGGCGACAAGTATATCACGAACGACAACCCTTGGAACAGCATTGCTCTCCATCCAAATTGCACTAGGGATGCTGGAGGTTTCAATAACTGTGATATGCAATTGAAATGCCAGAAGAGGCAATGGGACCCACAAAGCTGAGAGAAGCAAAGAGTTTTCTTTAGAGCTATATAAATAATTTTCCTTAAAAACTACATTTGTGAAAGAAAAGGTTGATCTCAAGTAAGACGTGTGGTTTCACTGTCAAACCGGTTGGAATAAGCAGAGAAGTGTCTGGATCACCAAGGAGAGAAGGGTGACCACTTTATGGTGTGAGCTCCACTCAGCATACATCAGTTGCCTTCAAGTTTCCAGATACAACAAAATGACCAGATCCCAACAGAGACGACAAGGTGGCTCTACACCTGACCAACAATGTCAAAAGGGTCTTAGTCCCCATTCCCTACACTCCAGCAACAATTTTGTCTGCAATTCCATCACTCTGGACTACAAAGGGCTAGGGATATGGCTCAGCAGTAAGGTACTTGACTTGCATATGTGAGACCCTGAGTTCAATCTTTGGCACCAAACACAAAGAAAATCATTTGGGGGGTGGGGGTGGGGAGGATGTGGTTCAGCAGTAGAACACATGTTGTACAGAGGTAAAGTCTTGTATTCAGTCCCTGGCATGGTTAAAAAAAGGAAAAAGAAAAGCAGTATTCATAAAAACATGCAGCTCTGTTGCTCTGCTGTATACATAGAGTGTTACCTCATGTGCATACCTGAGCAGAGCTTTATTGCCCCTACAACTGGCCATCACTAAAATGAGAGGCATAGTGAAGAAGCAGACAGCAGTGCCACTTGGTTCAGGACTTTTTCAGAAGCTGCAGAGTTAGAGAAGTGAACTCCCATCTTCTGCCCCCGACAAAGGTGCTTCTGAAGGCAGGTGACAACTGGACACCCTTTTAGATGCAGTTAACAGCACCCTGCCTCTTCCCTTAACATCAGGCTGGCTACCTACTGCTTCTCCTAAACACAGAATAACCCCAAAAAAAAAAACAACTGAAGGCTGAGAAAACAGCATTTGCATGGGAGGAAGTGTTAGCAGGGGGAAGGTGGGAGAGGGCAGAGCTCAATCCAACACACTTTTGGAAAATACAGCCTGACTCTTAAAAGCTCAGTAGATCCTGTTAATCTTCCCTACCAGAGACATCAGCACATTGTGCATCATCCTGAAAGACCCATGGAAATGGCTGGGAGTTGAACATTTATTTCTAAGCACACAGAATTCATTATGCTGATGTTGCAACTCTAGCTCGCATGACTAATTCCTCATCTGAATGGACAGACTGGTTTCTCCACAGAGTCCCTTAGCTTGCTGGGGGGGGGGGGATGGTGGCAGTACAATTAAATGTTAATAAGTTTCTATATATCTGAGAATTTCCACTGATCAGGGTGGGGCAGATGGAAGAAAATTGCTAAGGTTTGATCCTCACCTAAGACTCTCTGTCATCTGTCCCATGACAGATCTTGATTCATAGCTACCTGAGTTGAAATTAGCAAAATGAGTTCTGCAATTCTTAATACCCAGCTATGGTGGAAATCTAGAGTTTTGTGACACTTATTATTTGGGGAGAAGGCTACCTCTGTAGTGCTCAGGGTTTACTCCCTGGCTGTGCGCTCAGGGATTGATCACTCCTAGATCACTCAGGGGACTGACTGGGTGCTAGGAATCAAACCCTAGTCAGCAGCACACAAGGCTACCCATTATATTATCATTCCAAACTCTCTTTCTCTTTTGAAAAATAATAATATTCCAAGCCCGAAGGCAATAGAAACTAATAGCAGGAGAAGTGATCATCAGTAGGAAATTAGAACAATCATAGAGGGGGAAAAGTGCCCGCCACAGAGGCAGGCTGGAGAGAAACTGGGAACACTCATGGAGTGTACTGGACCCTGGTGAAGGGATTGGTTTTGGAAAAACATATGCCTGGAATTCAACCATATTTATGCAACTTTGTTATTCACAGTGATTCAATAAAAAATAAATTAATTAAAAAAACTAATATTCCTTGACAAGCGTACTGCCCCTCTGCCTCCTTTCCATACTAACAATCTTGACTTGACTTGACATCCCGTTATTCATCAATTTGCTCGAAGCGGGCACCAGTAACATTTCCATTTGACCCTATCACGTGCCAGTGTAGCCCAATGGCATCTGGCTGCATCTGCATTTCCTTTGTTGGTTATTCCTGCATTTGGTCACGTCATGTCAGGTTGGCTCATTATATGTGCTATGCACAGGAGTTGAGGATAGTAAAATTTACATGTTGCGTGTACAAGTTGCTGTTCATCTCAGAAAGAAGAAACACTCAGCAAATCCGTGTGGCACAAGCTTCCTTTTCTCCTTGACTTTCAGTCTTTCAGGAAACTCAGTCCCTAAAATCTTGTTCTGAGCTCAGGACAAGTACAAAGAGATTGAGTCTTCTCCCCCATGCAGGGTATGTGGCCCACAGCAAACTGAAAACCATTACCAAGACTTGGGGTTTCATTTGTAAAAAATGGGTCATAAATCAAACCACCGTGCAGTGTGAGGGGCTAGGGGAGGGGACGTGTTCATGTGAAGGCTGAGCTCACAGTATCCATGTGCTCAGTAACTGGTCAATGGGAGTGTTAAGACCTTTGTTTTTGACATATGAGTATGTTTATAGTATTCTGTAAGTAGTTTTGGTCTGTATTTCACAATCAAAATACAGTGTTCTGCCTCCACTTTGGCTTATGGCCTTATCCAGGTCATGGTTAAACAATTAACCCTAGAAGTAGAATAAACAGATCTACTGTTGGCAGCCTAGAGCACAGGCCCAGCAGCTAGCAAAGCTTCTTTCTCTCTCCAACCTTTATGTTCTCCCAGCTCTAGCTCTGAACACACACCAATGTCTGCACAAGCACTTCCTCTGTGTCGTACAACAGTGCTGCTCAAGAGGACTTTCTGTGATCATGAAGTTTCACAATCTGTTGGCCAATATGGAGGACACTAGCTGTCTCTGACTCACGGAGCACTTGAAAGGTAGCCAGTGCCACTGAACAATGAAATTTACTGTTTTGTCAGGTGATTTAAGGGTAAACAGTCACATGCGTCGATGAGACAGTGACATTTTTGAGTAAAAAGGTTTTCTTTGACCAATTCAGTAGACTCTGCTAGGCTTATAATATGACCATCTTACTTTGGAACAAGGAACAAGAGTAAATAAATGAAAAGAACTTATATGTCACTGTTTCTCAGAAGGAGTTCCTCTGCCTGACTTCCAAAGGCAGTGTGTTTCATGTGCATGTTATTTATTTGTCTGTTTGTTTATTTGCACTTTTTGGGGTCACACCGGCAATGCTCAGGGGTTACTCCAGGCTCTTTGTTCAGGAATTACTCCGAGCAGTGCTCAAGGAGGGACCATATGGGATGCCAGAGATCCAACCCTGGTTGGAGCATGCAAGGCAAACGCCCTCCCCGCTGTGCTATCGCTCTGGCTCCCCAGGTGCATGTTTAATTTGAGAAAGGAGGAGAAGGAGAGCCTGGTTTCCGCATGTCATCGCATTGCAAAAAGCACAGGCTTCAGTGGAAACTTTGCTCTTAGGTTTACCCAGAACTTCAGTGAAAACAAACCAAACGAAACATTGTAACAGCAGCTCTCACTACACCCCTTCACCCCTTACCATAGAGCCACTGAAACATAAAATAAAAATAAACAAACAAAAACTATTGCCTGTTGTGATTAATCAGAGCAAAAGGACACTGGTGGAGGGTGGGTGCTGGACCGCTGGCGGGCATCTGGGAGCAAGTGAGCCCCTGCAGAAGACTCCGTGGGGGGGTCCCTTTCTCTGCTTTCCATCACTTGTCAAAACGTAACTTTAATGATTTGTATTTACCCTTGCAAACCAGGGAGACACAGAGAGAGGAATTAAAAAAAAAAAAGTTGTCTGCTCTAAGTCATGTCTGCAGGGTTGAGACCCTACCGGGCACATATTTATTTTGCACACTGTTATTTGGTTTAGTCTTCTTGTGGTTCCGACAATGATATTGCGCACTCAGTTCAAAGCTTCGCAGAGAGCTGGGGAAGCACTTTTTGGGAAGAAGATTCCAGCCTGTGACCCTTACTGGCCTCCACTGAGCAGCCCCAGAGCGATTCCCGAAAAACGTCTTCAATTCCATCCCATCCACAGTTCACAGATTAAGCAGAACAAGGTAATGGGTGGGGCTGACCTTTCAGGAAATCATTCTTTCAGATCTAGGGGTGGGACTTGTCTCTAGCCAAAATCCCGCCCCTGACCACTGAGCTGCCAGGGGAGGAGATTTCCAGCCAAAACCCCGCCTCCTAGTCCAGACAGCAAATATATTTGCAGTAGCACTTGCTGGTCTTTTGGCTTTTTTTTAATATTTATTTTTTAAAAAATTATTATACCACTGTAAGATACAATTACAAAGATGTTCATGTTTGAGTTTCAGTTATACAGTGGTCCAACCCCCCATGGAAGACCATTTCCACCACCAACGCTCCCCAATTCCCTCCCCAGCTGCTGCTCCACATTTAATCTCTCTCTCTCTCTCTCTCTCTCTCTCTCTCTCTCTCTCTCTCTCTCACACACACACATTGTGGCTTACAATACATACATTCCTTCCCTCTATCTGAATACTTTTTTAATTTAATTTAATTTTTTAATATTTTATTATACCACCATGAGATATACAATTACAACATTGTCCGTGTTTGAGGTTTCGGTCACATAGTGTTCCAGCACTCGGCCCTCCACCAGTGCCCATTTCCCCCGCCACCAATGTCCCCATTCCCTCCACTCTCCCATAGCCTGCCTCCATGGCAGGTTGTTTATTTCTTTGTTCTCTCCCTCTCTCTCTCTTTTCCTTCTCTTACATATTGTGGATTGCAAACATACATACTCTTGGAGACCATCATGTGCATTTTTTGCCTGTATTTAATGCTCAGTTCTAGGTTGGTATTAGTCCTTTCGACATTTATTCACACATGTTCCCCTCTCTGTCTTACCTAATCTCTGACTCCCACACGCTTGTGGTAATTTCCACTTTGGTAAGGCCTGATCCACGTTTCGCCAGACATTGGTTTTGGTATCTTAATATGTATATATATATATATATATATATATATATATGTCATGCAAATAAATGCTGTCATTCTATATCTCTCTCTTTCCTTCTGACTAATTTCACTCAACATGATCCTTTTCCATGTCCATCCATTTATAGACAAATTTCATAACTCCATTTTTCCTAACAGTTGCATAGTATTCCATTGTGTAGATGTGCCAAAGTTTCTTTATCCAGTCATCAGTTCTCGGGCATACTGGTTGTTTCCCAGATTCTGGCTGTTGTGAATAGTGCTGGTAGGAAAATAAAAGTGCGGATGGTGTTTCCGCTGTATGATTTTGGCTTCCCAGGGTATATTCCCAGGAGTGGTATGGCTGGGTCAAAAAGGAGTTCAGTTTCTAGTCTTTGGAGGAATGTCCATATCGTTTTCCAGAAAGGCTGTGGCAAGTCAACATTTCCACCAACAATGTATGAGAGTCCCTCTTTCCCCGCATCCACGAAATCTGATACTCTTAATGTCCTTTTCTTCCCTGATTGCTATGGCAAGTATTTCCAGTACTATTAAATAGAGTGGCCAGAGTAGGAAACCTTGTCTTGTCCTGGATCATAGGTGGAAGGCTTTCTAGTTTCTTCCCCACTGAGAATGATGCTCGCTGTGGAATTTTTGGTAGATGGCTTTGGCTATATTGAGGAAGGTTCCTTTTATTCCTTTTTATGGAGAGTTGTCATCATGAACAGGTGTTGGATCTTGTCAAATGCTTTCTGTGTGTCTATTGATATGATTATATGGAAGCCCTAGTCCAGACGAATTCACGAATGAATTCTTCCAAACCTTTAAGAGAACCGAATGCCAGTCCTTATCAAGCTCTTTCAGGAAATAGAAAAACAAAAAACCCCCCAATAGTTTCTATGAGGCACATATCATGCTGATGCTCAAAGCAGACAGAGACATCACAAAAAAGAAAACTAAAGACCAATGTCTCTGATGAACACAGATGCTAAGATCTTCAACAAAATATAGCAAACAGAATCCAAAGACTCATCAAAAAGATTATATATCATGACCAAGTAGAAGTAATCCCTGAATACAAGGATGGTTCAATATTTTACATCACATCAATAAGAGAAAAAAAACAGCTGGTCTCTTACCTGCACGTCTCAAACCCCATTTGTCGGGCTTGTTCCATCTGGGCCATGGGTGGGCAGGAGTGCCGCTGAAAGCTGTGCAGAGGTCAGCAGCCTCGGTCCGCGAGATACTGTAGCGCCCGCTCTTCTCCACGTGGAATACGCCTGCATATCGGCAGGTGACGTTGAGTTCTGTGGAAAGAAACAGGAAGTCTTGGACTCTTTTTGCATAAATACTAAGAAGGGTAAAAAGGTGTTTTTGGATTGGCTCAAAGCGGCAAACAGTCTTCTTGGCTGGTCCAGAGCCTGCCACAGCCCCACCAGCATTCCAAAGCTGCAGCAATCTGAGGTAAAACCACTGAAATGTAGCATCACTCCTCTTTCCTTTTCACCATCTATTGAGCAACAAAGTTTTTCTTCTTTCAGCCTATGATTCATTTCTCTTATCTGAAGTAATAATGTTTGTGGATAACTGACAACATGCGGGAGTTAATGAAGGAAAAAAGCAAGACTACCTTTAAGAGAACTACAGCAAACTTCTGAAACTTTTCTGCCTCCTCTTCTTTCTGGTCGTTTCCTGAGTGTGTGTGTGTGTGTGTGTGTGTGTGTGTGTGGTTACATAGATAAATACCTTTGCATAGTTAAAATGGTATAAATATGTGATTTAGGATGGGAGTCTTTTCCCACGAGCACATGGCCAATCACACGCTTCCTTTCTTAAAACTCCAGTGATATCTTAGTTGCATCCAGAACAAGTTTTCTTATCATTGCTGATAAGACTTAACTGGTCTGGCTCCTATGTCCCTCCTCCAACCTGTAAGTCATTCACTGGCTCTGCTGCAGGCACAAAGCTTACACTGGTCTTTCAGCTCTTCTGACCTCTTCTCCACTTTTTAACATTTATAGCAGCAATGTCCTGACTACAGATCTGTACATTTTTTTTGTCTTTGGTCCTACCCTCCCACTTCACCAAAATAATCTTATCCACCCACTAGAGTCCCTCAGTACTGCCAGCTGTTTATATCACATACTAACTGCTGATTTTTTGGGGTATTGGATAACTGTTGGTTTCCCCTGTCCCAGATAAAGCTCTAAGAAACCAAGTCCTCCCCATCAAAAAATAATTAATAAAAAAGAAAGCCCTATACTTGTTCACGGTTATTCTCTACCACCATAGCAGACAGAGATTAGATGCTTGAGGGATGAGTTAGCTAATAATTGAAATCCCTTAGAAAAACACTTTATTCTCATGACTGAGCCCAGATCTTTTGTTTGCTCCCAAGAACACTTGGCACTCAAAATGAAGCCTAACTGATCAACTGGTTAAAAATAATTCCAAGAACTTTTACAGACCCTAATCTGAAATCTCAACAAGAAGCTAAAAAATTATCTTGTTCCACCTGATCTTGTGCAACAATCTAAAGACTTCAAAGCCTTGAGCTGAAAACTCATTATTCTTCTGGGACGGGTACCATCTTTGGTTTGCACTTGAGTCAATTCCAGCACATAAAGTCACTGATACTATCTTGGAGAAGAAGCACTCCTGAGTGCTTCTTTGAGTCTTAAAGCAGTCATGGGACATAACAACACTAACTCTGGGATACTAGGACATGCGGTGGCAATTATGTTACCAGGAAAGGCACCACTTCAATGAGATGATAGATTTCTAATGCTGGAATCAGACAGAACAGGTTTAACCCATCCTATGGCTCTCCCCTTGGGCAGGTCTGCAGGTAGTCCAGAGATCCTGCTTCGCCACAATGAGAAAACTAAGGCAACAAGAGGTGAACTGTCAGAGGAAGTAGGAATTTCTGTCCAGAGATGATTGGCTCCTACCAGAATCTGAGGTGTTTTGTTCTATAGTTCTTTCTTGGTTTTCTCTTGTGGTTTTTTTTTGAACCATACCCAGAAGTGTCTGGGCTTACTTACTCTTGGCTCTGTACTCAGGGATCTCCTGTCAGGTCATGGGTGGGGGTGGGGGTAACCATGTGAGGTGCTGTGGGATTGAACCTTGGTAAGTCATGAGCAAGGCAAGCAACTACCCACTGTACTATTGCTCTGGCCCCATTCTTTTTTCTTGGGTCACACCTGGCAATGCTCAGGGGGTTACTCCTAGCTCTGTGCTCAGGAATTACACTTGGCAGTCGAAGTACCAGGGGACCATATGGGATGCTAGGGATTGAATCCCGTCAGCAGCATGTGAAACAAATGCCTTACCCGCTATACTATGGCTCCCATCCCCAGTTCTATTTTTTTCTGTTGACAACAATGGGAAGTGAGAACTAATGCTAAAGCCTTCTTAATACCTTCAGTATATCATTTCCACAAAGCCTGAGAGTAAGTCAGAAGTTGCATCCATTTGTTCTTTTTTGCCAGTTACTCAAAACATAACTTTATTTGTTGGTGTGTTTCTTCTTTTAAATGTTCATTCTATTTCCATTACACCTTATATAAATACTGTGGTTTATAAAGTTGATTTTTTTTTTTGCTTTTTGGTCATACCTGGCGATGCTCAGGGGTTATTCCTGGCTCTGCACTCAGCAATCACTCCTGGCGGTGCTGAGGGTACTATATGGGATGCCAGGGATCGAACCCAGGTCGGCATGGGCCGCCGCGATGCAAGGCAAACGCCCTACCCACTGGACCATTGCTCCGCCTCCATAAAGTTGATTTTTAAAAATATTTTATTATACCACCATGAGATGTACATTTACAGAGATGTTCATGTTTGGGTTTTGGTCATACACTTGCTTTTAAATCATGGTTGGGGAACTTTTTCCTGCCAAGAGCTACTTTAGAAATTTGCAACATCATCTGCAGGCCATACAATATAGGCAGGTGGGCCCATGGTGGCTGATGAGAAGCAAACCAGTACCGAACTGTCGTACTAGGGCCAGATCACATGTTATCACAAACCTTATATGGCCTAGAGACAGAATGTTCCTCACCCCTGTTCTAGATGGAGTTATTCAAACTCAAAGGAATTAACCACTTCCCAAAGTCATTCAGCTATTGAGTCACATAACAGAAATTCTATTCATTTTGTCTCACTCACTTCCATACTCCAAACCACATTTTCCTTTGTTCCCAAGAGATAATTTCATTGCATTAGTGCAAGTCTTCCCCTCTGAGTATAGAATAATGACAAATATAGTGTTGGTATTATTGAACTGCAGAGCAAAAGCTCATCTTCTTTCTCAACAGAAGTAGATTCCACTTAGAAAAGTTTCTGGAATATGTCAAATGAGATGGCAAAAGAATCTGATGGAAGAACCAAATTCTGTGTGATAACTTTGGTTCAGAAAATAGTAAATGGACAAGAAAAGAGGAGATTTGAAAAGACACAAGCCAATATTTTTGTGCAGGTTTGAGTCATTAACATGTAAATGCTTTTAACAAAAATATTAGAAGTGATGAAATAAAGACAGCATGTTTGATGCAGTTAATTTTTTTGGGGTCTGATGAGGTCCCACTTAAACCACTAACCTAACACTTGGTGACAAGGGCAAGATCAAGGGAGCGAAGAGAAATTACACAAGCCTATTTTGAAAATGGTATTTGGGTGGTATAATAGGGACCAGTGATCTTTGAAATAGTGCTCAGGAACCTGGGGACTACTCCAGCAACTCTCAGTCAGTTCAGTGCTAAAATCTGTTGTGGTCTGATGTGGTCCTATTTGGGCTCTCGGTATCAGAGATAATTTGGGACTCCTAGTTTGGGACCTTCCAGGCCACAAGTGGTTCTCAGGCATCACCAGGACTGAACTCTACAAATACTTGGGGCAATCATGTGACCCCATAGATCAAACTGAATGTGACACGCAAGGCATCTATCTGTCTTAACCCCCATTATCTCTCCAGTTCCCTAAAGAAAAAAAATTACTACTTTTACTGTTTTTCAGTTTTGGTCTTGGATGGCCCATTTTTTCAAAAAGAGATTGCCACTGTGGCTAACCCTGCTGGGTACTTTCCTTACTAAAAATGCAAAAGAAATATAGATCCTCCTAGTAAACTTTTCAGAGGTGAGTCTGAGAAGGGAGACTCCAAGCAGATGCCAGGAAAGATGAACTGCCTGTCAAAGTGCTGAGCCAGGTGGTTACTGTCACTCCCAGGTTAAAAATAAACTCTAAGGCATAGACCGTGGTTTGGAGCAGAATGGCAGTTTCTGTCTTATTAAAATTAATTCTTCCTTGCTACCCTGGCACACAGGAATATGCAAATGCAAAGGGAACCAATCCAGGCTAAGAGTTTCAAAACACATGAGTGTGTGTGAGTGTTCTGCATGTATATATATATGACTGTGTATACAAGGTGGTGTCACACAAATGTGTACTGTGATTGGGTGGGGACAACCTGAAACAGACAATCTCAATCATCATCCTCCTACACCAAGAAGATTAACCATCGCCCTGACACAGAATGATATCAGCAAGCAGATATATATCAAATGAAGGGAGAAATCCTGCCAATATGAAATTCCATATTTATCTTAATCTCAGAGAAAGTTTCAACTCCTAGCCCAAACGACATTTAGCCAAGTAGGAATAGTGAAAATGGTGCCAGAAACTTCATTTCTCCTCAACTCTCCCCACGAATACTCACAGCTTCATCCCTTTGGGTCCCTCTTGTGTTAGAAGGGCCAAGTCTCTAAGACTGTGTGCTTTGTTGCTTTTTGTTGTTGTGCTGAGGCCACATCTGGACGTGCTCCAAGATCTCCGGCCCCTGTGATTAAGGATCCTCCTGGTATGTTTTGAGGAACCATATGGGGTACAAGGATCAAGTAGGTTGGCCACATACAAAGCCTTCCTTGCTGTACTATTACCCTGTCCTCTTGCGTATTTCTTTCTCTTTCTTTTTTTTAATTTTGGGTCATACCTGGAAATACTCAGGGGTTACTCATGATTCTGCACTCAGGAATAATTCCTGGTAGAGCTCTGGGGACCATATGGGATGCTAGGCATAGAACCCTGGTTGGTCACATATAAGAGGCAATTGTCCAACCCACCATACAATGTCCCCGCCCCCAAATGTTTCTTATATACTAATACCTTATGAAACTTTTCATCAGTCTTCTGTAACTCTTATGCAATCCCCATATTTCAATAATGGTTATACTGTATAGGGCTGAGAGATAGTATAGTGGGTAGGCGTTTGCCTGCACTCAGTCAACCTGGGTTTGATCCCCGGCATCCCATATGGTTCCCGATTGCAAGCAGTAGTACTCCTGAGTGCAGAGCCAGGAGAAACTCCTGAACATTGCTGGGTGTGACCCAAAAATAAAAAATAGATATACTGTATTATATACATATCATATGTATATAGTCTATATGTACATATACATATATAATACATAAATGTGCACTAATTTCTAAGCAATTTACAAACACTAGTTCATTTTATATTTTAAAAATTTCATAAGGAGGTAATTTTACTGTTTCTCACCTCCTCAGACTTAGATATTTCCACTCCAGAGTGGAAAAGAAATAAA